>OY723387.1:34706553-35233320 GCA_963210295.1 Ophion ellenae | reverse complement strand
AAAATAAAAAACAGGAATTCGTGCGCGACTGGGCGCTTTTGTTACGAGCGTAACACAATTTGCTCGCTGATGCAGAGATCTCGTTTTGTTGTGTCTTCCGTACACGACGGCGCGGGGTGAGACACGGGCGCGCCATGCGAAACCGCACTCCCATCGTGCTCACGTTTCTGGAATGCCGAACAACCGATGAGAGTGTCTGCGCCAGCAGAGAGAATCGCATACGAGACTTTCACGGTCACCGCAACTCAAGTGCGAGAGATCCTTATGGAAACGTCCGTTTTTTCCGTCTCTACCATCGTCTTTTTCAATTTCTCCCTAGTCTGTTCAGTTCTCTGGTAGGCTTTTAGTTTCCCGCCCTCTTTCTCTCACTATTGCCCTCATCTCGTCATTACCGGTATCTTCACGGGCACGACCGCATTCCAGAAATTTATTCCTCGCCCGATTCTTTGTAGCTTATAATGGAAGGACGTTCGTGATTTATGGAAATCCGCGCCGTAATCGAAAAACGGATAATCGATTTTCATCATTATCATCGTTTCTATTATTATTGCGATCGCAGTTGCTATCATCAGTTCCACAATATCTTATTTGACTGTATTAAAAACATGGTTCATTCTATTGTCATCCTAAAAGAATATAGTGTTTGAAACGTATTTTTTGTCATTTGATCGAATAAATATTATTTTGGTTTATTTCAATTTTTAAATCAGATAGATTTGATCGGTTGGTCACATGAACGAAAACGCTCCAGGGTTGGTTGGATCTCTAGTGACGTCACATGCCAGTAAACAGATTGTCATTACGAATCCTGTGACGAGTAATGAGCGGTTTTCTAGTTTATTTAAGTGTATTTCCGTGCTTTTTCTGTTCATTGATAATTATTTGTAGTGATAGTTACCGTATTGTCAACTTTTGAATAAGAATGGATAGGGAGGTTTGCTGTGCGACAACTCAGCGGCGAAATAGGTCCTTTTCCTTGTTTACTGGCATGTGACGTCGCAGCCATCACGTGACTACATATCTGACAACGGGAGCGTTTTGGCGGTCTCGTTGAATATATCCATTTTATTGCCAATTTACTTCGTAAATGGTGGCATTCACGAAGATAAAAATAATATTGTGAGCACAATTTAAAATAATTAACTATTTGAGATGATTTCCGTACAACAGTCAAATACCCTATTGTCAGAAGGCGCTCGGCGTTGACATATTGAACGAAAAAAAAATCTGCCGAGAAACGATGGAATCGTTGATTCAAGGTCAGTATCGATGATACAAATCTGAATATCTCGGATCGCTACCAAATATTTGGTAGTGATCCGAGATACTTAGATTTGTATTTCATTTTAATAGGTGTTCGAAATGACCTTGAACGACTTTGACCGCCCCAATGTTTTTTTATGCGGCTTGAGGAGCTCCACAAAATGGTTGAAAAAAATGTACCATTCCATTTAATAAAGTGGAGGTGACCTTCACCGTGCGTCAGCGCCTCCATCGAAATAAAAAAAATTGGTCGCATTCGATGGCCCTCTTCACACCGTACAACTTTTGTCTGCAACATTTTTTTGTGACGTCGATAATTTCAGATTTATTTCGGGTGGCAGAGATAAGAAGGACACCCTGTATAATGATTGATTGATGCACACACCGGGTGGATGGAATTACCTGGGAACGATGTATACTTTCTTCGCCACGAGAAATGCTCAAAAAATACTTCAGTCCGTGCACCTTGTGTTTTGAGAAATTGACTTTAAGGGAGACTTTGTCCTTGGAGTGCCATATTTCAGGTGTTTACATTTTATTGTAAAAATGTAAACATAGTTTACATTTTCTTCCTTTTATTCATGATATACAGAACGTTAAAAAAAATTTTTTTTTTGAAAAAAAAACCAAAATGGCGGCCGTTGCAGCTCCGCGAAAACAGGTCCTCAGATCGCGGGAGGTAAACGGCTGACATCACTGCCCCCTCTTTGTTGATCTGAAACACAAATTCAAAGCATATTATCAATCTGTGACCCTTTGGTCATGGAATGACGGATGGGTTTTTCGTTTAGTACAAATTTCGGAAAATGACGGCAATTTAAAAAAAATCGAATTTTCGCGTTTTTTTCGCATAAAAAGATAAATAATAAATGCAAAAATGTATCTATCGAAAAAACGATCCGTTATTCCGTGAAGACATATTTTCTGAGTATGCTCTCCAAATTTCAGGTCGATATGTTAATTACAGCGGTCAGGAGAATGTCAGCCATTTTTAAAAACGTGTTTTCGAGAAAAAAGCGTTTAAAGTTTTGTAATGTGTTTACACAAATGTGTTTATAATTACCGCTAATCGGCAATGCCTGGTCCATAGAGGCATCCCTCCTCTTCTTCTAGCTGCTTATGTTGAGCCGCTAACATCTCAAAATCTCCGAAACTATGTGGTGAAATGGATTAATTTTTGGACAGTTAATGCATCCTAAATTAATCTCCCGGTGATATGAATTTCAATCGTCTATAACCATCTCGATTTTGGTATCGAAACTCCTTAATTAACTCTTCCTGACACACTTAGTCAATTTGACCCGGACGAATTTGAAATAAAATACTCACTTTCCTAAAATTGAGTTTTCAATAATTTTTTACAAAAATTCAATTTTATAATTTCCGAATTTTAATTATGCAGACATATTAAGAAATGTTTAAAGTGAGTCTCGGATATTGTTCAATAAAAACGGACCGACGGGTCGTTGAGGGCAGGGGGATGAAGTTCTATCCGGGTCGAATTGAACCACAAGGCAAGGTTGCGAGGTCGATCTCTCCGATTTCGATTAAATTTTGCCATTCTTGTAGAATGGGCAAAAATAGGCGACACGTATTTTTTTATATCGGCGGAACCTGATGTTTAAGGGGTGAAACGCACCCTCGAAAATAGGGATGTTTTTCGTTTTTTGTCGATAAAGTTATCGTTTTTATCTCCAATGTATAGTACACGAAAAAACAAACATTGTTGCAATCTTGAATTTTTTCATATCTCGTACCGTTAAAACTTTATCGACGAAAAACGAAAAACACCCCAATTTTCGAGGGTGCATTTCAACCCTTAATAATCGGGTTCCGCGGGTATAAAAAAATACGTGTCGCCTATTTTTACCCATTTTACAACCATGCCAAATTTCATCGAAATGGGAGAGACCGACCTCGCAACCTTTCCTTGCCAGTGTGTAGCCGTGACCAAATATATAAGTGTGTCAGGGAAGGGTTAATACTCCAGGCACAATTTTGTTTTTATTCGTGAAATACTACTATATGAAACCAGTTGGCATTATTGACGATAAAATCTCAAAATGTAGGTGCCGTGGTGCTAAATCCAAGTTCGCCTAAAAATTGGGGTGCAGGGTTTTTTTTAGGGGATGAAGGTGGATGGGGGTGGATTGATGCCAAACTACAACCCCTGCGAGGTCGGCGCCGTGAGACAAAATGTTCAGAAAAATCCGGGCTTCAGTTTTGTCCACAGCGCCGAAGTCGTGGAAGTTCATTTTGGGAGTGAAATTTTGAAAAATCAGTGTTAATTCAATAACTCTTTAGAAAAAATTCGCACACTTTTTGTTCAAATGGGAAAGTTGTAGCCCTTGAAAAGTCACATCGATCGGGTATTTGATCGTCAGTCTCCGATAATATTTTCACCCCCAAAAAATTTTTGGAATACCGACAAAAAAATTTGTTTATTGTATAACTCAAAAACAATAGATTTTTCGGGCATGGTTTAAATGTACGAAATGTAAAGAATAATTTTCTCTATATTTTCGTTTCTATGGACCACCCTTGAATTTTGATTTTCCAACCCCTCTCGGGGGTTGAAAATTCAAAATGAAATTCTGGGAAAACTATTGACCGCACGAATTCGCCGCCGTGCAACAATTTGTAGCTTGAACCCTCAGCTACATTTTTGTCCACAGCGCCAAACTCGTATCTCTTTATTTTCGGTCAATAGTTTTCCCAGAACTTCATTTTGAACTTTCAACCCCTGAGAGGGATTAGAAAAATCAAAATTCAAGGGTGGTCCATAGGTACGAGAATATAGAGAAAATTATTCTCTACATTTCGTACATTTAAACCATGCCCGAAAAATCGATTGGTTTTGAGTTATTCAATAAACAATTTTTTTTGTATACTTCAACAATTCTTTTGGGGGTAAAGATATTATTGGAGAGGGATGATCAAATACTCAATCGTCGCGTCTTTTCCAGGGGTACAACGTTCCCATTTGAACAAAAATTGTATGAATTTTTCCTAAAGAGTTATCGAATGAAAACGAATTTTTCAAAATTTCACCCCACTTTTTCACCCCCAAAATGAACTTCCACGACTTCGGCGCTATTAACATAAATAAAGCCCGGGTTTTTCCGAACATTTTGTCTCCTGGCGCCGACCTTGTGGGGGTTGTAGTTTGGCATTAATCCACCCCCATCCCCATTCATCCCCTTAAAAAAAATCCTACACCCCGATTTTTAGGCAAACTTGGATTTAGCCGCGGCACCTGCAAGATCATCTGTCAAAAAACTAGCCTTCTTCTAATTTTTTCCGATTCCAATATACAGCACGACTGTACTAGATATGAATTTCAATCGCTTACCAGCATTTCGATTTTGGTATCCAAACAAACCCAAACAAACTCCTTAAGCTGATTTAGATGAAACTTGGTAAAAATATTCACAATATTGCCATTGTCTACGTGACGAGAATTGGTTTTGAAAAATTAAAAAAAAGAAACGACTTTTCAAATCCAAATTTTACAGAAATTATGCATGAAATGTTGATTTTGATGATAATAGAATTTCAAAAAAGTCTTTTATATACTTAAATATACTACATAAGTATACCTACAGATTGACAAATGTAAAATAAGTATTTCTTCGTTAAAAAATTCCTAAAAATTGTTTTTTTTTTTCGTCTAAATGTATATCCCGCCTTGAAGCAGTAATTATAATCGCTCTTCTACATTTATTAAAACTACGGGCATTATGATTTTCACAATGAGTATTACACGACAATAATGGTCAATTTTTTGCAGTTAATCATTCGAGATGGGATCGGAAGCTTGGGAATTGGAGAGAAGATATTCCGTGCCCGGAGCGCTGGACACCCGAGGCCTCGAGCCACCCGCCAGCGAAGATCTTCACGCATGGTCGATTTATAGGTAAACGAAAAAGGAGGAAAAAACGCGCGAATGAACGTTCGTGCGTTACTGCGAATACAAAACACGAGAATTCCGACGATACACTGAAAAAAAACCAATGTCGTTAGGGAATGAAATTTCGTTGATTTAATTGTAAAATTTTTGGTTTAAGTAATCCGACTTATTAGTCCAAACAAAACGCTATTGACTTTAATAACATGATGAAATTAAAAGTTTTTTTTTCGTTCAAAAGATATATTGCTAGCCGAGAACAATATATTATTGAAAATATGTAAAAAATTATCGCAAACAAATCATATAGTTTTGAATGCACTTTCTGGAACGAACAAAAAAAGCGTTTCAATTCATGACATGAATATTGTTGATTCGAGTACACAAGAAAAATTAAATTTCCCTCGTTTGATTCAGATAAAATTTCGATTGAGTAAATATGTTATTTTATTTTGTTTACCATATCCGATATTGACTTTCAAGTAGATTATTCGTTAAAATATTAATATTTTATTTTGCTTAAAAAATATTAAGCAAATGTCAACTGGTGCGATGGTCTAGTGGTTAGCGTGCTCGCCACTAAACCAGCGGACCGGGAGGTCCCGGGTTCGAATCCCAGTCGCGTACATTTCGTCGTGAAATGTTTTTCTTCGGCATTTCGCGGCGAAATAAGACTAGTTCCACGACTGGGGGGCGAACTCGATGACCGGCTGTATTGGTATAGGTTTTCCGCAGTTTCCCTATACCCATGACAGAAATGTCATGATGAATATAATACAGAGGGGGAAGTCGGCTGCGGCCGCAACAGGGGGGAACAGGGAGAAAGATGGAGACAAAAAGGAGAGTAAACAGTAGAGGAAAGAACGGTCATAATGATGGGAAAGAAATAGGTAACAAACGCGAAAAGCGTGTACCTAAGGAAAAAACCAATAAAAAAAAATATTAAGCAAATGTCTGAATTGGTTTAAAAATTATGCGAAAATAAAATTTGGTTGAAAAAATTCAACTAAATCATGGCCGAGTGCCACCGAAATTATAGGTGTGAGGAAACCCGTAGTTCTCGGAGTAACCGCTAGAAGCCGCACGCGCGCTCGTTTCTCGTAAGCGCAGCGCGCACCGAAAACCTACTTAAACGCCGGAGAAACTCTAAAGATTATTCCTCTGATGGTATTTTTTCAATTTTTAGCCAAAACTACACAAAACCTGTATTCGGAGAATCCGAAAAACGTAAATAAGCAATTCCAAGATCTACTTTGTAATCAGACTAGTAAGTTAAAAATTAAATAACAGGAATAGTCGCAAACGTAAAACCAGAAAATGTACAACACATTATAAATTATATATGAATAAAGCAAACTTTGAACTGAACTAAAGACTATTGCTTCTTGGCCTGTGGCTAAGATCAAAGTGTAGCATCTGTTCTTATCAGTTGAATATCTGATATTCTCTCCACTATTATCGTGGATGATCATTCTAATGCTCGCTTTTTATTTAAGATTTAAAACAAATTGAAAAACTTACGTCTCATGGCATATTCGTTTCGATGCAGTAAAGAAATAATTCATTCTACTCATTATATTTTTGTGCGAAATAAAAAATGTTGCAGCAACCGCTTAATCATTTCATCCAAACATCTACGGATTATATATAGAATGATTTTGATAGAACATAATTTTATTTGAAGGATAATGTAGATATTCAGAGAACAGAAAAGATTTTCAAATCAAATAATATGTTATTCGAATCAATCGCATTTTCCAATATTTTATAATATCGTAACAATCTCATATATCGGTGGCACTCCGCGATCAGACATTTATGTGACTCAACCAATATATTTTTTTCGTCCAATTGGGCTTTTTTTTCTCAGTGTAAAAAATAATAACTTCAAAAACGTGACGTTTTCGTAGGCAAAATTTGAATTCCGATTTCACGGATTCGGCGCTGGGTTCGGCGGAAAAGTCGCCGCTTCCTTACGGAAACTTTCAACTTCGTGACTCGACGGTTCAGAGCATACTGCGGCATCCGCGATACGGCCCGAAGAGTCCCCTGGCGAGTAACTCTTACACTTATCTGAAATTTGGACTGCCGAGAGTGTTGCCACCGTCAAGGGCGAGGGATGGCTCGAGCGGTTACGACTCTAGCGAAGAAGGACGGAGAGTGTCGCACAGCGGTGTCGGCGGTGCGAATTCGGTTTCGGCGATGAGATCGGCGCGAAGCGATCCGGACTTCCGACAGGTTCACGGTACGACTCCAAGTCGTGAACACCAGGTGGCTCATTCGCAGCTTGTGGTGCGGGAAAACGCGAGATTGCGAAGTTCCAGCGAGGCTAATCTATTGCAGAGCGGTAGTAGAGCCAACAGGCGACACAGCATCGCGCCGATAGATCCTGGCTATGGTCATCATTCCACCCTTGGACAGGGCCAAGGTATCCTCGGACCTGAGAGCTACTCGGCCCTCCAGACGAGGAGAATACCGTCGTTGCAAAATCCCCACATACAACTGAGAGGCGTCGAAGCCTCGGGCTCGAACGGCTTGCCATTGTTGCGTGGGGTCACACTGGAAGCAGGCGCGAACGACGTGCTCGCCGTGATGTCGACAACCGAGAGAGAAGGAACCGCCATCGTCGAAACTATCGCCGGACGCAGACGCGTCAAGAGGGGCGATATATTGCTCAATGGCCGTCCCGTTTCCGCCAGCACGCTCAGGTGTGAACGCTTCTCACTTTTTCACTACAATCGGACAAGTCTCGAAACGCTGGGCGCGAGGCGGTTATGACCTTCAAGCTCTTGCGTCGTTGGAATGCAATAATTTTTATTTTCATTAGATTTTCGTCATTATCCAAAGCCTTCCTTTCGCAAATCCAAGTCCCAAATTTCGAACGAGAGTAGGGAAAGTAGGGAAGTACAAATAAAGCAATACATACGAATCAGTCAAGTTCAGTTATTCTTTTAAGGGCCTATACCAGTGTGAACGCTGACAATTTGGGTGATTTTCGGGAATTTTTTGGGAGAAAAGTACTCAGTTTACGAATCGAAGAAGTGTGCGGCCGTGTAGGTGACAAGAGATCGTTAAGGATTCGGCTTCGGTCCGGCCAATGAAGGTTTTCCAAGGTTATCGATGGAAATAAGAAGGTGTTTTTTTGTTTAACGTTTCGGCCCTCTGGTTCGGGTCCTCTTCATAATATATATTTTTTCTGTATTAATGATAATACACAGTTTTTAACAATCACGGTGGAAAAAGTTATATATAAGAGCGTTGTGTGTTATGGTTTAGTTATCTAAATGTTGTGTTATTATGTATAATAATTATGTTAGTTCTGCTTTAGTTATAATTATATAAATATAGTATGGATGAATTCTTATATTGCGTTGTTTATTGTTGTGTGTACGTATAGGTGTGTGAAATGTAAAGAAATGAAATATGATAGTTAACTAACCTCGACGTTGTGGTATTTCAGGTTTTTTACACATATTTGGAAAGATGTTACGTCCAAAAAACATTATTTATGGAGATAAATGATGTTTAGTGGGAAGATGCTCAATAGTTGGAGTTATTATCGTTTATCGGCGATTTTTTAAAATCTGTAATGGATACATAATTATAAGTAATTTTGATGTTTAATTATTGAAATTTTAAGTATAAAAAATTTTTGTATACTTAAAATTTATACTTTATACTTAAAATTTCAATAATTAAACATAAAAAATTACTTATTATTATCTATCCATTACAGATTTTAAAAAATCGCCGATAAACGATGATAACTCCATCTATTGAGCATCTTCCCACTAAACATCATTTATCTCCATAAATAATGTTTTTTGGACGCAACATCTTTCCGAATATGTGTGAAAAACCTGAAATACCACAACGTCGAGGTTAGTTAACTATCATATTTCATTTCTTTACATTTCCCACACCTATACATACACACAACAATAAACAACGCAATATAAGAATTCATCCATACTATATTTATATAATTATAACTAAAGCAGAACTAACATAATTATACATAATAACACAACATTTAGATAACTAAACCATAACACACAACGCTCTTATATATAACTTTTTCAAACGTGATTGTTAAAAACTGTGTATTATCATTTATACAGAAAAAATATATATTCTGAAGAGGACCCGAACCAGAGGGCCGAAACGTTAAAGAAAAAAACACCTTCTTATTTCCATCGACAACCTTGGAAAACCCTCATTGGCCGGACCGAAGCCGAATCCTTAACTATCTTTTGTACTCAGTTAAATGTTTCGGGAAATTAAGAATATATTTGGCTATATTTGACCTATATTACGTAATTTTTTCATAGAAAAATATTGAGATCCACGCGACTTATGCGCTGCCTTCGGAGGCGCGAAAAAGAAAGTTCCTCCACTGCTGACATGATTCCGGCCGATTGGGCGGCTGAAACCGAAAAAGGAAAAAATGTTAAACTGGAAGGTATTTTCTGTACAATGACGTAGGATTTTCGAAAAATATAAAAATCTAACAAAAAGGCGTAATTATGAAAAAAAAACGTCCCTTTTCTTGCCTATAAAATGGTCGTTTTTTTCAATGGCAAATCGTCAATTTTCATCCAATCAAAAATATCCTACGTCATTGTAGAGTCAATATATTCAAGAGTACTCAGTTCAAATGTCAAGTTAATCGGATAATTGCTCTTTGAGTCATAATGTCAGCAAGTTTGAAAAATCTAATTTCGAGAAAAACTCGTTCAAATATTGAACTATCGATTTTTGCAAAATAACATGATATTTACCATAAAAACTGCGAATTACAGGATATTCTTGAAAGTATAAACTGTCGAAAAAGGCAAAAAAAATCGATTTTTTGAAAGTGTCACACTGGTATAGCCCCTTAAGGAGGTTGCTCAGCTATCGCGAAATAGTAAGAATTTGCTGAAATTTATTGAGGATATTTGCGAACAGGTGCTTCGTGTGCGTGATTGTTGAGCAATTAGTTGTTGAAGTTAGGCTCTTATACACGGGCGACATAGAAAAAGCTTCATGAGAACTCTAATGCGACCGTCGCAATATAATGAAAATAGTAAGAATTGAATGGAAATAGGCGGAAAAAATTCTTGAGTTTTTTTATGAATAAATTCAACGAAGAGTACAGCATTTTGTCGGTCTCGTTATCGAGATATTCGTGAAATGAAACAGGACATTTCAGCTGATTCGCGTAAAACGATAAAGCGCCCTACGGCACGTGGCAACGCTGCTGTCAAGTCGGCCATTGTGAATAGGCGCCAAAATTTGAAACGCACAAACGATTGCTTCCTTGCTATAAATTTCTTACCGCGGTTTTATAAAGAGTATTCAAATATTTTGAATCATTCTTCACAGAAGCTGCAGTGCATGTGTTTCGACATAACCTTCAAATCAATTATGCGTCGTTCCTCGACTGCTCATTCATTTTCCGGCTCAACTACTTTTTTCCACCGCTTTCCAGGTTGTACTTGCTTCAACCGTCGATTGTACTGTTTTTCGGTTTACATTTTTGTCTTCCATCTTTTTATTTTCGTCGAACGAGAAAACGGAATTCGCGAAGTATGTTTGTCAGCTACGCGCTCACGATGTGGCGTTCGTATCTGAGCTCAGTGCTACCAGTTACTGAGAACTAAATTGCACGTTTGCCACATTTTAACTTGGTTAATAACGTATTCGCGATGTGAATAAACAAAAAAAGATTAATAACTCTTCTTAACAGTAAAACAGTAAATACATATAACAGTAAAACAGTAAATCACATATTTATTTGCTGAAATTTATTTATTTTACGTAATCGAAAATTTGATTATTCGGGGTTGGCAGCCGTTACAGGCGCCCGTGTTTAAACA
The DNA here is from genome assembly GCA_963210295.1 of Ophion ellenae. NCBI lineage: Eukaryota > Metazoa > Arthropoda > Insecta > Hymenoptera > Ichneumonidae > Ophion > Ophion ellenae. The sequence continues at coordinate 35,222,289 of OY723387.1, read as the reverse complement.
TACGCGTTCCACTCGTTCCGCGTGCCCGCAAAGACTCTGCGTCCTTGAGGGGCCAGTCCACTTCAGAGCCACGGAAAAAGGCTTTTTTCGCGATTTTTTTTTAGGATTTTATGAAAGATATGAATATAAAAGTTGTTGGGCTTGATAAACAGTCTTGAAATACATTTAAAAAAATTAATTCATTTTTATTCTTTTTAAAGTACAAAAACTATAGTTCAACGTAACGCCTCAAAAATAAGTGGGCTAGATAGCTCCATCACAACTCGGCAACGGCTGGTCTGAAACGAGAAAATCAAAGTCCATTAGATTCAGTATGACACCAGCTACAAAATGACCCTCGGAAATAAAGTTTTATCAAAAAATAAAAAAAATGGCAGATGACAAACGAAAAAAGTAAAAAAAACGCGTTTTTTCGCAGTTTTTCGCAAAAAAAAGAGTAAAAATAAAAATCGTTAAACCATCGAGGGTCATCTTGTTGCGAATCATGTTTGCAATATGTGGTTCAAATTTCAAGAGAATCGGTTTATTAGTTTTAGAGATACGATGGAGCTAGATCTTGAAAACGTTGTTTCGAGATAAACGCGTTTGAAGTTTATACTATGATCGGCCGAGCGCGCTATTCTCTCAGGTAGACGAAAGGAGGTCCTGACGTTCAGGTAAAAAAAAAATACTTAGAGAGCTCGGATTTTCATAAAATTTTGACACAATATTTCTGAATGTATGTACTTTCGAAAACAGTAAAGAAATCGATTTTTTGAAATGTTCAAAGTGGACTGGCCCCTTAAGGCAGGATTCTACTTTGAAACCATGAAAAAAACGCTATTTTCGTGAATTTTTTCTGAGAATACTATTAAAGATATCGATATGGGGTTTAAACTGTTCAATAAATACACTCTTTAAGTACATAAAAAAAATGTTTAAATGTATTTTATTCATTTTTTGTACTCGTAAAATATGTTTGAAGCCAACGCCTCGAAAAGCAGGTACCGTTGCCGTGGTCGTGAAATCTTCCCGACGGATGGTCTGAAACAAAAAAATCAAATAGTTTCATGTTCAGTATGTCTTCAGGAACCGACCTAACTAGAATATTTTATATACGTGCAAAATTAACAAAATGGCGGCTAAAATACGAACGTTTTTTTTTTCGTATTTTAGCCGCGATTTTGTTAATTTTGCACGTATATAAAATATTCTAATTAGGTCGGTTCCTGAAGACATACTGAACATGAAACTATTTGATTTTTTTGTTTCAGACCATCCGTCGGGAAGATTTCACGACCACGGCAACGGTACCTGCTTTTCGAGGTGTTGGCTTTAAACATATTTTACGTGTACAAAAAATGAATAAAATACATATAAATTTTTTTTTTATGTACTTAAAGAGTGTATTTATTGAACAGTTTAAACCCCATATCGATATCTTTAATAGTATTCTCAGAAAAAATTCACGAAAATAGCGTTTTTTTCATGGTTTCAAAGTAGAATCCTGCCTTAAAGTAAACAACATTTATTAATCTTTCGATTTTGGAAACAAAAAAATCAGTCTTTCCGATTGTTAGCATATAAAAATGATTTCATTCTTAATACCAGCAATTTTGTAAGCCGATCGTCAAAGTTCTGTAGTATTTAGGCCGAATAAAATCTGGCTCCCATATCTTTTGAATAACTTGTTCGTTTTTCGTCATCCTCCGGCAGAAGCACCGGTGGAAGACGAAGCAAATGCAGTACTAGTTCATTTCGCGCTTTCCAACGTAGATAGCCGTACGTTGTAAAATATTGCGGCTTTGCGATAGCTTGTAATCATCTTGCCCCATTTGCCGATTAACTAATCAACAATAAATCACACAATAACCTTGAACATTTCTTACAAACCGTCCTTATTATATTAATACTTGGTACTTTCATCGTGTTTACTTGCCTGTCTCTAATCAATATGAGCAACTCAAATGAACGGAAACGATGGTAAACTTCGCCAAAAATTAGATTATTTTGTCAAAAAATCGATATTGTTTTCTCACTCGAGACGCGTACTTCCGCCACAGTTGATACTTTCGCACTCGTTCACCTCCCCGCCGCCCCTTCAAACTCCAATGGGAGCCATGTGCTCGCACGCACTGTTTAGTGGCTAAGCTTATGATTCATCTCATCCCGCGTATTCGTCTTGCCCCGAGGTCCCTTATATTGAAATGTTCGAGCGATTTTCAGAGGCTGAATGGACCGAAAAAATTGTGTTATTAAAAAGAATCATTTTCGTTGCATTCCAACGATGCAACCTTCAACGTCATGGGTGATTACGCTTCGGGAGACAAAATTACGATTCTTGTAGAGATGCTAATGTTTTTAACACGCACTCCATTCATACATGATCTTTGTAAAAGTCAGTGAAACGAAACCGAACGTGATTTATTCAGGGCCAGGATAAGTAGCAGATAATGCCTTTGTAAACCAGTCACGGATAATCAAAAACTCTAACTCAATTGCCAACCATAGAGTACATGACCGAAAGGTATATTCACCACAGGCAAACTGTGAAAAGTGCGCTCGGTGATTTTCTGTGGTCCTTAAGAGGTTTGGCTACTGTGACGACCCGAAATCAGGTTTATGTACAAAATATTATTCTACAGGAATTAGGTGAGATGATTGGAAAATCGTTAGAACATTTATTTGTATGTACATTGTGCAAGCTGTGTACCAAATTGCATTTAAAAATATTGATAATTAAAGAAGTTACAAATATTGTCGTGAAGGGCCTTTGGACGTACGGTGTATACCGTAAACCGGAGTAACATTGGGACACTTTTGGGTAACTTTGGGACAATTTTGGGTAACTTTGGGACAGTGTTGGGTAACTTTGGGGCAGTGTTGGGTAACTTTGGAACAGTTTTGGGTAATTTTGGGACAATTTTGGGTAACTTTGGGACAATTTTGGGACGATTTTGGGACAGTTTTGGGTAACTTTGGGACACATCAGTACAACTAACGCATAAAATATTTGCCGCGTAGGTACCAGCACATACCAGCGTATGGCAGTGGCGGTGATTGCGCAGCAATTCGTGAGGTATGGTGTTGGTGGGAAATTCAAAAGTCGAATATTACGCGATGTCCCAAAGCTGCACCTCCAGTCCCAAAGTTACCCCGGTTTACGGTACTTGGTTTTGGCCAGTTGGTTGATCTGAAATTCAAAAAACGAGTTTTTATTCTCCTAAAGCAGTTAGTATTCGATAAAACTTGACTAAGCTTTTTTTGATATCGCGTTTCAATCATTAAAAAAGTTTCAAAACTTGCTGCCGACTTTTGAGGAAAACTCACATCATTATTGTTACTAACTAATGAAAAGAATGTTAAGCAGAAAATCGTAAGGGTGTGTGTAAAGACTAAACTGCTATCACACCGGATAAGTGTAGTCAATTTCGAAAAAAACGCGTTTTACTAGCAGTTCTATCATTGTAAACATACGTTTACCTTAAGGTAGTTCTGTAGTTTTGGTCAAATCTTAGGAATTGGCTGAAATCTGAGTATGGTGTAGATATGACCTTCATGGAGTAATGCCCAAAAATTCAATTCGATTCACCGTTAAGTTCATGAGATAATTGCAAATGAATATGGGTATTTCTGTACGCGATCCCTATACCTAACACGTAAACCGATACGGGTTTGCTCGCGTTTCTCGATATAGGTTCTAAACCGATCTTAGGATTCCAAAATGAAAACACACGTGTACGCAATACTATTGTGGGACGGATTTAAAAAAAATGACAAACTTTTACCGTTTAGTTTCGGAGATATCGACTTATGAAAAGTGGTACTTTTATTCCACACCGAACTCGGGCCCAACCATCTGTAACGGAATGGCAACAGTGTACACTGCAGCCAGCTGATCGGCGCGTGGTCTGGGAACTAGAAGCGTGTTTTTTTCCCGAGTTCCAGTAATTCTGAGACGGATGTGAAATAAATTTATTCTGCAAACAAATTTAATTTGTTCAATTTATGCATGTATTTGTCTTTGTTACAGCGAATACAATTTAAACTGTCGGCAAGATGTTGTAAATCGATTATCCGACGTCCTTCGACAGCGAATTTTTGTTGCTGATCGTTGAGGTTATGGTTACTCTCATCGCGTTTAGCCGCATTTGCTTGACACATGGCTGCCACAGCTTTCAGTCTTTTAGCAAGCGCCTTTTTTCTTGTAAACTTTCCTTTGTATCGTATTTGGGTTGACATTTTCACGCTTCTTTTATTTATATAAAATATTTCGCGAAAGACGAATCGTAGGAAGCTCAACGCTATGACTGCAGGAAAATCGCGCTGTTGCCACGATTACAGCGCCGCACTCTATACGAGTATGAGACCTATCTATGCATGAGGTGCGAATGTGTCGGGCATATAGAGGTTACAAGCTCTGTCAAAAATGTACAACCAACAGCATCGTATAAGCATTGGATGTTACTATACGCTTCGACCGAAACTTTTGGCTCAAACGTGTACCTACAGAACTACCCTAATTCTGCGATTCCTGCACCATATGTCGGACCTTCCTCGTCAATTTTACTTGCCTCAAGCAAAGGAACGGGTGTTCGTCATTTTCACGGTAGCCTGATCCCTTAAATGAATTGTTTATCACGTAAATTTTAGCAATATTTGATTTCTTGCGTACTTATTGAAAAAAACGAAGACATTTGGGTATTCATCTATCATTTCAAGGGCATGAGGGCCCTTCTGAATCATTGGTAAATTGCGGTGGCGCTCAATAAAAATAAGTCACAATCAATCATTATACCCAACGATTAACTGGCATAAAAAATGCCGCGGAAATTTAGTAGATTTAAACGTTTTTACATTTGCTCTGAAAAGTCGCGGCAGCAGACATTCTTCTGCTAGTCACATTTTTCTAAGTTTCATCATTAAAATTATCCCAGTATACTGGGATGTATTTTTACTTCATTATAGACGAAAGCCAGTTCATTGGTCAATATTCGGATTCGTGAGAAGAATACCTTAAGCGTAACTTGCTTTCACACCGTACGTGACAGTTTTTATTTTTGAAGGTGCTCCAGTTGTTTTCACATTTAACATCGATTTTTGAAATGTATCAATAACGTGAACGTTTCGAATGACAAATTTAAATCAATCCGCATGGTAATGAGCTGATTCGATGGTAAGCTCATTCGACCCAAACAAACACATAGTCTTTGTGTTCTTTAAGAAAAAGTATTTCACGAACGCTGAATAAGGTAATTAAACATTTTTTTTTGTATTCAAGGTCACGGGTCGCGCATCTACCTGCCGAAAGTGGTCTCAGTCCGGGCTTGACGGCTCAGCAGATATTAAACTTTTACATGTGCCTGAGGGGAAGCTCGAGAGCTTCGCCCATGGAGACCGAGGCGATACTGCAGGAACTCGGCCTCGAAGCTACGAAACACTGTCTGGTCAATTCACTAACAACCTCGGAAGCCCGACGATTGTCACTGGCCTGTCGACTGTTGCAAGACTCCCACGTACTCACCTTGGACAGACCGACTCATGGCCTCGATATATTCGATGCTTTTTTCCTAGTCGAGTATCTCAGACAATGGGCGACGAGGGGACAAAGACTCGTCGTTTTAACGTTACACCCGCCAACTTATGAAATTCTCACGATGGTCTCGAGAGTCGCACTTACGTCGGGTGGAAGAATCATGTATTCCGGACCGAGACGCGATATGCTTCCTTACTTCGCACTCGCCGAGTTTCCGTGTCCACCCTTCAAAAATCCGTCCGATTACTACCGTGAGTCTTGCAGTACACGTTTTCGCCAATAAATTGCAATCCTTCGTTATACGGGGTGTCCCTCTTATCTCTGCCACTCGAAATAACTCGGTAATTATCGACGTCGCAAAAAAACGTTCCAGACAAAAGTTGTACGGTATGAAGGGGGCCATCAAATGCGACTCATTTTTTTATTTCGTTCGTGGCGCTGACGCACAGTGAAGGTAACGTTTGAAGTTTTTCGAATTTCGCGTTGAAACCTTGGGTAAACATTCTACATATATAGTTCTATTGTTTAGAGAAGAAAAAAAAGAAATAGATTTTCTGATCGTTGTAAATGTATATCCCGCCTTAAGGGGATATACACCTAGGAGCCAGAAAAAAGATCATTTTTGTGCATTTTTTCAAGGAAAACTATTTGAAATTTCGGATTGGGCTTTTAATTATCTAAAAGTATATACATTCAAAAATATGTTTAATTTTCTTTATTTTAAAATATAAAAAATATACAAGGATATTGTATGATCCTTGGAGCGTCGTAAAAAATCTGCGTATACGGTACCCACTGGCGTTTGTTCAGAAATCATCTGAAAAAAAAAACCAAAAAGATTATTAAATTAGATACTAAAATCTAGTGCTCGTCATAGCCGATTTTGAAAATATCGATTTATGACAAAATGGCGGACGTTTGAACATGAATAGTGATATTTGGGCCAAAAATTAGTCATTATTTTGCCTATAAAACAAAAACTAAGTAACGGGAAAAATATCCTATGACAAGTACTAGATCATGGTGTATAGAATAACCACAAAAAACCTCAAGGCAATAGGTTCATTGGTTTTCGAGAAATTTTGGGCACCGATTTGAAAAACGTGGTTCTGAGAGAAACGCGTTTGAAAATTTGGGAATGAATAAATCATGAAATTTGTCAACTTACATGGAATCATCGATACCAGGCCCATAGTGTAGGTCTTCTACGGTCGACGGAATGTTCATAGCTTCTAAATCGATTTTTTCGATCATCTAGGTATATCTCTCCTTAAATGAAATGGTACATTTTTTTGAACCGTCTTGTGGAGTACCTTAAACCGCATAAATAAACATTATCGGGCCAAAGTCGTGCAAGGTCATTTCGAACACCTATTAAAATGAAATACAAATCTAAATATCTCGGATCACTACCAAATATTTGATAGTGATCCGAGCTATTTAGATTTGTATCATCGATACTGACCTTGAATCACCTTGAACGACTTTGACCTCCTAATGTCTTTTCATGCGGCTTGAGGTGTTCCACAAGATGGTTGAAAAAAATGTACCATTCCATTTAAAAAAGTGGAGGTGACCTTCAATGTGCGTCAGCGCCTCCAACGAGATAAAAAAAATTGGTCGCATTTGATGGCCCCCTTCGTACCGTACAACTTTGGTCTGGAACATTTTTTTTTGCGATGTCGATAATTACCGAGTTATTTCGGGTGGCAGAGATAAGAGGGACACCCTGTATACAGCCTTCGGGTGCGTATAAATGTCGCTCGCAACTATTTTTTTTAATGACAATTAATGCTCATTGACGTACCAACGTAGTAAATACGGAATTTTCTACACAATTATTAAGGGGGACACTCCATATTGAACGCCAAATTTTGGTCGCTTTTTATGATTTTTTTGGAGGGTAAAGAATGTATATATATTTTCAGAGTCATAGGTACTTTTGATCACATAATTCTAGTTTTCAAAACGATTTAGAACGATTGGAAAAAGTGAAAAATGGCGGAGATATAACCAATCGCTGTGAAGCTGTCCGGAAGGGTGGTCGAAAGTGAAGCACACTCCAGCACCTCGTAGGATTATCTGGAACAGTCTGCGCAAAAAAAATGATTCGTATATACATGTGGTCACTTGATGAACCATTGAAATTGGAAAAATAATGATAATTGGCTGAATGGGAGGCGTTAGAACAAAAAAGTTGATTTTTTGTCCTAACTTTTGTTTGACTTTGCCAGACGCGGTTAAAAAAATGACGCATATATTGACAACATTTTTTTTACAGATCATTTATGCACATGGTTAAGCATATGTAAAAAAAATTGAAATATTAACAAATGGTGGAGATATAACATAACAAAGCAATGTATTTTTTTTTTGCGCGCGCGTTGATGGGGAAAGTTCTCGGCATCGATGTGCGTGCCTGAAAAAAAAATTAACATATTTATAATTGCATAATGAATGTATCTTCAGTGTGAACCAACAATATCATATAAAAAAAATTATTATAATAAAAATTCGAAACTTAAAATTTGTTTACTCAATTTTCTGTCGGTATTTATTTTTGTATCATTGAAATTTTTGTTTCTGTGGTTCACACGATAGGTGGTGATACTAAGAATATGTTGTAAACATTTCAAAGCGATCTGAACCTTGATTCAAGAGTTAGAACTTTCACAAGGTTCAAAAAAGTGAATCTACAGAATTTACAGAATTTTTCAATTCTGTAAAGCTTAAAATATTACTAACCGTTCAGGCTGATGAACGCAAAAAAAAAATAAAAAATGAAAATTTTTGGCGTATATAAGGCCTTAAAGGATCATCACAGTATAATGGGTCGAAAAATAGCTGATTTTCGTGATTTTTTTTTCGATGGTTAAAATACGCTTATCATTTGTATTTTTTTTGGTGTCAAATCAAAGCCCTCATAAAGAAAAGAAAATATGTATTTAAGGCCTTATATACGCAAACAATTTCAACATTTTTTTCATTATTTTTTATTCCATTATTCTGAACGGTTAGGAATATTTTAAGCTTTACAGAATTGAAAAATTCTGTAAAGCTATTAAATGAGGTAAGATTGCATTTATAATAAATACGGCGCGGCGCGCCCGACCGCCAACTTCAAAGCCATTTTTCCACGATTTACTTTTTTGAACTTTGTGAAAGTTCTAACTCTTGAACGAAGGTTCATATCGCTTTGAAACTTTTACAACATATTCTTAGTATCAACACCTATCGTGTGAACCACAGAAACAAAAATTTCAATGACACAAAAAAATATAAAAAATAAAATACCGACCATTTGTTAATATTTCTGATTTTTTTTACATATACTTAACCATGTGCTTGAATTATCTGTAAAAGAATGTTGTCAATATATGCGTAATTTTTTTCTAATCGCGTATATAAGGCCTTAAACGTTTTCGTTAAAAAATATATGAAGATTAAACAAAAATCTTGCCTAGCAAAATAAAGAATGGCGTGAAGAACGTCGTGTCAAAATTTGAGAGGGATAGCTAAAAACTCTGCCTTTGAGAGTGTACACCGTTTAGAAAAACGACATTTCGAGAACAACGCGTTTAAAGTTTCAAGTGCGGAGTTTTCATACGAATTGTCTACTTAAGATCAATCGGCGATGCCAGGTCCATGTTTATAACCGTCTATACTATCGGAGAATGCAAAAAGAAACATTTTTTTGAAAATTTGACACTGTGATGATCCCTTAATCTATAATATGACATCGAATTGTTCTCCCAAGTTGGCAAAAAATATCGCAACCGTATTTATTTTGACTAAATAAATATAATAATCTTCGCGACACTGCTGCCAACCTAGGCATTATGATATACCACGATTTACGACGTTGCCAATACGTTTCGCGTTAAGGGGTTAGGCCACAGTAACGGGTATAAAATCATGTGCGAAATTAACAATTTTTTTTTCTTATGAAAAGGTGATTCACTCATAAAATTAATTACACATCGATTTAGTATGAATATCAAGCGGTTAGTTTTTTTTCCATGTACAAAATAGCCGACTACTAATATTTTCTTTTGTTATCGTTTTTTTGCGCGCTCCGCGGCGTGACTTTTAGCATCCACTTTTTTTTACCTAGAACAAAAAACAACATCTCTCGTTAATCTACATTAGAATACCTGGAGAAGTACGTACGGAATTAAACAAATATTGTTTTATTCAAAAGTTGTAGGTATTTGAATTGAGTTGTAGGTATTTGAATGAATTTTCAGTGAAAAATTTTGTATAAAACTGCTCATAGAATAAAAAGTTTTCGATTCATCGGAAATTCTGTACGTACTTCTCTGCGAAATTCAATTAGGAACATAACTTCCAAAATTTGAAGTAAATCGAGTGAAAATTGTTAAAGTTATTTGTCACGCCAATTGGAAAAAAGCTGTTTCGAGAAAAACGCTCAAAGTCGGTGAAAAAAAAGTTTTCTTGCTATAAATCGAATAGTAACTTATTCTCATGATAAAAAAGCACCGTTTTAGCGAAAGAAAAAAATCGATTTTTTGAAAATTCTACTGCGGCCTTACTCCTTAATTGAGCGAGAATAAGTTATAGAATATAATCATACAAATTAATGAATACACTTAATGTAATCACCGAATGTTCAAAAATGCACATTTTTACAAATATATGTAGAAGAATAGTTCGAAAACGTACGTTGATATGACGATTATTTAAAAGCTAAAAGTTAGTAACATACCAACCTTAAGGTAGTACGAGCGCGCAATCTTGTTTTCTATAGATTTTGTTCAAATTTTAACCAGACATTGTTTATATCATGATGCATGCTTGAGTGAAATTTCAGAACAGTCGACTATTTAGATTGGGAGATAATGGGTTTTAAAATTGCAACTTTTAACACTGCAGGGTCTGCATTGAAATTTAGACAGAATAATTTCCCGTAATAAAATGTTTGTCCCCTACAATGAGAAGACATATGCCAATACCACAGAACAGTATTGTTCAATATTTCGAGAAAAAAAATTATCGTGTTCCCAAAGTTAAAAATGTTGTCACAAAAAAATATTTGCATTATAAATATTAATATTTTATATTATTTATGTTATATTCATTAACAAATAAAAGTGTTGGTTGATTCATAAAATCCATTATCTCTCAATCCAAATAGTCGACTGTTCTGAAATGTCACTCAAACATGCATAATGATATGAACATTGTCTGGTTAAAATTTTAACAAAATCTATAGAAATCAAGATTGCTCGCTCGTACTACCTTAAATGAACCGACAAAGATTTGTTTCTTCGATACCACCTTAATATTTAGCCTATATATTCTATCATGTCCACACGAATAATCGATTCATTATAAAATTGCAGTCGATCTGGTGACACTGGACGATTTATCGGCGGAAGCGATGCTCGAGTCGTCGCAGAGGATAGACCATCTTGCTGAATTGGCAAGATCGAGACTGCCAGCGCTCAGCGATCCCGGTCCACCGGGCGCTCTTCCACCTTCGATATCGCGTGCAAACATATTCGTGCAGATTTACGCGATACTACTCAAAACTCTGATCTACAGTCAGCCGTGGGCTCTGACGAGATTACTCCAAAAAATCGTTATCTCGGCGTCTCTGAGTATAATACTCGGTGCTATATTTTGGGATGTCGCGGGCGACGGCGATTTGTATCTAAGAGACAGAATAGGCTTTCATTATGCTAGTTTAGGAATTTTCTTCTGGCCGCTCAGCCTCGTTGCTATATGCGAAGTTACAGAGTCGAGACCCAACATCGAGAGAGACATAAGGGACGATCTTTACGGAAGATTTGTTCACATTGTTTTAGAGGTGGGTTACATATCTTCGTAAAAATCGTTCGACGCAAATGCATTCTTTCCATAATTTGTTTTCTTGTACTTATTAAATTGGTGCAATTGTAAAAAAATTGGCTAATTCTGTACATAAGTGGATTTTCCGAAAAATTAGCCAAACATTTTCTCGGTGCTATTTTCACATTTATTAGGTTATAAATGATGATATTCAGTCGGGGGAAGCTGAAATCCCCCCCATGAAAAGTTGTGGGGTTTTGAAGCTCGCGGAAAAACGTGATAAAATAGGGCATTTTTGAAAATTTCGACGCCTATATTGGGTTTGTTTGGGGTTTTGAAAAATTCGAAATTATTTTTAACGATTTTTTGCTCGTAAAAAATTTGATGATGAATAATGTCAGCTTCCCCCGACTGAATATCATCAGTTACAACCCAATGAACGATATTTTATCGGAGAAATCGGATAAAATTTATCGGAAAAGTCACTTATCTAAAGAATTACCGAAAATGGCTATATGGTTTTTGAGAGTGTCCCTTCAGGCCTCAACAATCGCATGTCCATCTTCAGTACTGCGATCAATATTTAAGGGGAGGGTCGGGATTTCAGCGTGAAAAAAAAACACTTTTTGGCGAATTTTTTTCATCTATATGGATAGAGTAAATTTATTGAAACTTTTTGTACATTGTTGAGTGTCATTTCAAGAACATTCCGTGAAATTTGTACGCGAAGATATCCACAAACAAGCCGGTGACGAAACTTTTCCAAGAACGCCTTTCTGAAAATACGATTTGCGGTGTTCACTGTATATCCGCTAGAAATAATCTGAAATCAAGTACCATTAAAATTTAGTCAAAGTATCATCAAATCCTCCCCCCAACGGTCTTTGATAATTTTTTTTTCCATTTCTAAATTTTTGGTGGTCATGTAAAGTGAAAAATGCTATTTTTCACGAAAAATTCCGCCATTTTGGGGGTGGAAAACCCCCTCTGTGTAAAAAAAATCCCAAACTAACCGTTGGGGGGTGGTATTTTATATGTAGAAAGTGTGTACCAAGTTTGAAATAAATCGGTCGTGTAGTTCTCAAATGGCAGTGAACACGGGCTTTGAAAAAGTGGTTTCGAGAAAAACGCGGCACCGGCTTGTTTGTGGATATTTTCGCGTACAAATTTCACGGAATGTTCTTGAAATGACACTTAACAATGTACGAAAGGTTTCAATAAATTTACTCTATCCATACAGATGAAAAAAAATCGCAAAAAAGTTTTTTTCACGCTGAAACCCCTACCCTCCCCTTAATCACCAATCAAGCAAAAATATTCGTTCGTATAATTACCATTCGATGTTTATTTCGATTTTTACAGCTCATCTGCAGCGTGCCTTCTTGGTGTATAGTTTATCTGATGTACTTGGCGCCGGCTTTCGCAATGTCTGGTCTCCATCTAGTGGTCGACGAGAACTTGACGTCGTTGTGGAATTATCTAGCTTTCGGAATGCTCTACATGATGATCCAACACTTGATATGCGTATTCTTCGCGCACATTTGCAAAGGGAGCACACTAGCGGCCTTCTTCGCCGGCATTGTAATCGGCGAGATTACGATTGGCGGTGGTGCTACGGTTCATCTGGAAAACTTGCCATCTTGGTATCGTACACTGAGTCCATTAGAGTGGACGCTCTCGGCTCTGTTGCCACAGGTTCATGGCAACGAGGTCTTGAACAAGCTGACGAATTGCAAGGGAAAACAGGTGCTCCGACAGGACATCATAGTACAGGCTCCTTGCGAACCACCGGATGGTGCTCTCGCTCTGCGAGAAATTGCCCTCGACAATACGGTGCCGTGGCCAGAAATGAGATTGGGTATCTGCGTGGTGGTGCTTGGACTATTGATCATCTTAGGATTTCTATGCGTACGATACGCAACACCGAAAAGACCCAGAACCGCACCGAACAAACCTTGAAAGATAGGCACGGAAAAGTGTTTTTTGTTTTCGGAAAAAGACTTTTTCCGTTTTATTTACAATATGCACAAGCTGCAATACAACTGTACGTTCTATTTTACGGTTAATCTGAGCGCATTGAAGCCTTAGGCTATAGTAACGCGTATAAAATCATGCGCGAATTTAACCATTTTTTTTTCGTATGAAAAAGTGATTCACTCGTAATGAGCCGTTTATGAGCAGTTACAACGAAATTTTTCACTGAAAATTCATTTCTTAAGGGGAGATATACACCTAGGAGCCGGAAAAAAGGTCATTTTTGTGAATTTTTTCAAGGAAAACTATTTGAAATTTCGGATTGGGGTTTTAATTATCGAAAAGTATATACATTCAAAATGTATTCAAATGTTTAATTTTCTTTATTTAAAAATATCAAAAATATACGAGGATATTGTATGATCCTTGGAGCGTCGTAAAAAAATCTGCGTATGCGGTACTCACTGGCGTTTCTTCAAAAATCATCTGGAAAAAAAACCAAAAAGATTATTAAATTAGATACTATAAGCTAGTACTTGTCATAGCCGATTTTGGAAACATCGATTTATGACAAAATGGCGGGCGTTTGAACATAAATAGTGATTTTTGGGCCGAAAATTCGTTATTATTTTGCCTATAAAACAAAAACTAAGTAACGGAAAAAAAATCCTTTGACAAGTACTAGATAATGGTGTATAGAATAACCACAAAAAACCTCAAGGCAATCGGTTGATTGGTTTTCGAGAAATTTTGGGTATCGATTTGAAAAACGTGGTTTTGTGAAAAACGCGTTTGAAAATTTGGGAATGAATAAATCATGAAATTTGTCAACTTACATGGAATCATCGATACCAGGCCCGTAGTGTAGGTCTTCTACGGTCGACAGAATGTTCATAGCTTCTAAATCCTCGATCTCGACCATCTAGGGGTATATCTCTCCTTAAGTTCAAATACCTACAACTTTTGAATAAAACAATATTTTTTAAATTCCGTACGTACTTCTCTAGGTATTCTAATGTAGATTGACGAGCATTTTTGTTTTTGTTCTAGGTGAAAAATTGTGGATGCTAAATATAACACCGCAGAGCGCCTAAAAAAAGATAACAAAAGAAAATATCAGTAGTCGGCCACTTTGTACATCGAAAAAAAAAATTCTAACAGATTGATATTAATACTGAATAGATGTGTAATTAATTTTATGAGTGAATCACTTTTTCATACGAAAAAAAATTGTTAAATTCGCACATGATATTATTCCCGTTACTGTGGCCTAAGGCCTTAAAGTCGTGACGATCGTCTCGTGACGAAGCGGTAAGGAAAAAAAACTTTTTCGAATATTCGAACGATACCGAGCAAAGAGCTTGATCTCTTGATGTATCTTACGTACCGAATTTTCTTGAGCTCAGCATTTTCCACGAAGTCTAGATCGGTGCGACTTTTTAAAGCTTCAAAAAGTTTTAGGAACTCGCAGGATAGAGACGCGTTAAGTACAAGGAACACGCAATATTAGGAATACACTTATCTAGTGAACGTTATTAACCATCTATTTTCATCATCATCGGACGTCCGTTCTTTTTGCAACGACAATGTAGACTAACGCATATTGACTGTATATCTGTTGTGTAATAAGAGATAACACGAATTAGAACATGTATTGATACGCGGCCGACGAACCATATCAATGTATCGAATAATAAAATATTCATGAGAAATTTTCAACCATACTTGAACAATTTAAAACATTGATGCTGGATATAGAATTCTTTGTACATGTTCAACAAATTCCGTGCAAGAAGTAAGGATTTCACGTGCCCGAACGAATTCAGGGGTTAGGCTACTGTGACGTCCCGAAAATCAGGGGTATTTAAAAAAAAATAATTTTCAAGGAATAAGTAAGATGATTGAAAAATCGGTTGGACATTTATTTGTATATACAATGCCGGCGAAAAGTTTCCGGACAAAATTCAAAAAGGCTCCGGAACGATTTTTTGCTGTTTCGCCGATCGTTGACATAAATTAATTTACTAAACGACATTTCGAAGGGGAGGAATTCACCTTCATTTTATTCTTTTAAAAATTTGTTTACTATTTTTTACGACTAGTACCCTTTTTCGAAAACGAAAATTTTTTGTTCCTTTTCTGGTGGATCCCCTTCTGAGACAAATTTTTTTTAATGCATTTTTTTACCGGAAACATGAAGGGGGAAGCTCAAGCTTCATTTTTGTTTTTTTTAAACCTTCGTGCGATTTTTTTCCAAAGATATGATTTAAAAACAAAAAGAGACAATTTGTAAAATAACGTGTAACGCAAAAACGTCAAGGATTCAAGGAAAACCTCAAGATAGTAGAAAGTTGAATCTGTGTTAATTAATATCGTGAGAATATGGCAGATTTTTTTTTCACCTATTTTCGGTAAAAAATCAGATGATTTAATCACTGTAACTCGAGAACTAAGGGGTTTGTGGTAAAATTTCAAGAGAGGAAAAAATTGAATTTTTTTATTTTCAACGCAATAGAATCGGTTTACGTGACTAGAAAAAAATCGGTTTTCTATTTTCAACGCAATAGAATCTATTTTACGTGACTGGAAAGCTATAAAATTTAACGGGAAAAGAAGGTCAAAAAAATCTGAAATAATTATATTGCGTTGAAAATAGAAAAATGCAATTTTTTCCTCTCTTGAAATGTTACCACAAACCCCTTAGTTCTCAAGTTACGATAATTAAATCATCTGATTTGTTACCGACGTTAGGTGAAAAAAAAAAATTCGAAAAAAAATCTGAACCAACTTTTTACTACCTTGAGGTTTTACTTGAATCCTTGTCATTTTCGCGTTACCCGTTATTTTTCAAATTGTCTCTTTTTTTAAAATCATATCTTTAGAAAAAAATATCGTACGAAGCTCAAAAAACAACGAAATTGAAGATTGAGCTTCCCCCTTTATGATTCCGGTTAAAGAAATGGATTAAAATTTTTTTGTCTGTAAACTGGGCCACCAGAAGAGGAACAAAAAAGGCGGAAAAGTGTCGTTTTCGAAAAAGGATACTAGTGGTAAAAAAAAAGTAAACAATTTTCAAAAAACCGGAATGAAGGTGAATTCCTCCCCTTCGAAATGCCGTATATTGAATTAATTTATGTCACCTATCGGCGAAATGGCAGAAAAAATCGTCCCGGAACTTTGTTGTATTTCTTGTCCGGAAACGTAGCGCCGGTAGTGTACATTAACAAAGTTGTGTGCCGTACCGAATTTCATTTAAAAAATGTCAATAATTAAAGAAGTTATAAGCAATCTCGTGAAGGACCTTTGAACATGAGGGGCTCAACGGTGTTTTTTATTTTGGCCACCCAGTTGATCTGCTAATAATTGAGACTTGACCGAGGGTCTTTTATCGTCGTGTTTCAAACATAAAAAAAAAGATTGGTTTTTTTTCGGTTTTCGGAAAATGTGATTTTCGAGGAATAATGATATTAATAACTAATCAAAAAAATGTTAAGAGAAACGTCGGTCAAGACCAAACTACTATTACACTGAATCAGTGTATCAAATTTCAAATCAATCCGTTCATTAGATGTCGAGAAATCGTGTACACCGCGTTTTGAAAAACAGTTTCGGGAAAAACGCGTTTGAAGTTCTACTAGCAGTTCTATCGTTGCAATCATAAGTTTACCTTCGATCTGCGATTACTGCACCCTGTGTTGGATCTTCCTTTCCAATTTGAATTGTCTCAAGCGGCTGTCCATGTTTTGAGATTTCCACATTTGCCGAACCCCTTAAGGGGAGATACACCTAGGAGCCGGAAAAACGTCATTTTCGTGAATTTTTTCAAGGAAAACTATTTGAAATTTCGGATTGGGGTTTTAATTATCTAAGAGCATATACATTGAAAAATATGTTTAATTTTCTTTATTTAAAAATATCAAAAATATACAAGGATATTGTATGATCCTTGGAGCGTCGTAAAAAAATCTGCGGATACGCTACCCACTGGGGTTTCTTCAAAAATCATCTGAAAAAAAAACCAAAAAGATTATTTAATTAGATACTATAATCTAGTACTTGTCACAGCCGATATTGAAAATATCGATTTATGACAAAATGGCAGACGTTTGAACATAAATAGTGATTTTTGGGCCAAAAATTTGTTATTATTTTGCCTATAAAACAAAAACTAAGTAACGGAAAAAAAAATCCTCTGACAAGTACTAGATAATGGTGTATAGAATAACCACAAAAAACCTCAAGGCAATCGGTTCATTGGTTTTCGAGGAATTCTGGGTACCGATTTGAAAAACGTGGTTTTGAGAAAAACGCGTTTGAAAATTAGGGAATGAATAAATCATGAAATTTGTCACCTTACATGGAATGATCGATACCAGGCCCATAGTGTAGGTCTTCTACGGTCGACGGAATGTTCATTGCTTCTAAATCCTCGACCTCGCCCATCTCGGTGTTCCCCCCAACCCCTAAATACAAATTGAAATTTGAATATTCCGGCATTTTTACGAGCGTTGATTTACGCATGCGTAACGACTGTATTTACATGCGATCCCTGGTGGCGACTTTTTGAACCAGTCTACGTTCGGCGAATGCACTCGACGCAGTCTTCAAGCCATCCAGACGCACCACGTGTGTCGCATATCGAACAATATACACTCTACGTATTTATTTTTTCAAATGACGGACCATATATTTTCTGGCTTTCATAATCAAACCTTTAGTGCTTAATCGGAGAAGTCCATTTTCTGTGCACAACGAGAAGTAAAAATCAACAAAACATGGGGAAAAAGGGTTATAATTGGAGGGCTCGACACGCTCCTGCTATAGAAATTGATGACTCCGCTACAAAGCAGGTACGTTATTTCATTTATTGCCATTTCCGCACAACGGCTCACGCAGAATTATGCTTTACCACTTTTTTCTTGAATTACCGACATCAGATCAACGTAGACATCAAGCATCGTCAAGACAGTTACGATAACTGCAATGCTTTGGTACTTCCCAGTGCAAAACGCAAAACCAAGAACCAAGACAAGAAGCCCACCAATATTCGTTTATTGTCAAAGAAACGCCGCAAACAATTGGAGAAAGTTGTGGAACGGAAGAAGAAAAAGCTACAGGTTGGACGAATTGAATGAATGCATCGTAATTCAAATATGAATTTTTCAAAGCGTCATGTTATCTTACTCGACTGCGTCTTGTTTCTCACTTGCTCACAGAGAGCCACTCTCCTGGATGACCTGGCAAAAGTTCAAGCACCCGCCGACGAACTCCAACAATACGTTTCTCTGACAACTGTGCAGACCAAAGGCTTGAAACGTTATCTCAGAGAGGCCAATGCTTCCGTACTCAGAGCAAAGGATAGAAACTCAGATACCGAAGACAAACACGAGGACAATGTGAATGCTATCAGAGGTAGCAAAAAAATGAGACTGGCTATCCTGAGGGAGGGGATTAAGCGAGAAGATTCCTCGGATCCGAACATCGTTGGTCTTGACGTAAGGCTTTCAATTTCAGAAACTCGTTCATCTATTATATACAAGGGTGTCCCTCTTATCTCTGCCACCCGAAATAACTCGGTAATTATCGACGTCACAAGAAAATCTTCCAGACAAAAGTCTACCCAATTATCAAATCTAAATAACTCGGATCACCACTACCAAATATTTGGTAGTGATCCGATATATTCAGATTTGTATCATCTGTACTGACCTTGAATAACCTTGAACGACTTTGACACCCCAATGTTTTTTATGCGGCTTGAGGTGCTCCACAAGGCGGTTGAAAAAAAATGTACCATTCCATTTGAAAAAGTGGAATAAAGAATAATTGGTTCCTTTTGATGGCCCCCTTCACATCGTACAACTTTTGTCTGGAACCTTGTTTTGCGACGTCGTAATTACCGAGTTATTTCGGGTGGCAGAGATAAGAGGGATACCCTGTATATACACTACCGGTCAAAAGTTTTCGGACACTTTCGATAATTGCAAAATTTTCGATCACTTTGCATAATAGGGTATTTGACTATATTAAAAATATGGTTCATTCTTTCGTCAGCCTGAAAGAATATAGTGTTTAAAAAGTATTTTCTATCGTTTTTCGAAAAAATATGCATTATTTTTGTTTATTTCAATTTTTAAGTTGAATAAATATGAACGTTTGGTCACGTGAACGAAAACGCTCCGGAATTGGTTGGATCTCTAGTGACGTCACATGCCAGTAAACAGATTGTCATTACGAGTTCTGTGACGAGTAATGAGCGATTTTGTAGTTTATATCAGAGGATTGCCGTTCTTTTTCTGTTCATTCATCATTATTTGTGGTGATAGTTACCATATTATACACTTTTAAATAAGAATGGACCGGAAGGTTTGCAGTGCGACAACTCAGCTGCGATCTAGGTTCTCTACGTTGTTTACTGGCATGTGACATCACATGCGTCACACGACTACATATCACACAACGCGAGCGTTTTGGCCGTCTCGTTGAATATTTAAATTTTCTTGCCGATTTATATTGTAAATACTGACATTCACGAAGATAAAAAAATATCGTAAGCATAATATAAAATAATTGACCATTTAAAATGATTTCCGTACAACAGTGGAATACCCTATTGCAAAATTATACTAAACAATATAATTAATTGTATACGTAAACTATATACTATCTTCGTAAAATAATAAATGCAATGAATTATATTATTCGAACATTATTTGGCAATGATCCAGTGATCGAAAGTTTTGCAGTTATCGGAAGTGTCCAAAAATTTTTGACCGGTAGTGTATATATATATATATATATATATATATATATATATATTCATCAAACTGAATTGGATGAATTTCACAACGTGCTTCTTCAGGACAGTGAAGACGAGTCAGTTTGCAGCCAATCCGAAGACAACGAAAGCGACGATGAGCCAAAAATTGTTGAGACAATATCCCAGTGTCAGAAGGAAGAGCGCATTCTTGTGGACAAACCCGGAATCGCATTCGTAGATTCGTCAAGTGTGCCAGTTTCGGTGGAATCAAAGCCTGAGCGTAAACAGGCCATAGATAAAAAGGATCGTGTACCCGCTGTTTTTGTAGCGGTTAATCGCACACCTGAAGTACAAGAAGCACGAATGAAACTTCCAGTTTTGGCGGAAGAACAAGCTATCGTCGAAGCGATCAATGAAAATCCCGTTGTCATTATCACCGGTGAAACTGGAAGCGGTAAGTTGCAAGTAAAATATTCTCCAAACTTGATTCTCCAAGAATGAAAACGTCGTCTAATAAACGGGAATTGAATTTTAAAAATTCCTAAATTTCAGGGAAAACGACGCAAGTGCCGCAATTTTTGTACGAAGCCGGTTATGCGAAAACTCGTATGATCGGTGTCACCGAGCCGAGAAGAGTGGCGGCAATGTCGATGAGCAAGAGGATAGGACACGAGATGAATCTCTCCAGCAAAGAAGTATCATATCTCATACGCTTCGAGGGAAACGTGACTTCCGACACGAGGATAAAATTCATGACCGACGGTGTTTTGTTGAAAGAGGTGCAGACGGATTTTCTGTTGACAAAGTACTCGGTTATAATACTGGACGAGGCTCACGAGCGCAGCGTATACACGGATATACTCATTGGTCTGTTGTCTCGTATCGTGCCCCTGCGAGCAAAGAGAAACGATCCTCTCAAGCTGGTTATAATGTCGGCTACTCTGCGGGTCGAGGATTTCATCGACAATCCGAAACTCTTCAAAATTCGACCTCCCGTTATCAAGGTCGAATCGAGACAATTCCCTGTGACTATACACTTCAACAGGCGCACCAGCTCGAATTACGTGGCCGACGCTATCCGCAAAACCGTCAAGATACACGCGCGTTTGCCCGAGGGTGGAATTCTCGTATTTTTGACGGGTCAGCACGAAGTTAATACGGTTGTGCGCCGTTTGCGCAAGGCGTTTCCCTACAGAAGAGTCAAGTATCAATCCTCGAGCGAAACACCGGATAGTGAAGAACGGGAAAAACTCGAATCCCACAGCGAGGCGGATTCGGAGGAAGAATTTTCGGCGATGAGTGCTCTCAGGCGTATGAAGAACAAACGAAAAAACACACTCGGTGACGTGCCAAAAATAGATCTTGACAAATATTCGACAATTCCCGAGGACGATACGCGGGAGGATCTCTTCGATGTGGAGGGGAACAACGAGGGCGACGATGATGGCGCCGAAATCGACGAGGACGAAGACGAGGACGAGGATATTCTCGAATTAAAGAGCACGTCGACGTCGCAACCTCTGTGGGTTTTACCGCTCTATTCTTTGCTACCGGGACATGAACAAGCGCGCGTTTTCGAGCCAGTCCCCGAGGGTTGTCGCCTCTGCGTCGTCGCAACGAACGTTGCGGAAACATCCTTGACGATACCGAACGTGAAATACGTCGTGGACAGTGGCCGTTGCAAAACACGAATGTACGACAAAGTGACCGGTGTGAGCACTTATCGCGTCTGTTACGCGAGTCAAGCCGCGGCTAACCAACGTGCAGGCAGGGCCGGTAGAACCGGTCCCGGTCATTGTTACAGATTGTACTCGTCGGCGGTGTTCAACGATCAGTTCGAAAAATTCGGCGAACCCGAAATTCGACGTAAACCCGTGGACGATCTGTTGCTACAGATGAAGGTGATGAACATCGACAAAGTCGTGAATTTTCCGTTTCCATCGCCACCCGACAAGGTCCAGTTGAAAGCTGCCGAGCGAAGATTGCGTATTCTCGGCGCGTTGGAAAAACCCCTCGAGCGAGGCCAAGACACTTTTAGCTCGAAGGTGAGCCCGCTGGGACGAAGCATAGCCGCGTTTCCCGTTGCGCCCCGATACGGCAAAATGCTCGCAGTGTCGCAACAACAAAATTTACTGAAGTACACGGTGTGCATGGTGGCTGCGTTGTCCGTCCAGGAAGTGCTCGTTGAAGGGCTCGGCAATGACGGCGCGGCTAAAACAAAATGGCTTCAGACGCGAAGATTTTGGGCCGGCACGGGAAACAATTTGTTACTCGGTGATCCTATGGTACTCGTGAGAGCTGTTGGAGCCGCCGAGTATGCTGGCTCGCGAGGTAACATACAACGTTTTTGCGAGGAGCACGGCTTGAGGCCGAAAGCTATCGCGGAAGTGCGAAAGTTGCGCCAACAATTGACCAACGAGATTGTTATAAATGTACCGAGTTTGAAGCTCGAGATAGATCCAAGTATGCCACCACCGACTGAACTGGAGGCGAAACTTCTTCGTCAGATCGTTCTCGCTGGTATGGGAGATCAAGTAGCGCGGAAGATATCGCCGGACGAGATAAAGGAGGATCAGGACAAGACGAAGTGGCGATACGCTTATCGAACCGTAGAGATGGAGGATCCGGTCTTTATGCATTCGAGCTGCGTTTTGCGAAAAACATGTCCCGAATGGGTCGTCTATCAGGAAATATACGAGACCAACAAGATGTACATGAGAGGTGTCACGGCAATCGAACCCGAGTGGTTACCCAAATTCGTTCCTGCACTCTGCACAATGGGCTCGCCGATCGCCGGCACGACGCCGAGATACGACGAGGAGAGCGGGAAAATTTTTTGCCGAATGAGCGGTACCTTTGGCCCACAAGGCTGGGAATTACCACCCATGGAACTGGAACATCCGACGAACCAGGCAGGCGTCCGATTGTTCGCAAAATTCCTTCTTGACGGTCAAATTTTTCCGAAACTCAAGCGCTTCGTTCCATCGTTACTTTCCACACCGAGTAGCGTCGAGGCGTTCTGGGCGAAATTACTGCCGAGAACCGAAGCTCTCGTCAAAAGCCTGCTATCCAAGGGCGTCATGTCCAGAGATGCGCTGCTTCAAGTATGGCAAGGAGACAGGCATTTTCTTTTAGATGCCTATAAAAAATGGTTGCCGGAATCTGCACAAAACGAGGCCGTACTAATTTGGCCACCTGTCGATTAACAAATGCGTGTGTATTCGTTACATCGGTGGACAATATGAATGCAATGACATTAAGAACAAGCTCTTCGTTTTATTAGGACGAAAAGCATTTCGTTGAGACGGCATCGGCGAGTCGCGGTAAATCGTGTGAATTGTCCTACAAATGCCCTATATTCCGTATGTAATACTTGTTGCGCGCATTGTAATATACATAATATATAAGTATTTGTGTGTGTATATATTATTAATGTTACGTAAATTACTGTATTCGCTTAGCATACAAACTAAAATAAATAGATTTTTAAGTAGAAAAGAATGATTGGCTAGTAGCGGCCTCAAAGTTTCTTTCGATGCTAACGTTCTATCGGGATGTGTGCTTTTTTTCGAATATACGAGTACTCGGTCAATGACTATCAGTTCATGTTGTGTCGATAACATTCTAGAGGGAAAAAAAACGGACGGTGCCATCCGCGTCGTTTGACGGACCTAAAACGGTATGGAATCCGTATTTTTTTCACGTACGATGGCAGTCACATTCATATCTTTACTCCGCTTTAACAGCTTTCTTCTCTTTTCTCTTGATTGGATTGCTCTTGCAGTTCTTATAAACGTTATTGAGATCGAAGGCAGCTTTCACGTTGTCCTGAAAATGAAAAATTGGGTTTTTAATGGCATTTCCCGTCGACCCGATTCACTATTTTTTTGTTCTTAAGGTGAAAATCAATTTACCAGCGAGAATAGGAACTTGACTAATTTGCCCTTGGTGTCCGCGTACGGTCGTCTCTCCACCTCTTTTCCATTTTTGAAGAGAATCAGCGTGGGCAGTTGTTTGCTGGTACTGGCGTCGCTAACGTGATACTTCGCCGCTGCATCCGGATAACGACCTACGTCGACCTTGCCAAATTTCAAATTTTCCAGAGCATATCTGTGTACATTTATAAGAAATACAATGTTAATGAGAAGCGAACTGAAATGTGTACATTCTTTTTGTATAATTTTGAAAGTTCTTACGTACGGGCTTTTTCCAATTGTGTCGAGCTCATAAACGAAACTCTTCGTATAAATAAACGAATGTTTTATACAGCTAACATTAATCAATTAAAATTTATTTCTTTCATAAAACTTCTCCATGAGCAAGTCGGTTTTTCCAAATTGGCTTCCTGATAGAGGGAGCTTTGTCAGGGAATGAAAATTATGAGAATGCGATGTACCAGTTTGCAACTTTTTTTTTAAACTTTATCACAATAATGCAATATCAAACATTGCCAATCTTCTCGGTGCCAAAAGCCATCGTAACTTTGTGTGCACGGCAAGTTGTTCTGGCACCTTCAATTCTGTGAATGTTATAGCATTGACAGATGCTTCTTTGAAAAGTCACCTTCCATGAAGTGGAAAAATAGTTTCGACAATTTTATCAAAATTTAAACCCAGCATGTTTTTTGTCACACGCTTATTTGATTAATGTTCGATAGATCTCTAAGTAATTGTATCGTCAGTTGATGCAAGTGAATTATTTCGAGCAGGCTTTTTCGAGTGCTGAAAATAGAAGACCTTTGCACACTGCGAAAAGTTTTTTTTCAAAAACATCTTGCGTGCTCAAACAATTCATGCATACGCACGTAAAGATATTTTTTTCACAATGCCATTCTTCGATGTTACGGCGCATTCTCAATCGATTTCTGTATGAATCGCAAACATTTATCACAAAAACAAAGCTTTCTCCATGAGGAAGCGAAAAGGACTAGTTGCTCTGCTTTTTTACCCAATAGACGCACCTCATCAACATTTCCACGGTTTATCCAAACGACTTCCTCTCTTGAACTTTGTATTATTTTTATCGCTTAAGAGCTTCACGACATTTTTGGGTATTATAGTAGAAAAATGTTGAAAATGTTGCTGTCGGAAGTTCTTATTCGTGATAAACATGTCGGGTAAGGTTCCGAAAACCCGCAATCTCAGATCGAGCTGAAATTTTGCACAGACCTCCCATTTAATATTTTAAGATAACCCCTAAAGGGATTTTTGGCGACGCGCAATAGTTTTTGGGTTTGAGTTCAGCTTTGGGTTTGTTTGAGTATTTTTGTTTGAACAAAACAGAGAGCGCGATAATATACATAGGTATGTAATAATATACAGAGGAGACATAGCAGATATAGATACAGTCAGTGCGCGTTAAAAGAAAACTCAAAAATTCAAAATCTCGAAAACTATTGCGAGTAGCCAAAAATCCCTTTAGGGATTGTCTTAAAATATTAAAAGGAAGATTCGTGCAAAATTTTAGCTTCATCAAAGGGGGAGTTTGTGGAACCTTACCCTTAAAAAAAAACTTTAAATGTCAATATCTCGAAAACTATTGCCGGTCACCACAAATCCCTTCAGAAGTTGTTTTAGAATATTAAAAGGCAGGTTTGCAGCCCCGGATCTACGATTTTTCCGAGCCGGGGCAAAAACTTGACATTGGCGCTCCACCCCTCCAGCATTTGAGATTAAGGGGGGAGATCTCTTTAGACGCCCGAAAATAAGTCATTTTTCATGATTTTTAAAAATGTGATAAGATAATCGCATCATTTTAAAATTTTGACATTATCTTATTACAACTTTCAAGTGGTAAAACTTTTTTTTCTCTTTCAAACAAAACAAAATAGCGGCGTTATAAGGTATTCCTTTAGGGGTCTTTTAAAAACTGCTCATGGTATAGCTCAAAAAGTTATTGATCGATCTGGCTGAAATTTTGGGCAGTTTCTCACTATAACATTATTGGAAGGATATACCTATAAAAATATTAAAAGGTATAAAATTGAAAATGAAGTAGACTTTGTAATCAAATGTTCATATTTTTTACCATTTTCTCGACAATTTTTACCCCGAAAAAGTAATTTATTTACGTGATAACCTTGAAACTTTAGGTACATCCTTCCAATAGTCTTATAGTGAGAAATCTAGCAAAATATCAGCCAGATCGATCAATAACTTGTTGAGCTATAACACGAGCAACTTTTCAAGAGACGCCTAAAGGAATACCTCATCAAAGTTCGTCTCCTAGGCAGATTTATTTTCGATAGCTTGGATCACGACGCCATTGAAACTCACCAGAGCGCCCTGGATGTTAGGCGCTTTAGTGAAACACGTTTTTTCAAACACATGAATTTGGCGCCCCCTTGAATTGCAGCCCGGGGCAGGTACCCCGGTTTGCCCCCCCCTTAGATCCGGGGCTGCAGGTTTGTGCAAAATTTCAGCCTGATCGGAGGTTGGCGGCTTTCGAAACCTCATCCAACATTTTAGTATAACGTACTCTGCGGAAAGTTGTGCGAAGATTGGAGCAAAGTTGACGCAGGCAGGATTCCAAGCGGTATAGAAAGCTACCAGCCAGACCACCCTGTTGTCGCGGAGCTCGTCTTGCAATCCATTGGATCCTCTCAGATAGATGATATTCTCAGGACCTTGATAAGTTGGCTCGGGCAAGACCAGGCCGCATACTGAATTTA
Source organism: Ophion ellenae (assembly GCA_963210295.1). Classification (NCBI taxonomy): domain Eukaryota; kingdom Metazoa; phylum Arthropoda; class Insecta; order Hymenoptera; family Ichneumonidae; genus Ophion; species Ophion ellenae. The sequence goes on along the minus strand of OY723387.1, from coordinate 35,195,559 downwards.
CACAATTACATATCTCCTTGAATAACGAAATCATTTGGAACGAAAATCTAATAGAGATAAAAAAAGTACTCACAAATGAATATAACTGCAAATAAAATTCCCATTCTTATATCGGCATAAAACCAGAGGATGAGATTAGCAATTTTCGTGTAGACGAAGCTTGATGTTAGATAATTGATCATAGTGACACTCCCAGCTTTTCGTGTCCTTATCATTATGACGATCATCAGGAAGAACAGAATTTCCGTTTCTTTCTAAAAGCGAAAAGGTCCATTGAGCTAACAATTTTATGCCTTACACTTTTTCATTCAGTAATAGGCGGTTTAATCGTAAATTAAGTGGCTCGTAGCGATTTATACGTATACGTAAACCGTTTGGATGTAAATAAACTTACCCCATCGAGCTCACAATCCGACCGTGCAAAAATTACGTTACAAACAATCGGCAATCTCTTAGCCACGACGTACGAGAGGCTTAAAAAAATATTCACGAGATAATACGGTTTTATCAGTAACCGTAGATCTTTCTTGAAAGACATTCTTTGATAATTGTGTACGCGCGTACGTAATTCTAAGGAAAAAAATTCGTCCGCGTGTTTCAGAACGTAAACGCCTCTGCGCTCCGAAAAAACAGGAGGATGCTGCTCAATGTAGATACATGTGTTGGATAAAATGAGATTGGTGAGGATGTTAAACGCGTTTGATTAATCCATTTCCGCTTTTAGTTTTCTTCTGTGCACAGCGTGTAGTTTGAAAGAAAGAGAGAGGAGGGAGAGAGAGCGTAAAAAATGTTACGTTCTCATTGAACCCGGATTAATCCAGACTGGGCAAAATGAAGCTAATAAGGAGGAATGCTCACGTAACGCCATCTATAAATATGCGTCCGCGTCCAGCGGCCTCAGCTGTCAATTCCATAAGGGGACGGTCTATTGTTTTTTTTTCGTCACCCTCCTGCTGTGAAGTTTTATATTAGACCCTGGCGGCAATATTTGAACATGGCAAGTTCGCACTTGAGGTCAATTTTCTACGGGGCAAAGATCAGACACAATGTCGATCTTGTTAAACGAGTATCAATCAGTTGATCCAGTTTTTAGTTGAATCCTTCAAACCTCGTCAACTGCGTAGTCTCATGGATCGAATACCAAAACGCTTTCTTTCTCTGTGTTTCGTGCACTCGTGCACCGGAAACAGCTGCACTTTCCAAATCACCATAAACAGCGATGAAGTAAAACACGCGTGTTCAATCGGCTACAAGGGTTGGGGCCGTATTTTGTTCTTCAGTAAACAGCAACTTCCCTCCATAGGAACAAAACGTCAGTATATTGACGTTTTCTTATCTATCGATACATTATATTTCCGACATGTCAATATTAAATGATTGAACACACATATTAATTGATCGACGGTTCTCGCATCAACAGACGTTCCAACGATCGAAATTGTTGAATCGTCAATAGCAACCTTGTCCGTTATCAATTGTAATTTTCCACTCGTTGGTTGACCGGAAAGCACATACTTATCAAGTCTCTCCCCTCGATGAGAGCATATAAATAGTCCGTGAGTTCTGGCGAGCTGCATTCTAACTAAATCCGACGGCACACACGTTAACCATGAATTTTGTCTGCCCCGCGCAATTATTTCTGTTCCTCTGGGCCGCTTTGACTGCACCAAGTCTGGCGGTCAAAACAGGCAAGACTCTTCCACTGGTAGTGATAACCTGGAATTACCACAACGCCACGCAGAAAGGTACGTGTAATTACAGCTTGGCTATCAAAATTGGAACACACCTTTCATCAATGGCTATCGAAACTGAACAATATTTGCAGCATGGGAAACATTGTACGACGAGAAGAGGAGTGCCGTGGATGCCATAGAGGAAAGCGGTAGTCTGTGCGAAAGAATGCAGTGCAGAAAGACCGTAGGATTTGGCGGAAGCCCAGACGAATCTGGTGACACAACGTTAGACGCCATGATCATGGACGGGTAAAAACACGCAAGCTACATTTAACTGCGCAGTTTCGTTATCACAATTCCGAGCGGCCTAAAAATCGTATACCAAACGTTAGTTTATTAAGGGGTTAGGCCACGGTAAACCCAGTACATTAGAATACCTAGAGAAGTACGTACGGAAGTAAAAAAAAAATTTATTCAAAAGTTGTCGGTATTTGAATTGAGTTGTAGGTATTTGAATGAATTTTCAGTAAAAATTTTGCTTGCAAAATGAAAAGTTTTTGATTAATCAGAAATTCCGTATGTACTTCTCTGCGAAATGCAATGAGGAAGGTAACTTTGAAATTTGAAGTAAATCGAGTGAAAATTGTTGAAGTTATTTGTCACGCGAATTGGACGAAAACTGTTTCGAGAAAAACGCGTTTAAAGTTTTAGGTACTCTATGGCCGTGGCGGAAGTGGGCTTACGTTATATGTTCAAAGTCAGCAAAACAAAACAAAAATTGCTACAAATCAAATAGTAACTCATTCTTATGATGATAAAGCACTTATGATGATAAAGTTTTACGAAAGAAAACAAAATCGATTAAATAGTTGTATTTCAATTTTGCAAAACTGTCATTGTGTTTAATCCGAAAAACAGAGTTACTATGGACGTCGGTGCTGTCGGTGGGATACGTAATATAAAAAATGCTATATCCGTGGCGAGAAGAGTTTTGGAAAATACCAAGCACACTCTATTGGTTGGATCTGGAGCAACTAAGTTTGCGCTCGATATGGGCTACACGGAAGAATCTTTGAAAACTAATGAGTCCATGCAGATGTGGTTGGATTGGAAAAAGAATAAGTGTCAACCTAACTTCTGGAAGGTATGACAAATTATGACATTTTATTACGATGTTACGACCTCGTACTGTTGAATATTGTACATACGTTAAGTATGTATTCTCCATAGTGTATGTAACATAAAGTACGTAATGTATTGTACGTAATATACTATGTATAAAGTATGTAATGTATGTACGTATGTATTCCCCATAGTGCATGAAACGTAAAGACCATAAAGTATGTTCTCCGTAATGAACGCTTGTTACAGAACGTCGATCCTAATCCGACTAAGAGCTGCGGACCTTACCGGCCCCTGGGAAAGCTCGCGAAATTGAAAAATCATGGCAATGATTATCCTCATTCGACCGAGGATAATCACGATACGATCGGAATTATAGCTATCGATATGGAGGGAAAAATTGCAGCGGGAACATCAACAAATGGTGCGAAAAACAAAGTCCAAGGACGGGTCGGAGACTCGCCGATCCCTGGTGCCGGCGCGTACGCCGATCAAGATGTGGGAGCTGCGGCTGGAACAGGCGATGGCGATGTCATGATGAGATTTTTGCCAAGGTCAGTGAGAGCCATCTCAACAATGAATATGTGTCGAAGGAACATTTGGTCGACGAAATTGTCATTCGATTTTTGCGAAACACAGTTTTCTCGCGGTTGAGGAGATGCGGCGTGGCGCTGAGCCGGGTGAAGCTGCAGCCGTGGCTATAAAAAGAATAGCACATCATTATCCAACATTCACGGGAGGAGTGATAGCCCTGAGTAAAAACGGTACATACGGCGCAGCCTGCAATGGAATGCGCTCGTTTCCGTACTACGTCAGTAATCCTTTGCTGGGAAAGCCAACGTTGATGGCGGTTCGTTGTATCTAACACTGTGATTGGTTGATTCTCGTTAGTAGTACACAGTAATGGTACAGAAATGTCGAAACGAGATTTACAACTTCTCGGTATAGATATAGAAGAAGTTTCTCACTGAGGAAGACACTACTAATTGCAATCAATTGTACGAGGGTGATTTATACATTATTTTTGTACTCTTTTTAGGGACGCTATCTCGATACGCGTGAAATAAACCTGAAATGTTCATATTACACCGTATAATGTTATTTTTGCCGATAATGAATCAATGATATTGAAATTTGCATCGTTGGAACGCAACGAAAGTTCGGTAGCCTGATGTTTTTTGGCAACATTGGGGTATGATAAACACTCAAATGTTTTTTTAGGATTCTCATAGGAAATCTGAACGCTCAATTTGCTGAATAAGACTTTGGATGATGAAGGAAATAAGGAAATTCCATTTTTTGGAAAATATTTCGTTCCGTTCCAACGATGCAAACTTCAACATCGTATGAACACGTGTGATAAGACAATTATTTAATGTTTTAAGGCAGTATTGATGTCTCGAAATGTTTGAAAATCGGTTTTTTTTCAATTTCATTTTATTATTCTAGAGGCCTTTCTGAATACGTATGTTAAAATCGTTTAATGATACTCATAAGATTAGCTGAGTTTTAGAAATTACAAGGAGTAAGCTCGGGGAGCACGGTCGAGACGCAGCAACTTCAAATGCGTTTTTCTCGAAACGATGCTTTTCAAATCGGCAAGCACCTTCAGTAGACTAGTACTAGAAGACAGTAGATAGAACTGTTTTCAACGTTGGTAGCAGAATTGGGTCGAAATAATTTATTTTTATTTTTGATATAACTCGTAGCAGAAAAAGAAGAGAAATTTATCATCAAAGTTTAGCATACCGCACTTTTGTACTTTTTTTTTTGCCAAATCTGGTACCAAACATCACTCATTCAAATTGAGCATCCATTCAAAATTTATTAATCCATTTTAATAATCGCCTTCAAGTTGGCGCTTCGGACAACAATGATTAAGGGGAGCGTAGGGGTTTCAGCGTGAAAAAAAAACACTTTTTTGCGATTTTTTTCAACTATATGGATAGAGTAAATTTATTGAAACCTTTTGTACATTGTTAAGTGTCATTTCAAGAACATTCCGTGAAATTTGTACGCAAAAAGATCCATAAACAAGCAGGTGCCGCGTTTTTCTCGAAACTACTTTTTCAAAGTCCGTGTTCACAGCCATTTAAAAACTACATGACCGATTTATTTCACACTTGGTACACACTTTCTACATATAAAATACCTCCCCCCAACGGTTCTTTTGAGATTTTTTTTTACATTGAGGGGGTTTTCCACCCCCAAAATGGCGGAATTTTTCGTGAAAAATAGCACTTTTCACTTTACATGACCACCAAAAATTTAGAAATGAAAAAAATTAACAAAGACCGTTGGGGGGAGGATTTTATGATACTTTGACTAAATTTTAATGGAACTTGATTTCAGATCATTTCTAGCTGAGATACAGTGAACACCGCAAATCGTGTTTTTCCAAAGGCGTTCTTGGAAAAGCTTTGTCACCGGCTTGTTTGTGGATATTTTTGCGTACAAATTTCACGGAATGTTCTTGAAATGACACTTAACAATATACAAAAGGTTTCAACAAATTTACTCTATCCATATAGATGAAAAAAATTCGCAAAAAAGTGTTTTCTTTTTCACGCTGAAACCCCTACCCTTTCCTTAACCCAGCGGAACGTTAATTTTGCTTCATTCGCCATGGGAAATAAAGTCAGTTTTTTTCGTACCCAAACAATAAAAATAGCGGGGGTATTACGGGACCCCATTTCTCCTAGAAAGTTATTGTAAAACATTCCTCAACGTAACATTCTATTATATGATTGAAAATAATATTTCTCATGTCCAAATTCGATGGTGGGTTATTGCTTGGGCGCTTTTCGACATTCATATTTCCCGCGTTACGGGTGTGCCAATTACAAATTCATCCGCTACGAGGCAGCATGATCCGTGACGTCACCCGTATCCTTGTGCGCTTGCGCAATCTTTAACAATCATGAATGATCGTTTTCGTTTTTGTTTTATGATGACGCGACTATGAATTGTTTTGGTGTCGAATTAAACAATATACAGGAGCACGGCACGATTGTGTTTTTTTCTACGTATACCTTTCGCGATTGAAAGGAAGAGTCGGAAAGTGCAATTGTTGGGTGAACATTTCTGATGGATCGTGCAAGTAACCGGAAGAGTTCGGAGAAAAGGTAAGCAGCATCCGGTTTCGTGTACGTAGGCTTGGCGTTCCCGTGTTTAACCTATATACATAATTTCTTCGTCGAGACCGGAACTCATCGAGGCATTACGAACAGAAGTTCCGAAGCTTCACGCTCGTTCTCAATCATGTTTTTCAAAAGAAAGCGATACTCTCGAAAATGCTCACCCGAGCGTTTCGCACTGCGCGATATTGTCGTTTGTTAGAAATATTCCGGCTCAAATCTCTGTTTGCCCGTGCGTTCTGTTTCAGTTTCGATCGAGACGAGGATTCCGATTACGCGATGATCAAGCGAATAAAAATGGAACCGGAGGCTATGCTGTCTCAGGACGACGATATAATGGCACAATTGCAGCAAGAAAGCTCAGACCTCGAGGTGGAGCCTAGCTTCGCGCTGGAGGGAAACACCAACGGGGAGGATTGCAACGAGGGTGTATTGATGCAACACATGGACATCAGGGAACCTCTTTCTACGCTGAGAAATCTTTTGGAGCAAAGACTCGGCGTCGAACTCATAGATTATTCGTTCTGGCTTCAAGACGCTCAAATGGTTGAGAAACCTTTTTTTACTCCCCTATCGTGCATAAGCCGCTTCCATTATGATTACGGTGGGAACAATTTTCGATAACGCGATGCCTTTGTCCAATTCGCACAGCTGGAGAGCCATAAGAATCTCGTGGACCAATGTGTTCAGGGAGAAGGTCTTGTACAAGTAAACGTTCAAATAAAAGCCAATCAGAGACGAATAAACATAGTGGATGTGTTGAAACCGGCCGAGGATTACGTCGAGGTTGCCGAGAGCACTTGTGAGTGACATTATTTTGAAACTCGTGTATTTCAATCTCTTATTGTTGCGGGTATCAAGGTGGGAGCGTCTCGACTCAAACTGGGTCAATGTACGCGCTAACTGATACGCTAATCGTATAGCTTATGTAATATTTGCTTTCAGCGCCAGTTCCCCAAGAAGAGAGTAAACAGAACGTCATCAGGTGGATGGTGGATGCACAATACAAGCAGGAACAGGTAGCTCTTCCCTTCGTTCAGCCCCCGATTATCTTCGTGATTATGAAACTATGCAAGTTTTGCAAAACTATGAATATTCCGACAGGAACGCCTGAAAATACCCGCAGATCCTAAAGACTGGTCTCAGACTCACGTGAAACATTGGCTTCAGTGGGCGGTGAGACAATTTAATTTAGTCTCGTTAAGACTCGCCGATTGGAATATAAGCGGCGCTCAACTGTGTGATTTAACCCTCGAAGAATTCCAAGCCAAAGTTCCACTCGATCCGGGCGATGTGTTTTGGACGCATCTGGAGCTTTTACGCAAGTGCAAATTTGTCGGTGAGTGGACATTGCTTTTTTTCGGAATGGATCGCAAGATCCGTGAAAAAAAATCTGTCGCTGAAATGGTTCCTCACCTGGCGATGATTTATTTTTTTCCCAAATTGCGAATCTTTTGACTTTACTGCATTTACGGACAACGAAGTCAAAGCAGGGTTGTTAAGCATATGGAAAATAGGGAAAACCGGGATAACCCGGGGAATTTTTTTCATTTTAAAATACTTTTTGCAAGAATTGCGAAAAATGAAACCGACTTGACAAAAAAACTGAACAGTATAAAAATAAGTATTTTTGCATGTCTTTTATATTTATATTATTCTTCACTATATACAAAAAAAGTTTCGTCAGTGCCAAACATTGAACATAAAAAAAAAACTGAAAACTAATTTACTGCAAAGCTCTATGCATTTTTATTCGATCTGTCGATACACAACCACATCATTATTATTATAGATAAGTGTTTATATTTATCTTTTATTTATTGTCATCAGCATAAAAAATCCTGTTTATAATAAAGAACAGGTTCTGTATTTGCTTTTAATGTATTTCTTTTCTTATTTCACAATGTTTAAATTATTTTTCGAATTTCTTTTTAAAATGTATTTTAAGTTTTTTAAATTTTATTTCGATTTTTAACATTTCCGGATATTAGATCTTAAAAAAAAATATGTTATCCAGTTCAACATAATTTTTCAATAGAAGGATCGAATTTAGAATTTACTTTGTTTTTTTCAAGTCGGTTAAAAATGTTAGGTTTTTTCTTCACAAAAATGATTTATTGCTATTTCTACGTATGTAATTTTTCTCGTAAGGGTTGTAACGTTTACAAATATGTTACCATACGTTTACTAGTATGGTTGAAACGAGACTCGTGGTCTTTAACTTAAAAGAATATATATTTGATGAGAACAAAGTGTTTTTTATTTGACCCTAATCCGGGTGTTTTGGAAAACCTCGAATTTTTGCAAAACCTGTATGAACAATCTAGAAAAGTCAGGGAATTTCTGAGTCAATGTGTAACAACCCTGAAGAGTGATCGGGCTTTATACATTTCAGAATACTAAAATAATAAGATACAGCGGAAAATTAGCAAAGACGTGCAAAGGAGCTTTGCTTTTTTCTTCCCTCCCAAGAACAAAGTCAATTATAAGAAAGGAATGTGTCAAATGTGAACTTGCACAATTTGGTTTCGTACAATAAAATTGAATATTTTTTATTCGTACATGGATCGATTTAGCCGTTTTCCTTCCTTATTTATTTCGGATTCTTCAACGAATTAAAATTCAATAAAAATGCAATGTTTTCGCCGAACCCAGCTGCCATTCAACCATTGTATTTCTTGTATAATGGCCTCGTCTATGAGGAAGCAATATGTGATACACGAAGAAGTGAGATAAACTCTTTCCCTCGTCGGATACAGCGGTAGTGCAGAAGGATGGCATGAACGCGTCGATCGAGAACACATCCGGCGTGGACAAGTCGATGAAGTCGCGAAACCAGAAGACCCCCAAGTCCCGAACGTCGTTGAACCAGCACGCACGCTTGGTCGGTATGCCACTTACGAACGTTGACAGTACGTCGATAACGTTAGCCGCCTCGAGTCGCACGGTCAACAGCGGTCAGATACAACTGTGGCAGTTCTTGTTGGAATTGCTGACCGATCGTGAGCATCGAGACGCCATACGATGGGTCGGGACGGAAGGTGAATTCAAGCTCAACCAGCCGGAAGCCGTGGCACAATTGTGGGGCGCCCGTAAAAACAAACCGTCGATGAACTATGAAAAATTGTCACGCGCACTTCGTTACTATTACGACGGTGACATGATATCGAAAGTTCACGGGAAGCGTTTCGTTTACAAATTCGTATGCGATCTCAAACAACTGCTCGGCTATTCGGCCGGCGAACTGAGCAGACTCGTCGAAGAAGGCCGACGATACTTTTGATCGTCCCTTTCCACAAATTTTCGAATACAACCTTTAACAAGTGTCTTCTATGCAAAATACAAACGCTCGAAAAGAAAAAAAAATGTAAATTAACAAAACACAGAATCGTTGATTTTCACAATCGATACTTCACTTTTTCCGTTGTTATTTTTAACAAAATCGACTCTTCCGGCGATCCTCGAAACTCGCAAAGTCTTATCTACTAACATAAAAAAAAATGAAGAACTACGTGCTACGCATACGATTTTCTTTTATTACTACATAGCGAAGAGGTTTGTAGATAGATTACAAATGTACGGATAAGTTTATTATCGATAGAAGAAAAGTTTACGAAGGCGTTATATCGTATACATTACGCTTGTATACGACATGTACATTTTAATTCTGTATTTTTATATTCTTGGAATACACAATGATTGACGCGCGACATAATACGGTTTGTGATACGCACTCAGTCTTCAGGCTCGCGCTATCGACGTTGAAATAAAGAGGAAACAAAATCTAATCGATCCAAAATAAAAATAGACGAAAACTTCGTTACACGTTTAATAATCAACGCTACGGAAAGTTATGCGGAGTAAGAGCCTGCCATAGGTTTTTCCTCGCGTTATGGTTGTTTAACGATGAACGGGGATTTTACAAAAATGTTATCACGGTGAACCAAATTTGGGTAATTATTTACTTTAGTGACTTCCGAAAAATGAGTTGAACATTTTTTTCCTACTATTTTCTTATTAATTGGATTATAAATGATGATATTCAATCCGGGGAAGTTGACATTTTTCATTGACAAAAAACGTTAAAAGTGATTTTGTATTTTTCAAAAACACAAGATCGGAGAATAATAGAAGATCGAGATCGGAATTGGTGTAATGTTGGTATGTCTGGCGTGTGGGCAGTCGACGGCACTGAAGACGTCAATGCGGAAAGAAAAATCCAACCCGGAAATGTTAATGTTACCGGAGAAGGTGTGCTTTCCCCCGCACCAGGATGACCGCCAAATGTTGTACGTGAAGTTTTAGAAAGACTTGCGATGCATTTCACGAATTGCAATAAATAAGGCATGTACCTAATCCCGAAGTTTTGCGAACGCTCGACGGAAGAGCGGACAGAATTTATTTCACTCGTATTGACGACGCTCTTGTGTTTACAAGTTCACAAATACACGAGCAACGTATGTTTTTATTTTGCTGTATTGTATACATTTCAAATGTACGTAATGTACGAATACGTTCGGATTGTACGAAATGTACAAAACTCGCTATTCCTATTTTATCACGTGTTTCCGCCAACTTCGAAATTCCATAAATTTTATGGGGCGGGAGGGATGGATTTCAGCTTCCTCCGACTAAATATCATCATTTACAATCCAATTGATAAGTGAATAGCCGAAAAAAAATTGAGCCTCATTTTTCGGAAAAGTCACGCCCTATTTTATCACGTGTTTCCCCGAACTTCAAAACCTCGTAATTATTTATGGGAGGGTGGATTTCAGCTTCCCCCGTCTGAATGGCATTTTTTCTGAGTATCATTTATATCATATCTGAATATCATATATAACACAACTAATCAAGTCTGAATATCATTTATAACACAATTAATGAGAGAATAGCACAAAAAAAATGTCAGACTCATTTTTCGGAAAAGTCACTAAAGTAAATAATTACCAAACTTAGGTGCGTTCGCGTACAAAATTTGATACCGCTCCGATATAACTCATTGAAGGGTTATAAGACTTTTATATTTACAGTAGTTCTGCATATGTTCTTATGGGACGCTGTTTCATTGTCAGAATGACGTTGAAGTTTGGATCATTGGAATGTAACGAGATTTTTTTGTCTATTTGTCGTTTCTCTATTTTCATCAATACCCGACGCCTTTTTGGGCAAACTGAGGTCGCCAATTTCTAATGAGAATGAGTAGAAACGTTTAAGCGATTTTCGCAGCCTAAATCGGCCAAAGCAAATTTGAGTAATTAAGAAGAATTGATGTTCTTTGCATTCCAACGATGCCAACTCCGACGTCATTTTTGTGACACGATGAGAAAAAGCGCAATGGAACAGTGGTACAGAAAGTTGATAAAAAATGTGCGGTTAGTTTACGTATGGAAGAAACTTTTTGGAATTTGTCACGTTTACTACATAATGGTAGTGTACATAATTGCAACGCATTGATATACTGCGTATTTTTTCGTTCGATTCTCCCGTATCTCCTTATGAAACTGTGCGGCACCACGGCAAACAGTTGAGCAGCTTGAAAATTGCGGCGGTCGTAGGGCGCGGCATGTGCGTCCTCAACGCTACCGTAATGGAAAAAGGGAGCATCTACACAAAAAATCGAAACTGCGTTTTAACATACAGAACGATGGGAAATTTTGTACTGATTCCAACGGTACCAAAAACGTATTTTCAATTTTTTTGTTGTAGATGCCGCCTTCTATATGACGGCAGAACGCTTTTGCCCTAATGAAGTTGAATATTAACAAGTACAGATGAAACGATCATTAGGAGAAAACCTCATCGAACTGCACATTTTAGGCTTCGTCTATATATTATGCCACTAACGACTAATTTTACTTTACATGTACGACATATATTAGAGAATTGATATATTCAGCTGGGTTTGCCTGGGGATCTTCTAAGCATCCTTAGGGGAGGTTTCTGCTGTGGGACAACATTTTTTTATTTTGTTCTATCGGAAAGAAAAGGAAGGTGTACTCTATGGTCTTGGCATAGCACATTAGGTGTAAGTATGAAACTTTTCATTTTATTCGCACATAAACTTTAGTTTAACTTTGAACGCGTTTTGCTCGAAACCACGTTTTCCAAATTTGCGGAAGTGCTCCTACGCGCCCTAGATGAGCAATCGTTATGAAATTTGGCAAGCACGTGTACAAGAAACGTCTCCATAAGTTGAACTAGAATTATCTAAAAATATTCAAACGATTTTATTTTATGAACAAAAAATTGCAAAAATGTTTGCTATAAAACTAAACTTCCCTTTTGACCGCTCACAATTTTTTTATTTTTCATTTTTTTGTCTTGATTCTAGTTCGACTTATACACAATATTGTACAAAGTAAAAATATGTTTGATGTTTTTGCTTCAGATCACCTGTTCAGGACTTAGGACTTCCGCAAGCGCAGAATATCATCGCCGGCGCACCGACGTACGTTGCACCTCCCATTCTCAGTACCATGTCTTGTCAAACTTCGAAAAGTATTATCACGTTTGATAAAGACCGCTTAGTAAACATACCAAATTAAAAAATCCTATATTTAATATTCTTCGCATAAAAAAATAGTGATAAATGAAATATGTTGTGGCCTAACGAAGTAGAAAGCTCCCCTAAGGGATCATCACAGTGTAGAATTTTCAAAAAATCTATTTTTGCATTATCCGTTGGTATATACGGTTATAAAAATGCTTCGAAACTTCAAACGCGTTTTTCTCGTGATATCGTTTTTCAAAACGGTGTACACTCTCAAAGGAATAGTTTTCAAGCTATCCGTCTCAAATTTTGACACAATATTCCTCATGTCATTCTTCATCTTGCTATGGAAGCTTTTTTTTTATAATCATAATATTTTGTTTAACGAACAACTATCAAAAAATTTTGTTTAACGAACAACTATCAAAAGGCTAAATTCAATACTTTTTTCAAACCGCCGCCATTTTATCACTTTTGATTTATGGGATAACACCACTCTAGGATGGTGTTATCCCTTATGGTGCAGGCATTGCGGATTAGAGGTAAAACGAAATTTTTCAATGTTATATACTTATAGAAAATATACTTTTTATATGCTCATAAAATTATTATATACTTATAAAACTTTAAACGCGTTTTTCTTGAAATCACTTTTTTCAAACTTGGCGGAAACGCTGCTCTAAAACCGTTCGATGAATTGTTTTGAGATTTTTACTGTAGCTTCACAATCACATTATCTAAAGCACTACATAGCCGTTTTTTGATTGAATTTAAACTTAAAAAAAAATAAAAACCCAAACGAATTACTATAAATTTTTTTGCCGAAAAAAGAATTTTTTTTTCAAACTCGTGCCATTTTCGCAAAAAATTATTTTACAAAACCCTTATGTACTTCTCTATCTAATGACATATAGAATAAGAAAAAAAATAACGTTTTTGTTCTGGCTCTTATGCTTTCGGAGTTCCACGTCCGCCCGTGGAGGTATCGAAAAAAGGCGTTCTTGAAGACGGGCTTTGTCGCCGCCATTTTTTATCAAAAAAGTAATAGAATTTTTTTTACATACTTCAATATGTGTTTAAGGAGTGAGATGCAGCCAGAATTTTCAAAAAATCGATTTTTTGAAACATTTTCTTGAAGTATGATGTTTCGAAAATATTCCCTGAAAATTTCAAGTCAATTCGATGAATAGTTTCCGGGATATCCCACAATTAGTGAAGGGGCGTCGGGTCCCCATGGCAGGTAGCGGCTGACAAACGCGCAAACGATAATACCCGGGAAGGCAGAATGCTTCGAAGACAACAAAATTGATATTTTGGAAGCTTCCACATGGGCAGAAGCCGTATTGTATGGGCCCTTCGATGTAAGTAATTTTTTAATTAGTATTTCTATACATAAATCAAGTGTATGATTGGAAAACTATTTCACAAAATTTTATAAATACTTTCGTTTAAAAATTGCCCAAAATGTTTTTTTTAAATATCGTCAGAAAAAAACTTAAAATTTTTGAAAAATTGTTTTAACAATTGGCTATAAACAATTGAATGCTCGACTTTTCGGTACAAATATTGTGATATTCGGATTCAACGGATCAAAATACATAAAAAAGCTTAGCTTCATCCATTGAGCTAAAAATTTTACGAACATATAATATCGTATCCACATTGAAAAACTTTAAACGCGTTTTTCTCGAAACTATGTTTTTCAAGTCGGTGACCACTATAATTCAAAAAACACTCGATGGATTTCGATGAAATTTGGTGTGCTTATTGATAGCATTAAAAACTAGTCCTTAATCGAAGGATTTTCATTTCTGTTGAAAATTTCTATTATTTTTAACAATAAACGAGCGATTTTTTGGTCGAAAATCGGAAGTTATCTGTCGGAAGCCGCCATTATGTTAATTTTTGAAAAAAAAGCTTCGATTAAGGATTATATTTATTATTAACCGCAAAACACTACATGCCGAAGGAAGTCCGACAAAGATGGCGATATTTTTATAAATAATCAATATTTTTCTTTGAAAATTTGTACAAATCAAGTTAAAATATAACATAAAAAGTCTGTGTAACCACTTTTGTAAAACAAACATAATTACTATTTAAAAAAATATATTGAAAATGCTCGTTTTTTCACGCCACTGACTGCATCTCACCCCTTAATGAGCACTGAAAAAAGAAACCCGATCTCTTTTTCAATGTTCTAAGAAAAAAGATTAAATTTAGGCCTTTTTTTCTGACTCTAGAGTGGTGTTACCCCTTTGAAAAACCTCCATAGCAAGATAGCGGCTTTTATACTGATTGATAATCGTTTTGCAAATTTTGATTTAGATAATATCTACGGCCACAACCGTGTACACCGTCAGGACTCCATTTTTTCGACGACATTTTCAATCGTTGAAAAAAAATGTAAAAAAAATAAAAATAAAAGTTTAAAAATGTATTTTGCGCCCTTCACGAGTGCTTTGTTTGATTTTACATGAAAAAATCAGACTGGTTAGCGGTTAAAATAATTAAATTATTTTAACCCTTCGACTCGTTTCGAACCATTTCGACTCGTTACACTGTGACGATTTCTTAACCGATGATACCGATTAGTCCAATTTCGCCTTCTCTCTCTCTCTAACCCTCCCTGCCGTTTAATGATAATTGCCTTTGGTGTTTTTTTTTACAATTCCTTACGAACTGTCAATCCTGAGGTACTTGTGACAACGGGGTAAAAAAAAGTATAGGAGTGATGTAGTACGATAGAAAAGAACGGTACAACAATCAACGAATCGAACCGACCACAGTAGAATTCATCGCCAATACCAGAGAATCTAGCCTGTGAGATATCAGACGCGACGTCACAAGTTAGGGTCTCAGGGAACCGGCGAAGCGGCAGGCATTAAAAAATTGCCTGCCCGCCATTGCTCTCTCTATCTATCTACTAATCTAATTTCTGTGCTTATTTTCCCCCTTTATCGTTCTTAATCGTGTATTACAACGTTACTATTCTACCCCCCCCCCTCTCAATCTTCAGTAGGCAAAGCTTTGACTACTCCTCCCTTCGGAAATTACAAGATAACATTCTCGCCGCGAATTTTCGTAACTACAAAATTGCATCCTCCGTTCATTTCGTGGATGATGTGGAGACGCGCGAGCGCCGTTATGGTGATTCCGTTCGCATTATTTGGTGAGGAGCGGCGCGAAGATCCAACGCCGGGGCGCCGACGACCGGGAAAGTTAGCAAGTTGTACAGTGGACTTCTTAACTGCGAATTTTACATTCCCAACTATACAACCTACTACCTCACCCAGGCATCGCCGCTGCAAGGAGAAACGTTTGCCTATGGAACGTTTAGGATTGTAACGGCTCAACGCCGAGCTAAGAAAAAACGTACACCGAGAGATCGATACAATTGGAGTTGACGTTATTGACGATAGTAGAAACAAAATAGACACGTAAATCACGCCTAGTCGGTAAAAATAATTTAATATAAAATATAAAATTAAATAAATATAATAAAAAATACAATAAAATAATATAACATAAATTTTATATTGGGATGTTGGGATGTTCTCGCTGTTTTTTTTTGGATGATCTCGCTGTATTTTTCGTGAAAATTGACGCTTTATTATAAAATAATTTCTAATGCTTTCAAACGTTTCGAAACTTGTGTTATCAACTCCTGATGACTCTGCAAGTTCAGCTAGCGTTTGACATGAGTCTTCATGAAGTATTGTAAAACGGGCTTACATTGACATTAACCCTTCCTTGACACACTGGGTCATTTTGACCCGAACGAATTTTACATAAAATGTTCACTTTCCTAAAAATGAAAGGTTTCAATAACTTTATACAACGATCAAATTGCATACTTTCCGAATTTTAATTATGCAGACATAATGAGAAATGGTTAAAGTGTATTAAAGTGTGTCAAGGGTAACTGACCGTTTTTGGGGCTACTTTAACAGAGCGCCAAAATACGCAACAAGAGCGCCAAAATACTTCTTTTTTTTCTATTGTTGCTCGAATTTGTTATTCACGTTTATTATAACGTTGCTAAAGTTGATTGTAATGTTGCTCAAGTTGATTTTGATCTCAATGATGATTATAAGACTGATAAATAAGATAAGATAATACAAATAAGTCTCCGCCGTTTGACAAAAGATTGTCCCACCAGGAGGTTATGGTTGAAATTGTCAGATGTAAAACGTCATATCGTCAGGTTGGACATCCAGCAAGACCATAACCTTGAAATATTAGCGATTTTGTATCAGCATCACATTTTTTTCGTGCGAAAATTTCACGTTTTGAGCCGAATAAGCGTCATTAGCGAGAACTTTGCAAAAAATTTCTTTACTTCTTCAATTTGAAAAAAAGAACGTAGTGGAAGGCCGAAACGAAGACGCGGGATTGGAAACATTATTCTAGGGAGATTCGTGCCAAACGCAAGAGTTCCCGCAAATGACGCTTATTCGGCTCAAAACTCGACATTAACGCACGAAAAAAATTATGTGATGCTGATACAAAATCGCCAGTATTTCAAGGTTATGATCTTGCCAGATGTCCAACCTTACGACATGACGTTTTACATCTGACAATTTCAACCATAACCTCCTGGTGGGGCCATCTTTTGTCAAACGGCGGAGTCTTATTTGTACTCCCAATAGTTACCCCAGGTACTGGATATTTTCATTCAATGTTTCCATAATGAAGATGACAATGTCGTTGCAAAAAATCGTTGTTTTTCATTCAATTCCATGTATAATGCATAAAATATTAATTTTTTTTATCAAAATAATGTCAAAGTAAACCTTAATCTTTGACATAAGTTGCATTTCGATGCCGTGTCAAAGAAATCCGACACTCGAGGTTACTTTGGCACTTTTTTCGTAAAACTATAAAACTGTAGGGTGTGGTGGGGCTTGACTTTCATATACATTTGATAGCCAAAGAACAAATTGTTCTACTTAGGCAAGAAAAGTTGGAATTTAGGATCTCAAAAAAAAGTTACCTACAAAAAACTTCCAAAACGTGTTCAAAGTAGCCCCATTTGCGGCAATGTCTCCAATTTAACACATCAAATTCATTATTTTTGAAGCGTCTAAACCAATCTTTGCATGTTTCGACAGAGCATGGTCGCCGTAAGTCCCAATGAGAATTCTGTGCGCTTCAGCTGTAGGTTTTTTTGTTTAAATAACATAGTGCACTAAAATTCCCCGCAGATACTCGTTTTCTTGGCACGAAATTTGACATGTTTGACACTATGGAAAAAAGTTGTTGAACCTCGGCGAAATGACACATAGAATTTCAAGCTTGCCTATAGAACTTCTTCATAGATGCGTTACCATTTTAAACTACACGCACGCAGTTATGGTTATGCCATCTGTTGGAAAACAGCGAGAACTTATTCAACGTTCTAATATTTTTCTCGTATCATTGGAATGAAGTAAACTTGCTTTTCTTATTTTCATCATTATCCAAAATACTTATTTATTTTCAATTCTAGGTTGTAGATCTCTAAGTGATCCTCAAAAATCGTTCGAGTGATTTTCGTAACCTGAATCTACGAATGAGAAATAGAACAAATTGAAGAAAAAAAAACAATTCATTGCATTCAAACGTTGAGCCACCTATCAAGGTGCAGTCTAAAAAAATTGACGTTTCGAAGCTGTGTAATGCATGTGTACCGCTTCTACGTCTATAATGCAATAATCAGCGAGCTTAAGGGGAGGGTAGAGGTTTGAACTTTTGAAAAATTGATTTTTTTTGTCTTTTC
Source organism: Ophion ellenae (assembly GCA_963210295.1). Lineage (NCBI taxonomy): Eukaryota > Metazoa > Arthropoda > Insecta > Hymenoptera > Ichneumonidae > Ophion > Ophion ellenae. The sequence continues at coordinate 35,177,373 of OY723387.1, read as the reverse complement.
TTATAGTTAAGCATTCCAAGAAAATAATCCTAAAATTTCAAGTCAATCAGAGCAAAACTCTCGAAGTTATTGACTATTTAGTCCCGCTCCTCTGACACTGTAGCTCCGACTTCTCTAAACTTCAAACGCGTTTTTCTCGAAACCACTTTTTCAAAGTCCGTGTTCACTGCCATTTGAAAACTATATGACCGATTTATTTCAAACTTGGTACACACTTTCTACATATAAAATACCTCCCCCCAACGGTTCGTTTGAGATTTTTTTACATTGAGGGGGTTTTCCACCCCCAAAATGGCGGAATTTTTCGTGAAAAGTAGCACTTTTCACTTTACATAACCACCAAAAATTTAGAAATGAAAAAAAATTATCAAAGACCGTTGGGGGGAAGATTTGATGATACTCTGTCTAAATTTTAATGGTACTTGATTTCAGATCATTTCTAGCTGAGATACAGTGAACACCGCAAATCGTGTTTTCCAAAGGCGTTCTTGGGAAAAGCTTTGTCACCGGTTTGTTTGTGGATATTTTCGCGTACAAATTTCACGGAATGTTCTTGAAATGACACTTAACAATGTACAAAAGGTTTCAATAAATTTACTCTATCCATATAGATGAAAAAAAATCGCAAAAAAGTGTTTTTTTTCACGCTGAAACCCCTACTCTCCCGTTAACGATACCGGCGACTACTTAAAAACGTCGTACAAATACTTCGTGTCGGGAAAATTGAAGAAAAATGAAACAGAGAGGAAACTTCTAAACATTCTTAGAAAAAAAGCGATCTGTAATCGGGCTATTAACGTAGGATCGTATATATCGATCAGAGTTCTAGCAATAAGCTTCCGCGTCGAAAGCTTCAAGATCCTCCAGCTTCAGTTTTTTCTTCCGTTATTTTTTCTCGCTGTCTTTCCCTCCGCTGCTCTTTAATAGTACTTCATCTCGTTTCCTTCATCAACGACGACGCAACGGTAGTTGTTCAAACGCAAAGTGTCGAATCGCACGGCGAGAGCATCGATCGTTGCTCATACATCGCCGTGTATCGTTTGGCAAATAAAAACGACGAAGCGCAACGAAGGGTCGTCGGATAGAAGAGCGACGGGGCGAATTCTCTTTAACGCCGGCCTGACTACATGTACCGGTAGATAGGAGCTTGCGGTATGCATATAAAATAGCCCACAAGTTCGGATCTACGGGTTAGTGTCATCAAGTAGCTGTGCTTGTCTCGGTTTTACTGCTTTTTTTCTCTCTTTCTCTCATTCTTTCATTCTCTTCCTTCCTTTCTCCAGAATTACAAGCTCGTTCGCTTCATCTCCAGTATTTTTTCTCTACTACGGCCAGACTTCCGCGATCTTCGATTTTGCGGTCTCCTGCTGCGTATGAGCTTCGCACGGATTCTGAAAGCACAAGAAAGAAAAACAAACCAGTCATCATGTGGATCTATCCGAATTGTTAAAATATCATTTGTGGAGCTGGCCAACAAAGCCGGCCAAAAACCAAAATAACCGAATACCGATGAGCTTGAATTTTTAAGCTTTGAGGGGTCTCCTCACTTTAGACGCTAAAAAAGGCTATTTTAAAGCATTTTTTTGATAGGTTTATATTATAGATATTGATATAAAAGTTGTTACACTTCAGAAATACATTTTTAAAAATTTAACGTACTTTTGTAACCCAAAGAAACTTTAATCGCGTTTTTCTCGAAACAACGTTTTTCGACGGCTTGTTGATAAAACCTTCGAAACTACTGAACCGATCCTCATGAAATTGTAACCACATATTCTTTACAACTATAGTTAAAGCGCATTTCATGGATTTTTTTAAATTTTGATATTCACTACTTTTTCTGCCAAAAACGGTGAAAAAACACGTTGTTTTGTTTTTTCGCAAAATGTTCAACATTTTGTTATTTTTGCATAGATAAAAAATAGTATGATATGCGCTATAGCCATTGACATACTGAATCTAAAACCGTTTCATTTTTTGTTTCGGATGATCCATCTCCGAGATTTCATCAACAGCGCAGACCTACATTTTTTAACTACCATTTTCGTCTATAAATAATGACTTAAATAAATAAATGAATGTTTTTAAATGTATTTTGAAAGTGTCTTTATTAAGTGTGACAACTTTCATATCAATATCTATAATATAAACCTATTAAAAAAATCATGAAAATAGCATTTTTAGCGTCTAAAGTGAGAAGACCCCTTAAGGGGAATCACTGTAACTGCCCATTTTCAACCGTTTTCTTTGGATTTTTTTTAAAGTAATAAAATGCGTGGTCAAAAGAACTTTTAGGCTTTATTAGGTATATATTGAAGTATGTAAAAAAAAATGTACTTGTCAAATGAAAACAAAATGGCGCCGCACGAGCCGCTACAGCACTACTGGGTTTCAGCGAACCCTCTCCGCGGCACGCAGTATAGAACTGTCGTAAATTTAATCCTGGAACTAAGGATGAAATATTTTCGTTAATTATATTAGTTTTAGCAGTCAGGTACAGGGGGAAATAAAAAAATAATGAAAAGAAAAATAGAAACGAGTTTAAAAAAAAGTTCGTTTTTTCGACCTTAATTTTCATATAAAAAATGATATATTTTTCACAATTTTGAATTAATGGAAAAAAGCGCTCGTACTTGACTGTTAAAGCAATCTAAGAAGCTACGGTTAAAATGTCAAGTTGATTGGACGAAAAATGTTCGAGTTCTGCTGCATGTCGATTTCGAAAAAATGGTTTTGAGAAAAATGTGTTTGAAGTTTTCGGTACCCGCTAGGAAACAAATGCACGAGTGCTTTTTCAGAAGCATGTGAGCTTCTTGAGTCGATGGGTTTCGTGATCCTCGTTGGGAATGATTTTTACTTCAAGATTAAATTTTTGGACCGTATTTTGTGTAGCTGGCACTGCGTCTGCCGGCGGGGCATCGCAGAAGGCGGTTTTCAGCGCCCGAAGACTCCCCTCAAAAATAGATCGTAAACCACTTTAAAACTGTTTTTTTTCAGCTATAAACGAATATGCATAACATTTTTTAAGGTTTAAAGAATTTTTTAAGTGTTTCCAAAACAACGATTTCGTAAAAATGTTACGGGTGTGCCCTCCCTTAATATACGGAGGCTCTATCAAAATGGAAGCCCGGACCTGGCTTCAGTCTAATAAAAATACTAACTACCAATTGTTTATTTTATTTTTATTTTGGACAAGTTCGGTTCGAAATGAGAATGGTGGACAACTTCGCCTTCGAATGAAAATCTTATAGATATATGCATTTATAAAGTTAAACAGATTTTTTAAATTGAATATAAATTTGTTTTTTTTTTTTATTATCAATGCAAATCTTATACAAACTCTTTCGATTGAAAACGGAAATGCAATGTATTTTTCATTCAGCCGGTCACGGGCAAGTCCTTTTCTGCTTGAAAGGCAGTTTTTAATAAATTTTATGGTGTTTAGAGCCGGATTTTATGCAAAATATTTCGGGAGCTTATAAAGGTATGCTGGAAGAATACGAGAAGAAAAGGTTGACTCAGTGTGAATAAGTCCGATTTTGTTCGCCAGCTCCCCATTTATAATAATGAGCAAAGTAGATATTCTCCGTTGAGGCGGGATAAACATTTACAACGATCGAAAAATCGATTAATTTTTTTTCCTTAAACGATAGAACTATATATGTAGAATATTTTCACGAAGTTTCAAAGCGAAATTCGAAAAACTTCAAACGTTACAGCCCGTCAACTGTGAGGCTGTGCCGCACAGTTGTTTTTGTAAAATTAGAAAAATACTTTTTAATCCAAATTTTATAAAAATGTTGGATGAAATGTTGATTTTTTTTGCAAATGCGTGTTATTCTCTTAAATTTGTATTTTCTTCATTTCGATTATTGTCAAATAGAAACTATACATGTTCTAACTTAAAACATTTTTGAATATTTTTGCACATCAAAGTCTACGGGAAGGTAGACTGCACGCCGATTCGAAACTCCCGCGGCAACCTTGCTGTAACACTCTGCCACAACTTCGCCATTTTGAGGATAAATTAATTAAAAAAAATTGTTTAGCATACTTAAATATACTATTAAGGGGCTATACCAGTGTAACACTTTCAAAAAATCGATTTTTTTGCCTTTTTCGACAGTCTATACTTTCAAGAATATCATTATCTTTTATATCAATATCATTTTATCTTGCAAAAATCAATAGTTAAATCTTTAAACGCGTTTTTTTCGAAATGAGATTTTTCAAATTTGCTGACATTGTAACTCAAAGAGCAATTATCCGATTGACTTGAAATTTGAACTGAGTACTCTTGAATATATTTATTCTATAATGACGGAGGATATTTTTGATTTGATGAAAATTGACGATTTGGCATTGAAAAAAACAACCACTTTATAGGCAAGAAAACAGACTTTTTTTCATAAGTACGCCATTTTGTTAGATTTTGATATTTTTCGAAAATCCAACGTCATTTTGCAGGAAATACCTTTCAGTTTAACGATATTTTTTCCTTTTTCGGTTTTAGCTACTTAATCGGCCGGAATGATGTTAGCAGTGGAGGAACTTTTTTTTGCCCCCGAAGGCAGCGCATAAGTCGCTTGGATCTCAAAATTTTCCTATGAAATAATTATGTAATATAATCAAATATAGCCAAATATATTCTTAATTTTCCGAAACATTTAATTGAGTACTTTTCTTCCAAACAATTCCCGAAAGTCACCAAAATTTTCAGCGTTCACACTGGTCTAGCCCCTTAAAGTATACCTACAGTTTGATAAATGTAGAATAATTAGTTTTTAGTTTAAAAATCCCTCAAAATTGCTTCCCGAATTGTTTTCCTGTCTAAATGTATATCCTGCCTTAAATGAGGTATTCCTTTCGCGGAGGGCCGTATTTTGTAGGGGCATAAGGAGGGCCCTTGTGAATTATTGGTAAATTACAATGGCGCTTAATAAAAATTCACAATCGATTATTATACCCAACGATAAACTGGAAGAAAAAAAGTCTCCCAAATTTAGTACATTTAGACATTTTTACATCTTCTCTGAAAAGTCGCAGCAACGAAAATTCTTCTACTACTCACATTATACTAAGTATTATCATGATTTTTTCTTTAATCATTCGGTGACTCCCTGTTATTATTGTTAATCTAGTGTCTATGTTTATATGACATCTAGAGTTATTTAGTGAATAAGTTATTAGATAGAAGTCTGTCCGGCGTGTGATCTCCATAAAGCGCCCTATAAATGAGACGATTTTTAGTCGCAATTTCTCGTTAAAAGTTCGGTAACTTGCCATGAAATATGACCAGCATACCGCGCTATGTATTTTTCCTTGATTATAGACGAAAATCAGCTAATTGTTAAATATTTGGGTTCGTGAAAGGAATACCTTAAGGGGTTACCCCCACTTGCGATTTTCAAAAGATCGATTTTTTTATTGCATTTTTTTGAAGTATAAGTATCTGAGAATATGTCCTGAAAATTTCAAGTCGATCCGAACAAAATTGACGGAGATATGAGCGTTGAAAGAGAAGAATCCGCGTTGAAAGAGCATTGAAAGAGAAACTTTAAACGCGTTTTTCTCAAAATGGCATTTCTGAAGTCGGTGACCAAGATTACTCGAACACTAATGAACCGACCTTCTTGAAATTTTGCAGGCTTATTTATACATAAAAATGTAGTCTTAAATCGTTCGATTTTTTTTTCGAAAAAAAAAAATGGCCGTTTTATAGCCAAAAAACGGCCGTTTTCTTTCGTTAAAATCGAACCATTAACTTTGACTGTCCGCCATTTTGTGAAAAATGAATATTTTTTTAAAATCCTTCGATTAAAGACTAGTTTATACTTATATTTGACTAAATCCATCCGCATTTTTTTTTCAGATGATCCACTTCGCCGCAATGTTGGTCACCGCAAACCGTGTATATAAAAACATTATTTCATTGACGGCCATTTGCCACTAAACAATGTAATATTTTTCAATAAAAAAATTACTGAAAGTTCTTCAAGATGTGTTCTTTGAGATGGTATATTGATCGATTAAAAAAGTTTTGTAGTTTTCTTTAAAAAAAATTCATGAAAAGGCCTTTTTTTGCGCTGCAAGTGGGGGTAACGCCTTAAACTGATCGATTTTCCAATGAAGCTTGGCGAGGTGATCCATGAAACGTCAAGGGAGTTGTGGAGCATCTATTTGAATTTGTCTAGGTCTCCAATGAGTTTTGACGGGCAGGGGGATGTCTCAAGCCTAATGTGGCCGTCTTATTAGCTGTTCAAATGTCCCAAACGTAGCTGAGATACGAAATTTATATTAGCCTACCAAGATACATTGTGACACAAAAGTTCTGCAACGTGTAACAACGAGCGTTGGAACGGTCGTCCATCAGGATCGTACATCCAACAAATATAGTACAGTCGCGTTACGTGAAGAACGTAGTGCAAAAGCCCCAGAGTAAGAAAAGCCATGGCCGCGATTTCGCGTCGTGTTGCTATGGGGACGCGTCTGTCCACTTATTCTCTTTTTCTCCTTGGCTCTGTTTCTTATACGTATACACATCTACTGCTTTCTTAAACACAACACACGCACACACACCCCTTGGAGCGTCCAGAGATCTTCTCGCTCCTTTCCTTGTGCCAACCCACACTGCATACGCGGAAGGATTTCCTTCTTGCTCTCTCGCCCTTGCTCCCGCGTACACTGCAAATCTCTACGGTTATACCGCGCAACGGTCTAACTATACACGTCGTCATATCGTTATCCATACGGGTAATTCCAGCCCAAATAACGATGATGTTTGCATCGTTGGAGTGCAACGAAAATGATGTTTTTTTGTTCCCAAAACTTCCTTTGGCAGATTTGACCTATGGAAATCACGCGAACATTATCGAGGATTATTGTTTAGCGATCTACGACAAATCTGCAAAATAGAGTCGAATGGGATAGATTTATTCCACATGTCTTGCCGTTGCTTTGATATTTTCTACTTACAATATTCGTTACATTGTTTACCTGTATTTTTACATTTACTTAAGGCCTTAGGCCACAGTAACGGGTATAAAGTCATGTGCGAATTGAACATTTTTTTTTCGTACGAAAAAGTGATACACTTTTAAAACTAATTACACATCTATTTAGTATGAATATAAAGCTGTTAGAAATATTTTTTTTTCTTTCGATGTACAAAATGGTCGACTACTCGAAACTTCTCGAAACAGCTTTTTTCCAATTGGCGTGACAAATAACTTCAACAGCTTTCACTCGATTTACTTTAAATTCAAACGTTATGTTCCTAATTGCATGTCGCAGAGAAGTACGTACGGAATTTCTGATTAATCGAAAACTTATCATTTTATGAGCAGTTTATGAGCAGTTATAACGAAATTTTTCATTGAAAATTCATTTTTTAACTTCAAATACCAACAACTTTTGAATGAAACAATATTTTTTAAATTCCGTACATACTTCTCTAGGTATTCTAATGTAGATTGACGAGAATTTTTGTTTTTTTTTCTGGGTAAAGAATTGTGGATGCTAAATGTCACGCCGCGGAGCGCGTAAAAAACATAACAAAAGAGAATATTAGTAGTCGGCCATTGTGTACGTCGAAAAAAAATTGCTTGATATTCATACTAAATAGATGTGTAATTAATTTTATGAGTAAATCACTTTTTCATAGGAAAAAAAATTGTTAAATTCGCACATGATTTTATACCCGTTATTGTGGCCTAAGGCCTTAAGGGGTTTCCTCACTTTAGACGCCAAAAAAGGCTATTTTCATGAATTTTTTGATAGGTTTATATTATAAACATTGATATAAAAGTTGTTACACTCAATAAATACGCTTTCGAAATACATTATAATTTGTCAAAATTTATTTCAGTTACTATTTATAGACGAAAAGGGTAGTTAAAAAAATGTCCTAAGAAAATTGTAGGTCTGCGCTGTTGATAAAATCTCGGATAGAGATAATCCAAAACAAAAAAATCAAACGGTTTTGGATTCAGTGGCTATAGCGCATATTATACGATTTTTGATACATACAAATACTACTAGTTTAGCGAAGAGGTACATTGAGAAAAAAAAACAAATTGAATCAAGAAAATATATTGGATGATTTAAATAAATGGCTGATCGCAGAGTGCCACCGACATATGAGATTGTTACAATACTATAAAATATTAGAAAATGTGATTAATTCAAATCACATATTATTTTAGTTGTAAATTTCTTCTGTTCTCTGTATACCCACATTATCCTTGAAATAAAATTATATTCTATTGAAATCATTCTGTATACAATCCATAGATGTATGGATGAAATAATTAAGGGGTTGCTACAACATTTTTTATTTCGTACAAAAATATAATTAATAGAATGACCTATTTCTTTACTCAATCGAAACGAATATGCCATGAAACGTAGGTTTTTCAATTTGTTTTAAATCTTAACTAAAACGTGAGCCATAGAATGATCATCCACGATAATAGTGGAGAGAATATCAGATTTTCAACTGATAAGAACAGATACTACACTTTGATCTTAGCCACAGGCCAAGAAGCGATACTCTTTGGAGTTTCTCCGGCGTTTAAGTAGATTTTCGGTTCGCGCTACGCTTACGAGAAATGAGTGCGCGTGCGGCTTCTAGCGGTTACTCCAAGAACTATGGGTTTCCTCACACTTATAATTTCGGTGGCGCTCGGCCATGACTTGGTGGAATTTTTTTAACCAAATGCGCAAGAAACAAATTTTATTTTCGCATATTTTTTTAACCAATTCAGACATTTGCTTAATATTTTTCAATAAAAATGAAATATTAATATTTTAACGAATAATGTACTTTAAAATCAATATCGGATATGGTGAAAAAAATAAAATAACATATTTACTCAATAGAAATTTTATCTGAATCAAAAAAGCGAAATTCAATTTTTCTTGTGTACTCGAATCAACAATATTCATGTTATGGATTGAAACGCTTGTTTATTCGTTGCAGAAAATGGATTCAAAACTATATAATTTGTTCGCGATAATTTTCTAGAAAGTTTCAATAATATATTGTTCTCGGCTAACAATATATCAGTCGAATTAAAAAAACCTTTAATTTTATCATGTTATTAAAGTCAATAGCATTTTGTTTGGACTAATGAATCCGATTATTTACCCCAACAATTTTACGATTGAATGAACGAAATTTCATTCTATAACACCAATGATATTCGATCAATGATATTTTTTCTCAGTGTATAAACTGATTCTCGTAGTTAATCGGCAATATATTATTTTCGATAATAATAAAATTGAAATATTGAAAAGAATTCTCGTTGCATTCCAACGATGCAAACTTCAACCCCATCAGCCTAAACGAACGAGACCGTAATTTGGACACTTTTTCGTAATTTATTCTTCGCTGGGCATTGATAAGAAAGGTGTGCGAGAAACTCGAATTTTGGCGCCGTTTGTCGCGATGGTCGACTGAGAAATCCGTCGATTCAACGGCGTCTGGTTTCGTAAATGTTCCAGTCGTGCCTTCGGTCCCATGGCCACTATTTTATAACAATTTCTTTTGAAAACTATGGAACAGTAATTGCGATTGGAGTAAAGGACAGGTGTATTCATATGTGCGTGCATGTGTGAAAGGAAAGGGACCGTTCATGCTTACTCGTTCATTTGGTCTCGAAGGACCCATATACTTTTTTGTTGCTCTTTTTCTGGCTCTCTCCGCCATCGCCGAGGAAAGTTTTGTGTCTCTATCTCTCACGTTTCAGACTTTGAAAACTGTTGCGGCTGTGTGCGAATGTTGAGACACGGCAGAAAAGGCGAAAAGACAAGACACATGAGCACGGAAAAAATCGCAATGATATATGTATATACATTCCCATAAAAGAGGTAAGATATAAATATAGACACATGCATACAAACGGACGTACGCGCGCACACACACACACACACACGCACGCACACACACACACACACACACACACACACACACACACACACACACACACACACACACACACACACACACACGCGCGCGCGCGCGCGCACACATTCGTCCATAGGCGGAGATTGGAAAGAGCAGCGGCGCTCAAATATTAAATACCGCCCCGGTATATATATATCTGTGTGTGTGTGTGTGTGTGCGTGCGCGTGTGTGTGTGTGTGTGTGTATCCACCGTATATGGACTGATGCATCCTTATAGTGTCCCGTTCGATAGATGCAAGCGCACACAAAAAAGATAACCTCAAACAGCACCTTAGCTCTCGTTATTGCCTTTTCTGGAGCCCGATATTTTATTTATTATTCTTTGCGAACAAGCCGTCTCGTGTTATTTTTACACGTCCACATACGAGGATCACCGTGATCCATATAGGGCTCGGATTGACTTGGGAAACATCCGGGAAAAGTCTCAGTCGCTTCGGCAGCCGTAGAAGTTGTGAAAAATGTTGAAGCGGTATCTCAACGCTTCAATTTATTTATTTTTATCCCGAAGACTTAAAAAGAAAATATTCCGTATATGTTTTGGACAGTATACGGTTTCACGAGAAAAGAAATCCGGCGACGATTCCAAGCAAATACGTTTTTAAGGTCTCACACAATCGGGTGGAGCAGATCACATATTTGCTCCAACTTCAAAGTGGAACTAGAAAGCGGCTAATTAATAGCCACTACACACTACGCCATTTGCAGATTCGTATATGAGAATTATCGAACAACCGGAACGGGTAGGCAAGAGGAGAGTACTTCAAAATGGGGTTACTTTGGACGACAGATTTTGGAAGTTTTTTGTAGGTAACTCTTTTAACATCCTAAATTCCAACTTTTCTTGATCCAATAGAATAATGCGTCCTTTGGCTATCAAATGTATAAGAAAAGCAAGCCCTACCAACCCGGCATAATTTTATATATATTTTTTCAAGTGCCAAAGTAACCTCCGCTGTGGGGTTTCTTTGACAAGGCATTGAAATGCAACTTATGTTCAAGATTAAGGGCTACTTTGACATCATTTTGATAGAAATTTAATATTTTATGAATTATACATGGAATTAAATGAAATACGACGATTTTTTACAATCAAATTGTCATCTTCATTAAGGAAACATTTTACATAAAAATATCAAGTACCTAGGGTACTATTATAGGCATTTGATAAGTCTTATGATTATCATTGAGATCAAAATCAACTTTAGCAACATTATAAACTTCCCATGTAGAGATTGACGGGTGGGCCTGGGACGGGCCTTCACAGTTAGCCATTCTAGAATATTGGGCCGTGAGTATTTACCAATGAGGTGCCTTTGTAGAAATGATAAGAACGGCCCGATATCGGCCAACAGAGCCAACAATTATTGGGCCAATGATTTAAATCGTTGTAGCGGCAATGTTGGCGATTGCACTTGGCCCTATGTGGGCCCTCTTAAAGGGCCTATGTAGAAATTGACCACTGGCTCTATGATGGGCCTTCACAGTTGGTCTATCTAGAAGTTAGTCTATCTAGAATATTGGGCCGTGAGTTTGTTTGGGTTTGTTTGTGTGCGTGATAAATATTCAACCTATATCGGGCCAAGATTGGCCCGAGATTGGTCCTTATGGATACATATTTCATGGAATAACCTTGAAATAAATTGTGATTTGCGTATATGACAGGTTTCAAGATTGGCATTTTTACTTACTTATGTTGGTTATTTACAAATGCCAATAATAGGCCAAGACTTGATTACAAAAACCGAACTACAAAGTATAGACGATTAATATATGACGTGCCAGTTATTTGCCCATTTTGGCACAATATACAGATAATGAATAACCTAAGGCTTAAATAAAATAAAAGCAGGTATTGTCTGACCCACTTAGCCAATAAAGGGCTTACATTAATTGAATGTAATTTCCAGTATTTTAGCATTGCCAGTTTTAAAATTGGCAAATTTCGATGAACTATCACGGCTGTTTATTGGTTTTAACAGATGGGCCAGGATAATCTTTAGTAATGGGTCGATATTGTGCCGGTTCTCAATTTATAACGGGACAATAATAGGCCAATGTAATTGCTTGTATTTTGGCACTACCAGTTTTTAAATTGGCAAATATAGATCAACCATCACGGCTATTTATTGGTTTTAAACGATGGGCCGATATTGTGCCGGTTTTCAATTTATAACGGAACAATATTGGGCCAATGGAATTGTCAATATTTTAGTATCCCCAGTTTTTAAATTGGCAAATTTAGTTTAACTATCACGGCTGTTTATTAGTTTTCAAAGATGGGCCAGGACAGGCTTTAGGGATGGGCCGATATTGTGCCAGTTTGCAGTTGAGAGCGAAACAGTAATGGGCCAATATTATTTCTCTTTTGTTGGCTTATACGATGGTCCCAATATTGGCCTGATCGTAACATTGGGCAACTCATGGCAACCTCTACATGGGTTGAACGATAAATTTGAGCAAGAATAGAGAAAAAGTATTTTGGCGTATTTTGGCGCTCGATTAACGTAGCCCCAAAACTGTCAAAGCTACCCTTAGTGACAATTTAACCCCGTTTTACGGTAGTGATCCTATACGGCTGAAGGAGTACGAGTTGTGAATTTCTATACTTGTATATGAGCCTGTATTCGTACAAGTTAGAAAAACATTAATACAAGAAGTGGATCTCGAGTGATTACTTCAAGAAGCATATTAATATGTCCGAAAAACATCCCAATGAAAAATTATGAGCCTGAAGGTGGTTGAAATAATGACGCATAAAAGTATGACAAAAAGATTAAAAGTGTGAATAAAATTAACGGAATCACTTTTGTTTCACTTTGACTCACTATTCATTATTGCAATGATGAAGAAAAAAGTGCTCAAGGCGTCTGCCCACCTTGGCCGATCGAAAAATAGGCATATTTAAAAAAAAATAATAAACTCGAAAGTATGGGCCGGAATATTTTTATTTTTTTACACAACGTCAGAAAGGGCTTTAAGAATAACGTTAATAAATTTCTGTTAAAAATATAAAAAAATAGCGAGGCCCTCCGCACGGTACGCGCAGTCGTTGTCCCAGCTGTTACCCGGTCATGTCACATCTGAAAAAAAAATCAGCTCATTCGTGAGTAGTGTCGCTACAATGTAGCGTAGCGGTTTTTTTTCGACCATTAAAAAAATTATGGTGAGCCATAATTTCGGTGAAAAATACAAATTTTTTTCTTCGGCTCACCATAATTTTTTTAATGGTCGAAAAAAAAAACCGCTACGCTACATTGTATATAGCGACTCTACTCACGAATGAACTGATTTTTTTTCAGATGTGACATGACCGGTTAACAGCTGGGACAACAACCGCGCGTATCGTGCGGAGGGCCTCCGCGGCAATGTGCATAACGGCACCATTTTTTAATATTTTGAAGGAAAACTTATTAACGTTATTCTTAAAGCCCTTTCTGACGTTGTGTAAAAAAATATTCCGGCCCATATTTTCGAGTTTATTATTTTTTTAAAAATATACCCATTTTTCGATCGGCCAAGGTGGCCAGACGCCTCAAGGCCGTATTCTAGTGTGAACACCCATTGTCAAGGTGATTTTTTTGTTAATTAAGTTCAGAGAAACGGTTAGATCTACAGTGTTAGTATTTCACAGTTATATTGATGTATGTTTGAAGTAACATTTGAAAAATGTTCAAAGTATTGGATTCGAAATCGTACGTGATGATATTTGATGTTGCGTAGACCATGTCACGATAATTTTTTATCGTCGGGCGTTACGTTTGCGGCGGTCCGTGTCATCTGAAACAAACGATTTGAAAAAAATGCTATTCTCTACGAATGTGGTTATCGTTCGGTCCTCTATCTTTTTGATTGCTTTATTGTTACTATGTTTCCGGGCCTCGAGAAGTGAACATTTTATCGTGGAAATCACAGTAGTCTTTTCCAAACGCGACCATTTCGTAAATAATTCGTACATTTTTTATTAGAGGGCCAAACGATAACCACAATCGTAAAGAATAGAAATTTTATATAATCGTTTGTTTCAGATGACAAGGATGGCCGCGATCACAACGCCCGACGATGAACAATTTTCGCGACATGACCTGCGCAACATGAAATATCATGTACAGTGTTGAATAAAATGCTTTGAAAAATGTAACATGTTACTTCAAACGTGCATAAATATAACTAAAATATTAACACTGTAGATTTAACCGTTCCTCCAAATTGAATTTCCAAAAAAATCACTATCAAAATGATGTTCGCACTAGAATACGGCCTTAACGAGTTATACTCAGTTAGGAATGTCAAAAAATCGATTTTTTTATTGCATTTTCGGAATGTATAAACATGTCAGTATATTCCCTGAAAATTTCAAATCGATCCAGCGATTTTTGTCGAAAATACATATTTGTAAGGACGCTTGGAGCGCGTCTCTGAGCGTCCGAGAAACTTCAAACGCGTTTTTCTCAAAACTGTGTCTTCAAAGTCGGTGAGCACGATTTCTCAAAAACGGCTCAACCAATCGGTCTGCAATTTTAACACAACCTTGTCAGATATATTCTTTAGGTATTAATCGAAGGAATAAGATTTCCGATAACCATTTCTATTTTTTTCAACGATTTAACGAAAAAAATGTGGTCGAAAATCGAAATTGTTTCTTTCCGGAGCCACAGTTTTGTCAAAAATTAAAATTTCGACTATTCCTTCGATCAATACCTGGATTCATCTATCCCCTAAAAGAATCTTTTTCGTTTATTCATTTTAGATAATCCAAACCGGAGATACTTTGCTCACCGCCGGACACTTTTTTTTCGGGGACCCCCAGGAGACTTCCTACGTGAGCAATGTTAATGAATATTTTTGAAAATAAAAAATGCCAATCTAAAGCTAAAAGATGCCACTACACTGCCTAATATTTTTTGTTTGGCCCAAATGAAATCCTTTTCCAGAAAAAAATTCGTGAAAAAACGACTTTTTTTGGCCATGCAACTGTGTAAAACGCCTTAAAATTGAAAAAAACCGTGTACACGTTTTTGTTCTACCTATTTGTTATGCGTTTTGCTCTAAGGTTTTAATATTAACCCCATTCGAGTCACATTGTCCGATGAAATAGAAAATAATAATAATTCCGAAGATTATTCTTTAATGAATTCATAAAAAAGAAAAGCAATTCACTCGCAACCATATGGTATTAAAATCTGTATCACTGCATTACTATGAAAATAATTCTTCTTCCAATGTCCAAATTTCTTTTTGGCAGATGGAGGCTTCGAAAGTTTCTCGAACGGCTTTCAGAATACTTATCGGAGATCTACAACTTGAAAGCACAAAATAATGGGATCGAAGTTTTCATCGGTGGAATGCAACGAAAATTCTTGTAAATTACTCATTTTCATTATAACCCAAAATCATACTTTCCAGATTTGGGTTGTAGATCGCTAAATAAGAATTCCAAAAAATGTTTTCGTGATTTCCGACCTCTGTGAACTTGGCACCCGAGTTCGCCGATCTCAATTTTTTAAATTAATTTCCGAATTTTTTGGTTCGAAGTGGATTGTAGTCAACTTAATTTCGTTTATAGCAGCTCAGAAAAAAATTTGAGACCACCAACAAAAAACGGCATCCCCCGGAACGAAAATAACGAACTTTTTTTTCATTCAAAATCGTTTGTAGTTGATTGTAGTAAGCTTATTTTCCTTTGTAGTTAAAGGGTTTTTGTGTTTTTCCAAGAAAATGAACATCGAATAATGAAACGGCCGGCAACAATTTTTGGAGTGAGTCCTGAATGCTAATTAACATACTGACATAAAAGACATGAACTAAAACGACGACAAATTTGCCAGAAGAAATTCAAACAATAAAAAAAAACTCATTCTCGTTGCATCCCCACGATGTAAACTTCAACGTCATACAACAAAAAACCGTTTTCGCATAAAAACAAACATGACGAGATAAAAAAAAACAAGAATTTTCATTGTGTTCGAACGATGGAAACTTCGACACCCCGCAACTATTCCCAGCTAGGCTCTCTTACTCTCCTATAACACGAGCCGTCGCTATGAAAAACCAATTATTTCGGAATGCTCTTAAGTTTCGACAAAGGGACAAAAGACCGCGTCGTCCAGAACTTTTCGTCATTCCATAAATAAATCAATGCACCGTTGAAAATAGTTGGTTCGAAGATTTGGGGTGGAGGTAACGACAAGATATGAAAGGGGCAAGGAAGGGATGTTACCGTCGCTTCGAGACTCAGGCGCATCTTTCATAAGAAGGGAGGCAGACTCCGAGGGAAGCTGAGGTCACGATGCCGAAAAGACAAGAGTTCGGGTAGCGCGTTTTCTTTCGCAGAGTTTCTCATCTCTGTGGCAAGGCTGGTGGTGGTGAGGCTGTTGGTGGGCATCGACGACGCGAAGAGTGTTCGAAGTTCATTCACACGGGGGCCGTATACCGCTCTTCCTACCGGCTATCTTTCTCGCTGTCTTGCTCCTTCCCTCGCCGTCTCTTGTGGTCGTTCTTCGTTTCTCTAAATATAATATGGCGGTGCGGTTATACAGCCTTCTCTCCCTTCTCTCAATTTCCCATCCTCCATATTCTCCTTCCACTTTGTGTTCGCTACCAATACTACATTTTTAGTCTGTATGCGCGAGCTTGTGTGTGGGTGAATATATATATGTATATATATATATATATATATATAAAAGCGTTGCTCTTGTGTCCCGACATTGTCGACCACACCACTTTGACGTACCGAACTCGTCTTCTTCTCCCCCCCACTCCCTCAATACATTTTTTCCCTCTTCTTCATCGTTGTCCCCCTAATTCAACGCCCCTGTGATTATACCTAGGTTCCCGGTTTCCCCTACCCCTCTTGCACCCATCCTTGTCGGACACCGCTCAAATAGCGTCCCCGCCACAACTTTTCTTCGTCATCCACTCGCCACGATACTCGTACGCCCACTGGATTGGACATCAGTCGCTAATATACCCGTGCTTCATGACGTATGACAGGTTATGTACGCTTATATCACGGTCAGACACACACGCATGTATCCATATACCTGTTACGGTCTGCTCGAATATCGATGGGTACAACACTCCGCGACCGCTAATATATGTAAAGTTGACGAACTTTCGCCGTGTGATTCATCATCCGTCATCATGTATCAACCGCAAAATGAGCACGTCAAAGCTCATTGCGTAAAAGTACGAAAGCAGACATGCTTCAATGGATTTCCACTGGGAAACTTTTTTCCCATCAATGCCGGAGCAATGCATGCGTCTCCAATTGTTTGTCCTATTCGGCAAGGTATTATTGGTATAGCGGGCGATTACGAACAAGATTCCTCCTGCATGGCAACCACCATGTAATGAAATATTTTATGTTCTCGTAATGAAAGGAGGCTCCCTAATTGTGCCTGAGGTATATGCAATAATAATGGTGTCGCATATACCCGTGGACAAGTATGACAGCGAGCATTTTGGAACTCTGACGTCTACATGGCAATACGGACAGAAGGGGGACCCGTGGAAACACCGATAAACAAATGACAGTAGGACAATCATTGTCTTTTGAATATAGATTCAAAATCGAAGCAAATCCCAAAATAATGGCGAATTTCCTCACTTTGGCGTATACGAAAAAATTGACCGTGTTTTATTGAGTCGCTTAGAAAACGATGTTACTGTAATGGGACCGTGTCCATCTTCTTGAATCAATTAAAACGATGTATTTTTAAACGCAGCATCCATAAAAACATGTGCCATCAATGATAGAAGAAAGAAACCAAAAATGGAATACCATTCTCTTGGCTTGACATAGATCAAAACATGTCGTAAATTAAAGATGTTTATTGATAATCGCATTCAGTCATACATTTTTGGTTGACTCAGTAACAGTCTTGTGTTTTTAATACTAATTAACATGATCAAAATGGTTAAGAACTCAAAATCACAAGAAGGTATTGATGAAATAGATACTCAACTATAAAACATTAGAATAAGGCATGACGTTTCTTTTAAGAGGTTAATCTCTTAGAAGATCTCTTCTAGGAGATCAGGGAACTTTGCTCAGAAATAAGAAGGAACTTAATCTACTTGCAAAAATCACAAATCCAAGTGTCGGACTCTGGATCAGCACAGTCATTATGTGCCCAGAGCCTACGCATTAGACGTTTGACCCACATTTCTCGTTGATTATCTTCAGAAAACAGTCGTTGACCCAACATACATTCTGCATCCTCAGGACCTTCTTGCACTATTGTGGCATCAGGTTCACTGTCTGTATCAAACTGGACTCCATCTTCATTCTCAGATTCTTGATCTTTATTGTCTGCGAGATCATCAATCTTAGTTTCCTTTTTTCCTTGGTTTCTTTGCTTTTTGTTTTCAGTTTTTTTCTCTTCTTCTGCCTCTTGGTCAGCCATCTTGTTTTCGTTCCAATCTTTTCGTTTTTTGGTGAAGATGGCATTCTAAACAATAAACATAACACATTATAGAAAGAGGTAGCCAGCCACCTAAGTCTGAGACCCCGATTGTTGAAAATTCCATAATTAGACCGCCCGTGACAGTCCACATTTGCAATTTTGGACCGGTCCAAACTTGTCTTCGTACTTGACAAGTAAGAACACTCAAACAATAAAACGTCTCGAGAATATTAAAACAAACATAAATACACGCTAAACATATAGTTACCGTGTTATTTCCAATTAGTTAACGAAAATACATGATCTTTTACGTACCTTGAGAAGTTTTCTACCATCGACAAAACAAAACACTGCCACAGCCGCAGCACTCGCCCGACTGACGAGATGAAATGCGTGCGATACTTAAGTAAGTGAATAAGATAGACGATGACCTTGTATCGCGTCTTGAACTGTTTGTTATAGCGAAATGGTGGTATTCGATATTGAGGATACTGTTCCATATTTGGTTACTGAGTAAGAAAATTCAACAATTTCAATGAGGATTACACATATTGTCATTCGGATCACGTAGAACGAATTTCAACGAAGCAATGCTTTCTTTGTGAGGAAGCAAATTACGAAAAAATTGCGATTTTCACGTCCTAGAGGTGGCGTTACGATATTCCAATATGGCCGGTCATAGTATAGCCTCAAACGGAAGCAATTACTACGTTCTACGTACTACGTAAAGATGCTACATGAAGTTGAAATTTACATCGTTGGAATGCAACGAAAATGGATTCTTTTTAATTACTCAATTTTGTTGGCTTATTTAGGCTGTAAAAATCGCCCAAACGATTCGACGTATTCTTATTAGAAATTTACGACCCCAAATTGCAAAAAAAAGGCTTCGGGTGATGATAAGAAAAAAAAGTGGAAAAAAATATCGTTGCGTTCCAACGATGCAAACTTCAACGTCATAGACGCTACTGCAGTGAATAATCCATCCTCCGCTCTTTTCTTAGCTCTGTCAGCCCTAGATTTAAATTTTTTCAGGGTATGAGAGTCACTCGCAGGTTTCGAGAAGGAGTGATTCCATTTTTCAGAACGTACATTTTACAAGGGACTTCTGAAATCATATTTATACATTGTATACAACAGAAATAACTTTTAACATTGCTTGATTGATTATTTATAAAGATACAAACTACGGACGTAAACATTTGGGAAGTGACTATAAACTCGCCTCGATAGCCTAGAGTCATTTTCAGAGCCAACAACCACTTTTTGTAACTTTATCTTCAGGTGGCTCATGGACCGACAATTCACTTTTATGATCCGTCTTGCACCCTGGAACACAACAGAATCTCGAGTAATTTTTTTAAATTTTGTACATTGTTGTCAATGTATTTTGACAAAGGTTACTAGACAAAATACTAGACTATACCGGACTAGACAAAATAATAGACAAAATACTAGTAGAGCTTCTGCTTTAGGCAGCGAGAGGCGCCAAGACTTTTCGTGAATTGTCTTCGAGTTCTGTTCAAGATACCAGATGAACCTCGACCAGTTTGATCGCTCCCTTGTATCCCACATTGCGAGGAACTTCGGACGATTCGGTACAACGTGCACAATTTATGTACACGGGCGTATATACATTAACTTTTCTGTATTTGCGATATATAACGTTGATCGAAAAAACTCGTTTTCGGGATGTCTCTTTCGTAAATCACCATTAGCCAAGACTGGTAAATCGACCAAGGCGTTTGCCCACCACAAACACTTCAGCTTTTAGCCCAGGAAAGCGATCATCCTACTGCGCACAGAGTCAGAAACGGTGTATAAGGGCACGCAGAGATTAAATGGCCCCCATAGACTTTCGCGAGCTCTGACCGATCATTCCAAGAGACAAATAGCTACGTTCCCAAGAAGTTTTATAGTCTCGGCACGCGTTACTCATACCACCAGCGAATTCGCTTTTTACCTCTCAAGAAAAAAATCGTTGCTTGTTAATGTTCTCGATTCAAAAGAGTCATCAAGCTCATCATGTCAATAAAGATTAACTTATCATCGTTTCTGCTCGATTGGCGTGTTACACTGAAAAAGTCCGTGGTATTTACAACAAACGCCTATGGTAAAAGAGGGGATAGTAAAATTCATTATAGTTTATTGACACCGCAATCCTAATATGCTTAAGGGGTTAGGCCATAGTAACGGGTATAAAATCATGTGCGAATTTAACAATTTTTTTCGTATGAAAAAGTGATTTACTGATAAAATTAATTACACAGCTATTTAGTATGAATATCAAGGTGTTACAATTTTTGTTTGATGTACAAAATGGCCGTCTACTCGAAACTTCTCGAAGCAGCTTTTTTCCAATTGACGTGCCAAATAACTTCAACCATTTTCACTCGGTTTACTTCAAATTTAAAAGTTTTGTTCCTAATTGCAGTTCGCAGAGAAGAACGTACGGAATTTCTGATTAACCGCAGCTTAATAGTTTTAAGAACTACGCATGTCTGACAAACTGTTACATAGTATGTATGTTTCATTGCAAACATGAGGTATCAGTTCAACACTTCTTCTTGTAGTTCACCTTCTGTTCTTGTAGGACACACATTACTATGCGTTTAGCAGGTCGTATCATATAATATGGACTAGCAATAGTTTTGTACCACTATTACATGGTACAAAACTATTGCCAAGCGCCAAAAATCCATTTTAACAGTAACTTATATGATAAAAAAAGAACTGTGCAAAATTACACCCAAATCGCAGGGAACAGCTATTCGGAAGTACACTCGGAATTACTTTTTTTCTCTTATGGCATATCTGTGCTAAAGATGCCAAAAGTATTCGGTAGCGTAGTAGCAGCGTGCGTAGGATAGGCAGAAGGTAGGCAGTTAGGTTCGAGGTTCGATTTCGATTAGGCGAAATATTTTCTTCGAAATAAATCATCACAGGAGGTCCGGGAATGGCGACTTATAATAAAAAATCATCGAGGTTGACCTCTCAGTTGCGTATTTTATTTTATTTTGGCTTATGAAATATTCTGTGCATTTAGTGGACGGGCATTGATGCCTTGTACCAACACTTGAACAACACCAAATACGCATATAGCAGGTCGTTTCTTATAATATGGTACAAATCCCTATTAATATGGTCGCAAATCACAGGCAATATTTTCAATCAATGCATATATATTTCAGTTCACTATTAGAATCTTGAGGAACTACATTTTTGATAGTATCAGGGAAAATCCATTTTATGAAAACCTACTATATTATATAGTATGAAGAATAAACGTATGTTTGTAAGATTGGTGGTTGCGGTTTACATATGGGCATAATCCATGCAACTGCTAAAATATGAATAAGCAGTAGGGTCAGAGTGGGATCAGTGGCTCATTTTTTTCAGAGGTCTATAGCTGCCTAACCGTTCACACAATCTCAATGAAACCTTGACTAAACGTGAGGTGTGTTCAATGGCTTCATTTTGTTAAAAGACACTAAACGGCCTAACCCAATAGATATTGAGATAATAACCACTTTAAAAAATGGGATTTGATACACTGTGTACTTGGGGGGTGTACACAGTGAAACATGCCTAATTTCACAGTCAAACAAAATTTCAAAATCAAGCAAAAATTGAAGAAAATTACCCTGGTCCGCTGTACACTTGTAGGTAATGGAGTGCTTTTCTCTATACAATGGGAAATATTTACAGTAAACTATTGAAAAATTAATAAAAAAAAGACAGCAAATTATAAGATCAGTCACAATCATTTATTGAATATTAATCAACAATAAGTACCTACCTAATCAGGTAGTACCAGTAGCTATCTGAATCATAACGCGAAAATATTCATATTATGACTTACGTCTGTGTACCTCGAAAAATTGAGCCACTGTGTACCGACCCGCTCTTTTTTTTCTAAAGCGGGCACTGGCAAGTTTCTATTTTCGTTAGGTTAACAACCACAATGCTCAAATACCGCAATATAGCTGTATATTGCGGGAGAACAATGACTTCGAACATAACTACGATGGGTAAAGAAGCAAAAAACATACAAACTCAGCTGGTTTTTCAACTTTTGACACAAAAAATAATATAAAATCACCTCTCACAACGAAATTGCGCGGGAGCGACTCACAGACAGGCAACCTAGTGGCATCAGAGGGCGATTCTAATGTGAAAAAGACGCACATATATACATGTCCACTTCTGAGAAACAGAAAAGGTTCAGTGTACCCACTTTGACCCTACACTTCCCCTCAGGGAAAACTAAAAAAATAATTAAAATATGGTTGAGAACACCATACATTTCTCTCAGTGTAGGCTTATAGATTGTTCGGAACGTGCAAATGTGACGTTTCGATGGTACTCGGTTGCTTTTTTGTTTGCTGCAATGCTAAAGTGCCTAAATTCGAGTTCAGAAGTTGCATTTTTTTGCGCCAATTATTTAAATATGAGAGTTCACGCGAAGGAAATGCCCTTTCAGGGCAGACTCTCCACGCCTTCCACTGGAAACGGACTCTTGTCCTGATGGGCCCCGAGAAGACCAAGAAGAAGAACAGGGTGGAGGAGAAGAAGAAAAAGGAGAAGAAGAAGAGTCCACGGAGGCCATTAAACTGTCTACGCGAGCGTGGACGGGGGCGCTGAGAGAATTCTTGTAACACGAGAGACCAAAGCGCTTTTGCCTCTGTTGCGCCCCTTCGCCGCAACATGCCCCTCGCCCTTTCTCTCTCGAGTAGAGTTCTTCATCTTTCTTTATTTTTCAAAACTTTTTCTCTCATCCCTCTTCCCTCTCTATCCCTTCCCACGAGACCGCTCTTTCTTCTCTTTTCCCCCCTTTTCTCGTTGCAGGGGCCACTGGCCCGACATTGGCGCGACCCTGAAGGGCTCGCACGACAATTGCACTCGGTGCAAATCCCTGCGGCTCTGATTTCTCGACTTTAACGCGCAAATTCTCCTTGAAATTCAATATTTCAGGAGGATTCGGAGTTTCGATTATCTTGTATCACCGTTGTCGACGGAATTCATGTTTTTTCTTTATAAAAGGAGCTGCGAGGGTTTGTTCCAACATGTCTCGAGACTTACGGAAATTTAGCGATGCGCTAATCGCCGAAGAGGATTACTTTAGCAGGTTGGAACGGTTCCGTTGAGGCCAATGACGGTGTATGATTTTTTTTTATAACCTCAAAAAATGCATACGACGTTAGATTTATTCTGTGGATGCTAACTTTTCATGAAATATATAATTAAAACGCAAAATTATGAATTTTTATACTTTTATTACGTGAAAAAGAAAAACTTTTGTGTTACTACCAATTTGAAAAAGTATAACATTATCGACGATTATTATGACAAAAACCTGCGGCAGTGAATTTTTTATAAAACTCATAATTAAATTTTCAATTATTTATTATGATGCCTATTTACATTTATGCCACGAGATTATTCATTAATACCATTAATCAATACTAAGTGTTGCCGAAATATGGCAACATCGCGGACATTGAGGTTGGCAGCAATGCCCTTCATTCACCATCCAAGATTCGTAATCTTTTTTCAAACCTTGATGATTCAATATTGAATATATATGGTTTTCGATGGGCAAGATAGGTTTTCTTTCTTCTAAATGTTCACAAAGGTTTAGCTTACGTAAAGACGGAATGACACCTCATCGGGGTCGGTATGGTAGAACAATTATAGAAACCCAAAAATCTCTGAAATGGCTCGTCAGATCCCGTCGAAACTTTGCCAAACGACGTCAAATAGATAGACGAACAGCTGTCTGCCCCTCAAATTTTCTGAACTTGAGAAAAAAAACGTAGATTGGCTTATCATAAGCCAATCTACTTTTTTTCCTCAAATTAATTCCTTAATTCGGTGTTAGAAATGGTTTATCTTGGTGGCAAGTAGCCAAAAAATTACATCATCCGTAGCGTGTACGTCTTGCCTATTCAGCCGCACGTAAAACTACATTCAAGTATTCTTTATCTCTGGTGTTTTGTGATGAAGTTTTAACAAATTTGTGGACACTTAGTATTGTTTACACAACAAAATATGTGTATATATATTTTTTTTCCGTCTTGAATTGCGGGTAGCGCTCCAACCTCCAAGTACACATTTTGTTATAAAGAAATATCACAAAAACCTGCAGTGATGCGTAATTTACGTAATTTGCTACACCCCGGATATAACCTGGTGTATGGTCGTTAAGGGGAGGTACCAGAGTAAACGGCGACAAAAACAGGTGAACTTCGGGAATTTTTATCTCAAAAATGAATGTTTCGATTGGATCCGGTTTTTTTTTATTGGAAAATATGTACATTGAGGTATGTTTAGGATTTTAAAAAAATAAATTCGTTGACTGGAAGCGATTCAAACGCGATTATCTCGAAACATAGTTTTCAAAGTCGGTGTCAGATGCATCTCGAAAACGGCTTGTCCGATTTTGTCCAAATTTAGATACAATATTCTTCGATAGTTTGTCTCGTTCGCCACGTAGGGGTTTTTCATTTGATTGAACCATTGCTTTTTTTATGCAATATGTATGCAATCCAAAATCGTCGGAAATTGCGAACGAAAAACGAATGTTAAATTGAAACGGTCGCAATTCCGTTAAAAATGTAAATTTCAAAAAAAAATTCTACGTGGTGAACGAGAAAAACTATCGAAGAATATTGTATCCAAATTTGGACAAAATCGGACAAGCCGTTTTCGAGATACATCTGGCACCGACTTCGAAAACTATGTTTCGAGAAAATTGCGTTTGATTCGCTTCCAGTCGACGAATTTATTTTTAAAAATTCCTAAACAAATCTCAATGTACATATTTTCCAATAAAAAATCCCGGATCCAACCGAAACATTAGTTTTTGAGATAAAAATTCTCGAAATTTATCTGTTTTTCTCGCCATTTACTCAGGTACTTCCCCTTAAAGCGTACTTTCGAAATTAACATGGCGCCCATTTTACTCGGTTACGCAATCGACGCGTTTGATCACTTTAGTCAATCATGCGTGAACATTTGGGCAAACTTTATCCTAATCTTGATTAACATTACTAATATAATGATTTTCACGTCTACCTCGTCCATGCGAGGTTCATACGTAGACATGTTAAGCGAGACTACCAGTCTGGGAACCGGAAAAGAAGGTGAATCCTGACAACTTTTTATGGTTACCCAATTGATACTATGAAAATTCTATTCAGTGCCCTTTATTCTACGTATCTACAAGTATCTTTACGATTTTTTTTCACAAGATTTTGTAACAAAAGGGCGGTGCTGCAGCTGGATGAAGCGAGTCACTCTTGTTTGATAGTGTCCTGCAGCCGGCAACATTACCGTGAACCGGGGTTAAATTGACATTAA
Source organism: Ophion ellenae (assembly GCA_963210295.1). Classification (NCBI taxonomy): domain Eukaryota; kingdom Metazoa; phylum Arthropoda; class Insecta; order Hymenoptera; family Ichneumonidae; genus Ophion; species Ophion ellenae. Next base: position 35,151,636 of record OY723387.1, on the reverse strand, counting down.
GGGGCTATACCAGTGTGAAACTTTAAACAAATTGTTTTTTTTTCTTTGCCTTTTTCGACAGTTTATACTTTCAAGAATATCCTGTAAAAAAATCAAGGCCGTATCTCTAATACTCCTCGAATGGCAGCCTCCTAAAGAGCAACCGCTCGTAGGTATAAAATGCCCCATCTGCCGCTTAAACGCGTTTTTCTCGAGATCAGATTTTTCAAATTTGCTGACATTGTAACTCAAGGAGCAATTATCCGATTGACTTGAAATTTGAACTGAGTACTCTTGAATATATTTATTCTACAATGACGGAGGATATTTTTGATTGGATGAAAATTGACAATCTGGCATTGAAAAAAACGACCATTTTATAGGCAAGAAAACAGACTTTTTTTCATAACTACGCCATTTTGTTAGATTTTGATATTTTTCGAAAATCCTACGTCATGATACAGGAAATACCTTCCAGTTTAACGAGATTTTTTTTCTTTTTTCGGTTTCAGCTACTCAATCGGCCGGAATCATGTCAACAGTGGAGGAACTTTTTCTTTTTGGCGCGTCCGAAGTCAGCGCATACGTCGCTTGGATCTCAATATTTTTCTACTAAAAAATTATGTAATATAGGTTAAATATAGCCAAATATATCCTTAATTTTCCGAAACACTTAATTCAGTACTTTTCTTCAAAATAATTCCCGAAAATCACCCAAATTTTCAGCGTTCGCACTGGTATAGCCCCTTAACCCGTAGTAAACACACTTCGATTGAGGATATATATATAATACAATATATACATACCACCCACACCAGTGCGATTTAGGATCCTGCATTTTCAAAGTACAATTACTTTCGTATAAATAATCCAAAAGTATTCGATAACTAGTGTTTCGTGTGGTAAACATTTCCCAGCAATATAATGGTTTCGAATACGAAAAGTAATATTTGTTTGGTGAGAATCAAAACAAAAATGTACACAGAGCCACGAGCAAGACATTTTAGGCGATGCAAATTTGCACCTGTGTGGTAACTACGGGTTAATGGTAACTTTTTTGGGGCTACTTTAACAGAGCACCAAAATACGGTTTAAATTCGTTGTTCAAGTTTATTATAATGTTGCTAAAGTTGATTGGAATGTTGCTCAAGTTGATTTTGATTTTGATTTTCATGATTTTTTTTGATAGGTTTATATCATAGATATTGATATAGAAGTTGTAACACTTAGTAACTGCACTTTCGAAATAGATTTTTTTTTTCATTCATTTCAGTCACCATTTATAGACGAAAATGGTAGTTAAAAAATCTCCTAAAAAATTGTAGGTCTGCGCTGTTGATGAAATCTCGGAGATGGACCATCCGAAACAAAAAAATCGAACGGTTTTAAATTCAGTATGTTAATGGTTTCACCGCATATCATACGATTTTCGATAAATGCAAAAATAACAAAATGGCGGACATTTAAAAAAAAAACCTATTTCTTTCATCGTTTTTGGCAACAAAAAATGGTATATATCAAAATAAAAAAAAAACTTGATATGTGCTATAGCTATAGTTGTAAAGAATATGTGGTTAACATTTTATAAGGATCGGTTCAGTAGTTTCGACGATTTTATCAACAAGCTGTCGAAAAACGTTTTTCCAAAAAAAACGCGTTTAACGTTTGTTTGGGTTACAAAAGGACATAAACATTTTTTTAAATGTATTTCGAAAGTGTATTTATTAAGTGTAATAACCTTTATATTAATATTAATAATATAAACCTATAAAAAAAATTCACGAAAATAGCCTTTTGTTTAGCGTCTAAAGTGAGAAGATCCCTTAAGTCCCTATAATAGTACCCTACGTACTTGATATTTTTACGTAAAATGGAACCTCATAACAAATTGAAGTACGTAGGGGATTTTTAATACGTCGGAAACTTTTTCCGGAATAAATGATTTTTAGGTTTTTTAAATCGAAAACAATGTTTTCCCGAAAGGACACTATTTTTTCAAAAATAAATATTTTTCTATTTTTCTACGGACTTCGCAGGCAAATCTCAACTAGAATTCACATCATTATGAATATTTGTTCCAGTAAAAAAATGTAGGCGGACTCTTGCCGGCCGCAAGACACTATCAGACAAAGGTGACTCGCTTCATTCAGATTCAGCGCCGCCATTTTATTACAAAATCTTGTAAACAAAAATTGTAAAGATACTTGAAGATATATAAAATGAAGGCGCCTAAACGGAATTTTCATTCACTGAACTGGGTACCCATAAAAAATCGATGGGGTTGAAGTTTGCATCGTTGGAACGCAACAAGAATTCTTTTCGTTTTCTTATTTCCATCATTATCCAAAATCATATTTTGCAAATTTGTTGCAGATCGCTAAATAAGAATACTAAAAAATGTTTCCGTGATTTTCGTAGCTCAAATCTGCCCAAGGAAATTTGGGTAATGGAAAGAAAATAATTTTCGTTGTATCCCAACGATGCAAACCTCAATATCACAAAAATGGTTGAAATTCACCTTTTTCGGGTTCTGAACTGGAAGTCTGTCTTAAGCCTTCAATTTCGATCCCTACCAGTTCTTCAAGAAGATACAATTTCCTCGTGTGCCTCATTTGAGTCGGTTACGAAAATTCCCCCAAATTCTTCAGCAATATACCAATTCTAATCAGAAACCGACTAGAGGGATTACGTAAAGATGACCCAAAATTATGGAAATGATGGACTGGATTGGGGTTGTTGATCGAGAGTGGAGAAATCACGATGAAAGTTCCAAAAGTGATTACGGTGTTGTAAACGATAGGTGGCAAAATGAGGAGGGACAAATAGGGAGAAGCAAGAGAGACAGAAGGTGAAAAAGGTCCAAAAGATAAAAATGAAAATGGCTAAAAAGAGAGATAAAAGAGAGTAATACGACCACCATGGCTTGATTTACAACACCCATAGAGAATTCTATCCCCGCCCACCGACTAGACCAGACGGTCCAATGACTGGCGTTCCAGTAGTGGTAGAAAGGATATATAGGCGGCTACTCTCGTACTGTCGTGGGTATATATGCATGCAGGCCTTTTCTGCCGGTGCCCTCGTCTCCTCGGTGAAAGAAGTTCGAGACCCGAACGATCCTCCCGTCTCCATACACCGCTCACGATTACCGAAGCGGAAAAATATAAAAAGAGGAGGGAGGAATTCGATACGTGATTCAATGCCGGCATATCAAGCGAACATCAGTCGCACGCATATAAGGCGGCTCAATATAATGAATGAGGAGGAAACAGAAATCTCATGAAAAATCTAGCCACGACTAACCCTACAAACGTTAAGAGGCTATTTTCCAATCTGTATTTCGTCGGCCGTTCAAGGAGGTTGAAGCGTTAGCCACAATGCAAGGTAAAATTAAAAAAAATTATATCCTGTTATCTTGACTATACTGAGTCTTCACGAATTTTTTGACATTTTTTTACCACAGAACACCACAGTTAAGAAATAGTTTAACGAATGTAATTTTACGTGCGGTTAGATAGGCGATTACGTTCATGCTACGTGTGATGTAATTTTTTCGCTGTTTAGCACCAAGATAAACCATTTCTAACAGCGGATTAACGCAAACTAAATCTCTGTAAACATTTAGAAAAACCCCATATTTCCCATTGTAAACCATATATATACAATATTGAACCATCAAGGTTTGATGAAAGATTACGAATCTTGGCATGCCAATGAAGAGCATTGCGGACAACTTCCATGTCGGCAACACTTGAGATTAATTATTGGTAATAATAAATAATCTCGTGACAAGTTGTATACAACATTCACTGACGCAGTTTTTTCATAATAATCATCGATAATATTTTACCTTTTCGGGTTTTTTTAGTGGCACAAAAGTTTTTCTCATTCACGTAATGAAAATATAAAAAAGCTTAATTTTGCCATTTAATTACATACTTTGTGAAAAATTAGCATCTATAAAATAAATATATACCCTATTCATTTTGCTGAGGTTAATTGAAAAAAAATCATAAACCGTCGTTTGACACAACTGGACCGCTCCAACCTCCTTAATACACAGAGAAATTGCGGCATAAATTTAGCCAAAGGAAAGCAACAGAGTTGGGACAATTACGAAAGTTTGCTACTCACAACAATTGAAGCCGCGCTGAAAATTGGATGTGCTTGATCGATCATGGCCCCGATAAGACTTTCAACTAGTTTCAAACTTACCAATTTCCAAATACATTATTCATCGAAATATATTGAAAAATCATTTTAAAACATATATAGTTATATAAAGTATAAAAATCCTTTCAAAAGGATCAGAAAAAACATAAAAGATCAATATCTCGATACAGTGTCTCAAAAGAAAGTAAAAATAAATGCTTTTTCATCGTCTTCGTAACCCGAATGGAAAACGTAACTCATCACCGCCTAGCCACAAGCTAGTAAAGTTATGTTTCGAATCGCCATTAGCTAGCCGTCTTAGCTATTGACTACCCAGCCTTGTAAAGCTTTGGTGCTCTAGTGACTGAATACAAAAAATTAGATGGTGACTAGATAGAAAGAAATATCTGACGGTTGTATAATATTTCTGACCTAGCGATGACCTAGTTTTTTCAGCTAGTGACTGGGAACAAAACATTAGGTGGCGATTAGATTTAAAAAATTGCGGCTATATATTAATTTTTCCCTGATTTTTTTTGCACTTTATTTATATCATTGGACCTTTTTACAATATTCTTCGTTGATCATTAATTAGAGTTATGATATTTGTGCTGTGAATATATCAATGGATCATTTTTTAATTATCTCAGATGAACGCTTACGTCTTAACGTGGCTTCGGTCCCGGAACCTCTCGGTGATCAGTTGTGACGTTGTCCACTGTGCCAGTTCTACTTGTTCAATTGATGAATTTTCGTAGCGTCTACATATGTCACACTACATAATGTTAGACTATTGGAAAATGGGTGGATTAACAAATGTAAATAACATTATGGAACCAATGACACAATTGCGTTCGCATTGAGAGCGAAATCGCATAAAATCACATAACTTTAAATTGTATTTGTCCGATCACTTATTCCGGCTAGTGCGGCCGCAGTTGGCAAGTGTTGGCTAGGTCATCGCGAGATACCGACTTAAGGATTTTTTTTTATTCGCATTGAAATCTGTAATTCAAGTTGCTCAATCAGTCATGAGCCAACCGCTCAATGGAACTACACGTAGGCACATACCCACACTTTGTCATTTGTGACCAAGATCGGCTAGGCAGTGACTAGTCAAGGGGTGCCCAGCCGTAGTTAGCTGGCTAGTTCATGGCGAGATACCGACTTGAGGATTTTTTTTCATTCGCAACGCCATCTGTAACTCAAGTTGCTTAGCCTTCATCGGCTGGCCAGTGACTAGCCAAGGGGTGAATAGCCGCAGTTATACATGGTTCTTTTCGTTTTCTCTTTTTGCACGGGTCATAATTTCTACCGCTTTTATATTTTTGGCAATCATTTTTCGGCCATAGCTCAAATTTTGCATTTCCGTTTATACTAAATATCACGACAAAAATTTGCTGGGCTTGCCACTTTGCCACGATCTTCGCACTCGCTAGACTACAATAGTGTGTGCATATCCGTATTCGCAGAGTGTCTACGTATTAGTAGCCGGCAAGGATAGTCTGATACAAAAGTGAGGGTTAGGTGATGGAGGGAACGTTGTTATTTTTGAAACTCTAAACATTGTATTAGGTATTTTCTTCATTACTTTATAAGTCTTTGCATTCTGATGAGATGTACAACCTACATTTTAAAGATATTTCGCAAGATTTCGGAGCTTTCATCGATTGAGCGGAGAATAAACTTTTCACCGTGACTGTGGCGAGACAACTACCCTAATTATTTGAAATATTTATTGCGCTAAATGGCGAACGTGAGAAATTTTCATTGTGCTAATTTTAAGTGAAAATGTTTATCTTTTTATCTCCAATGTTCCGTCATATGCCCGTGCGGGCTTTTACAAGATATGACGTTTACCCTACGCTTGTCATTACACCATTTCCAGTTCTTTAGGAGCCCCTCCAGAGCGTGTTTCGGTACATTCTGAACGACCTAATGGTTTATTCCCAAGTCTTGTCCAGTTTTTCTATGGGTGTTGCGAAGCCATTATACTTTTGTTGAAGAGTGATTGCCCGCGACTGACGACGAGTAGAGTATATGAGAAAAGAGAGGTGATGTTTTTATATGATCTCGAAGTTTGCATCGTTGGGATGCAACGAAAAGTCTTTTTCATATCTTTATTTCCTTACTTTTATTATATTACATGATATTTTGTTTCAAAATTAAATTCAAGATCTCCGAATAAGCGACTTACGAAATGATCGAAGGTTTTTCGTAAAAAAAGATTGCCCACAAGAAATTCCAGCTGTTGAAAATAATAACTTTCATTGCATGCCAACGGTGCAAACTTCAATCCTATGATTTTATTCATGAGATTCGATGGCGTCGAAGCGCCTCGTAATATATAAACGGCGCATTACGAAATATCGAATACTCATCATCTTTCATTAAATATAATGGTGATTAATGGGATGTAAATGGTGTTCGACAGGGCGCGTACACCGTCCAGACGCTAATTGACAAAAAGGAAGCACCCGTTTCTGTATTATCCTGTCGGAGTGCGAGATCTCGAGGATTGACGAGATACACGGCGTGTCGGAGGCACGTCATCGTCTATAATGACATACAGATACATATGTGTATGCACTTATCACCTACGAGGTAGACACGCATTACACCTATACTAACCTAAAGCCACCCAGATGCATGTACGTATATATGTGATCTACGTTTGTATCGAAACCCAATAAATACAACCAGAGAATTCAATTATCGACATGTTTATCACGGTGTGCTCACACTAATGACAAGCCCCGCGTGTTTCTCATAATTTTAAGGTATTCCTCTCGCGCACCTGAATATTTAACAATTAACTGATTTCCGTCTATAATCAAGTAAAAATACATCCCAGTATAGGGTAAAATCAGCAGAGTTTCTAAGATACACTTAATAAATTTTTATTTATAGAAAAATCAATTATGATAATACACTTTGTACTTCTTATTTAAGGGGCTTACCACTGTGAACGCGGAAAATTTGGGTCATTTTCGCGAATTTTTTTGAAGAAAAGTACCCAATTAAATGTTTCGGAAAATTACGAATATATTTGGCTATATTTGACCTATATTACATAATTTTTTCATAGAAAAATATTGAGATCCAAGCGACTTATGCGCTGCCTTCGGAGGCGCCAAGAAAAAGTTCCTTCACTGCTGACGTGATTCCGGCCGATTGAGTAGCTAAAACCGAAAAAGGACAAAATGTCATTAAACTGGAAGGTATTTCCTGTACAATGACGGAGGATTTTTGAAAAATATCAAAATCTAACAAAATGGCGTCGTTATGAAAAAAGTCTGTTCAAAGTCATGACCCCTCAAGTTCATGCACAATTGTCCTATGAACGCACTTCAGGCGTCCATAGGACAATTGCGTTTTTTCGAGAAATATCTTTTTTTTCTTCTTGACATTGGCAACCCAAGTGACGTTGCGCGCCGTTCTTTCCGTGACATATATTTTAAAGCTGGTAAATCCGCGCTGAAGTACCATATCAGAATGAGGAAGTGAGGGGGGGAGGGGGAGAGAGAGAGAAAGACAGAGAGAGCGCGAAGTACAAGCAGAAGAGAGAGCAGAGCAAAGCAATAGATCTGGGTGGTGAATCATTATTCGAAACACGCTATACAACGAACGTAGGGAGACTCTCAACTTCCAGCGGGTGAGAAACACGTGCGGGAATTCCAAATGTTTCGTCTACAAGCAATTCGCCACTACTTGGTTAAGTGAAAAATATATTCAATAAACAATAACAGTAATGGAACTCCGTCACGCGTCTCGAAGTTTATCGGATAATTCGATAGCAACTATGCGCGGCTTCGCAAACGAATTCGTCAGGAAGTTAATGCACGAGTAAAAAAGGGCATTGTTTTCGTAATTGGATTCTGGTATTCCGCCTCGAAAGGTTCGAAAATACGTAGGATTGGGGAAAAAAGGATCTCCTCCCTGCTGTCAATCATCTCGCTTAGTCCACTTTCTCGCTCACTCGTTTCCGATTACACACCACAGCGAGCCCGCACTGAAGCTCGCCCCTTGCAATTCTCGTAGTGCATTCTGCAGGCTTTGGCCTCATCCCTTTCTCGATGGCTGACGAGAGAGGTAGAGATAGAGAGAGAGAGAGAGAGAGAGAGAGAGAGAGAGAGAGAGAGAGAGAGAGAGAGAGAGAGAGAGAGAGAGTCTGCTCGATTCACCGGTTTCTGATCATCCAGTCGTGCGCTCTCGCATACACCACTATTCACTATGACGACAAATGTTAAGGTCAAGTTCGTTTCGTGCGCGATTTGCAAAAAGATCGCCTGCAAGACAAGTCCAAAGGTTACGAAAAGTTCGGGTTATATACGACAGAAAATCCGACGAAGAGTCTTGAGTAGTATCTAGATAATGGTTTTTTTTATATGTTTGACATCCGGAGTCGAAATTTTCAGCCTATTTTGCCCCTCCAGCTCCTCACAGTGGTAGGAGATAAAGGCAGTAAAGTAGCTTCGTATTCAATATAAAGTGAGCTCCTACTTAGGGCCTAGAACGGGAACAAATTTCCCTTTTCTCCACTTGCAGGCGTAAGGAGGACGTCGATAGGCACACGTATACACGCACACGCATACACTCTATTACGCATATAGAGATACATATGCCTGAATACGCGCATGCGCAGGCACGTATATACCCGCACACATGCACGCCTAAGCATACACCAACGCACGTATACTAGTACCTGTACGTATGTATGCGTGCATGCTATAGGGATCCGCGTATACATGCATACGTGAGGGCAATTTCTATCAAAAATATTGTAACTGTTCGCCCAAGATCCATTTCTTCCACTTTGGAGAGTTGCTGGAGCTGCAGGGGCAAGTTTGAAGCGAATGGGAAAGGTTCGCTGGGTGGAGATAATGGAAAAGCCATTGGAAAAGTACGCCTCTACGTCGAACGCGCGGTCCTACCTAGTCCAACGCATGATGGTTACTGAAAACTATCAGACCCCCTCTTCCGAATGCGACCATCCCCACCCTCGTTTCGTCGAAACAGCCAAATGCGCGATAGGTCCAAACGCAATCAAAAGAGGAGCTGCAACGACTTTAGCTAGGTTAGGTAGGAGTATAAGGGCCTATACAGGAGGTAAGCAGCAAAGGAAGAGCATGTTAGGACCCATAGTAGGACTTCTAGCAGCAAAAGAGGAGCTGCAACGACTTCAGCTAGGTTAGGTAGGAGTATAAGGGCCTATGCAGGAGATAAGCAGCAAAGAAAGACCATGTTAGGAGCCCATAGTAGGACTTCTAGCAGTAAACAGACTCAAATGAAGCTGACATAGGATCAAAGGCCTTTAAAATAGGCTGAACATTTCGACTCGGGCGGACAAGCCTTTTTCGAGATACACCTGGCACCGACTTTGAAAACTATGTTTCGAGACAATCACGTTTGAGTCGCTTTCAGTCAACGAATTTATTTTTAAAAATTCCTAAACATACCTCAGTGTACATATTTTGCAATAAAAAAAACCGGGATCCACTCGAAACATTAATTTTTGAGATAAAAATTCCCGAAGTTTACCTGTTTTTCTCGCCGTTTACTCAGATACCTCCCCATAAATGGAGTGCCATCTTTTTTTTTGTGGCAAACGTAGAGTACTAATCGCTGACAACTGGCATCAGGAAGTTTTGAGGTTTAGTCATGAAGAATTACACGATCGAGCAACGCATATAAATTGTTATTTGCTGCATTGTTACTGCATGGTTATTGCAGACGAAGTTTCATGGTCGTGTTATCTTGCGTCGCGGCGATGTGAATTGGCCACCAAGATCGTGCGATTTGACGCCATTGGACTTCTTCTTTTGGGATTTTTTGAAAGGAAAAGTGTATGCCAATGATCCACAGACCATACCGGACCTCAAGGAAGCAATTGAACGCACCATTAATGAAATAAGTCCGCAATTATGCCAAAATGTTATTGGAAATTTCGTGGAAATAGTAAACGTTTGCAAACAGGAACGAGGCGGCCATGTATCGGATATTGTATTTCACACATACCTTCGTGTTTCTACCTTATATTAAAATAAAAATATTCGTACTTATCAAATAAATACTACGTTTCATTAATAAACTTAAATATCAGGTTATGTTGAGACATCCTATATGAAGAAGTACGATAATAAGCAAGCTTGGAATTCAGTGTAAGTATGTCATTTCGCCGAAGTGTAAACAACTTTTTTTCTTCATAGTGTTGAACATGTCAAGTTTCGTGCCAAAAAACAGTATTTGCGGCGAATTTTACTGCACTACTTTATTTTTTTTAGATCTGCAGCTGGAGCACACGGAATTCTTGTTAAGACTTACGGCGACCATGCTCTCTCGGAAACAACATGCAAAGAATGATTGAAACGCATAAATAATGATGATTTTGATGTGTTGAATTGGAGGCATTACTTCATGAAGACTCATGTCAGACGCCAGCTGAACTTACCGAATCATTAGGAGTTGACCACACAACAGTTTCGAAACGTTTGAAAGCATTAGGAATTATTTGTTTTTAATAAAGCATTAATTTTCACGAAAACACAGCGGTAACTTGTTCAACATCCGAATATAAAATGTAAATATAGTTGAATTGCGTGTTAGATTTTTTTACATACATTAAGGGACCATTCCAGTGAAACATTTGTTGAAACTCGTTCTTCTCCATTATACGAAAATATGGACTTTCATAAAGATATTGTTAAACTGTAGTCACGAAATTCGAATTATTGCGGTCGCTACAGCCTTTCTTAGAAAAAAAAGGGATTCGACCAGCTGCGTGAGAGCTGGCGGGGATGGTGCGCGCCTTTCTCAAAACGTCGTTTTCAAAAACTGTGGAAGATTTTAAGCGATGAGTTTTCAAGTTATCCGTCTCAAATTCCACCACATCATTCTTCACGACATTCATTGACATCGTAGGGAAGCGTTTTTTTTAATTTCACTTTTTTTAAAAGTAGAAACTGTCGAAAAAGACCTAATTTGGCACTTAATTTTGGAATGGCCACCACTTTGTTAATTTTTATCGAAAACAAAATCCTCCGTACGCCTCTACCGTTTTTCATACCGATTAATAATCTTTTTCGTTTTTTTCTTTCAGACAATTTTTAGAGGAATAGGACTTTCCACCGTCAGCCGCTATTTTTTAGGCATCGTTTTTCAGTGGCCAAAAAAATCATATAAAAAATAAAACTAAAACATTTAAAAAAAATTGTATGTACAACCTAGTCTAAACCGTACATTTGAATAAACGAAAAAAAAATCTCAATGATTATCGAATTTTGTATGTTTTTAAATCATGAAAATCAGCCATTTTCAAGCCAGTCACACTGGAAAAGTCCCTTAATTCGTACTGTTGGACATTTTAAAATGACTATGGTACATAGATTATAGTTGTTGCTGGACACGTTACATTGAAAAAAATGAAAACTATCTCGTAAAAATATCCTGTAGGCATTCGAGTCCCGAATACAGCTATTAGACAATTTTTCGACACTTTCAAGCTTTGCAGTAGAAAAAAGACCACTATCGTTGTTAAATGAGATTCACTGTGGCGGGAAGACCGATGTGTGCGTGTGTGTGTACGACGGACCTACCGGCTCCCTCGCTAGATTCACAATAGGATTCTCCATGTGTGCAAATGAATCCGGACAAGATTTTCGACCATGGGGACAAAGTGTTTTCTCCCTTATTCGACCATTCTCTCATATCCGGTTAGTCGTCTTAATATTATTATCTTAGTGGACGGGAGACGGGCAGGCGAAGTGCTCACATGGGGAATGAAAAGGCGCAGTTCACTCCGAATTAAACTGACCTAGGCTATTATTCGGCGGTTGGTTATCCGAAGACGAACGTAAAGATCAACAAGTTTGTGGATGTGGTGACTATAGTAGGGGTTGGTCGTTTCAGGGCTGAAGTAACAGTAACAATATTTGATCAATAATTGTATTGACACTAAGAAGGCGAAAGATTCTTCTGTAGCAGAAGAACAAGGTAGGGTCAAAGTGGGAACAGTGGCAACAGTGGGTACACTGAACCTTTTCTGTTGCTCAGAAGTGGACGTGTATATATGTGCGTCTTTTTTACATTAGAACCGCCCTCGGATGCCAATAGGCTTGAACCTGTCTGTGAGTCGCTCCCGCACAATTCGGTTGTGAGAGGTGATTTTATATTATTTTTTGCGTCAAAAGTTGAAAAACCGGCTGAGCTTGTATGTTTTTTGCTTCTTTACCTATCGCAGTTATGTTCGAAGTCATTGTTCCCCCGCAATATACAGCTATATTGCGGTATTTGAGCATTGTGTTTGTTAACCTAAGAAAAATAGAAACATGCCAGTACCCGCTTTAGAAAAAGAGAGGGTCGGTACACAGTGGCTCAATTTTTCGAGGTACCCAGAGGTAAGTCATAATATGAATATTTTCGCGTTGTGATGTAGATAGGTTATGGTACTACCGCATTAGGTAGGTACTCATTGTTGATTAATATTCAATAAATGATTGTGATTGATCTCATAATATGCTGTGTTTTTTAAATTAATTTTTCAATAGTTTACTGTACAATACTCCCCATTGTATAAAGAAAAGCACTCCATTACCTACAAGTGTACAGTGGATCAGGGTCATTTTCTTCAAATTTTGCTTGATTTTGAAATTTTGTTTGACTGTGAAATTAGGCATGTTTCACTGTGTACACCCCCAAGTTCACAGTTGATTAAATCCTAATTTTAAAAAATGGTTATTATCTCAATATCTATTGGGTTAGGCCGTTCAGTATCTTTTAACAAAATGAAGCCATTGAACACACCTCACGTTTAGTCAAAGTTTCATTGATATTGTGTGAACGGTTAGGCAGCTATAGACGTGTGAGAAAAACGAGCCACTGATCCCACTCTGTCCCTACATACCTATGCGGAACAAGTCGTTTGCAATTATTTCTGGTGATTCTACGAGTTAGTCGCATAATTATATTCTGTTCCTGTTGCGCTTATATGAGTTTTGCATTTGTTCCAGATTCTGTTGGGCTTTACTGCCAAGAACGGAACGATCGCCGCTCGTTGGCTTTATACACTCGAGGCAACAAGAGCTTTGTATGTACCAATCGCTCGACTGGCGTTGCTCCACGGAAAACTGCAGTACCGCAGATTGAAGTTCAAGTACGTACATTGACGTACACATACATATGTATATTAGGGCATGCCTAAAAGAGATTGAATTGTTTGAGTCTCCCACTTTTGATTACAAAGGAAAATAGTTTTCCCCTACTACAGGTAATTGGGGGAGGGGGGCATGGTAACAAATCTTGAAGTGGCTCATTTGAACGGAAGGCAAAAATAATGAGGCACTCGGTAGAATTGGTTGTCAGATCTCTTCTTTTTCAAGAAGCATGACAAAATATGTGCAGTTTTAATGAAGAGTGAGACATAACGGTTCCTTTTTAAATCCTCACGTCGGAAACAATTTTCAATTGCCAGCAAAAGAGGAAGTCCAACAAAAAAATACTTCTCTCGACAAACTCTATTATTCACACGGAGTGTCCCATTTGAATGGCACTCGAAAATTGCCCGAATTTTACGTTGTTCGAAAAAATGTTTTGCAAGAAATTCATACTGGTTCGAGGTCGACCTTGATTTTTGAGGTTAATTGAGGATGATTTGGAAAAAACCTTGTTTTGTTGTAAATACTCTTATTCTCATTGTGAATACAGTAATTTGGAGAAGATACAATAAATACAGTAAAAGGGAGAATTACTGTACTTACAATACATTGTAAATACAGTAATTTTCCTTCAGCTAGGTTTCATAGCAGACTTCGATATAAACTAATTGACCTATAACATGTTAGTTTTCCAAGATCGTTTGATATCACTTATCACCCTTTCTATGATACCCTGTGCTCGATATCTCGAATATCAAAAAAATAGTTTTTGTCGACGTTGGACCATAATATTTTGGATTCGGGTATGGAAGCAGTATATTTACTCTTGCATTTTCTGGGACAAGTCTTTTTCTTGAATATGAAACTTTAAAACTATTCTATTATTTCAATAAGTGAATTCGCGCACTCCGCAATTTTCCGGATACAATTCATTAACCCTTACTTGCCACCGTGGGGTTCGAAACACACCACCCACTTTTTTCTTATGGGAAAATGTATTGATGTGTATTCTACAGAAGTGTGGCAAGTAAGGGTTAATTTTGATTTTTGGCTAAACAACCTACATGGTCTTTTAAAGTGAAATTCTTAGATGATCTGACAAAATTTCCAAGTAAAAATATTCAATAGTTTGTTTTTTGTAATAGTTTTTGTCACTAGGGTGTGAATCAACCCCAGTGTGGCTAATACGTCATTCTACAGAAGTGTGACAAGTAAAGGTTAACATGCATTTGCAATATCCTTCGAAATCGATTGATGAGAGATATTATGTCGATTGTTGACTCTGAAAAAAGAGACGTTGGATGCAAAACAGCCAGAAATAAACTATAATAAAACAAGAAGATAACCTCAACTGTCCGGCAGGGTGATCGGTATTAGATAATACTAACGATTTTGCTGATCGACAACAATGCAGGATATGTTTTTTATTAACATTATTTCTTGATATTTTCTTGATATACTACGACTGAAGTAATTTTGATACCAGGGCCTTAAACGCACGCCTGGGGTCGGGTTGAAATTCCGAACTTTGAATGATCAGAACGCTCAAAACTCCGGAAGAATACTACCCCGAAAGATCAAAACTCCGAAACAATTTTACACGAAAGACCAAAACTCCGAAAATTTGAACACCGTCAAAATAATTCGGCTATGGAAGTTTCAAAAGTTTCAAAATTTTTAATAACTCAACGAATTATTTCAATATTTTTTTTTTCATTAAGAAGTGATTTTACATCAATTTTGAAATTTGTCTAGACAATGTTATACGTTCTGTATCATTCACAGTTAACTGTGTAGACTTTCGCTAGCATGATCTTGACGAACCTTGTAATTTCGGAACATTAAAGTTCGGAATTTTGAACCGTCAGCGCATTCAAAGTTCGGATTTTCACCTCTGCCCTCATGTCAAGATCATGCCAGCGAAATTCTACACAGTTGACTGTAAATGATAACGTATAACATTGCCAAATTTCAAAATTGACGCAAAATCATTTCTTAATGAAAAAAAATCGCGGCATAATTCGTCGTTTTATTGTAAATTTTGAAACTTTTAAGACTTCTATAGCCGAATTATTTTAACGGTGTTCAGATTTTCAGAGTTTTGGTCTTTCGTGTAAAATTCTTTTGGAGTTTTGATCTTTCGGGGTAGTATTCTTTCGGAGTTTCAAGCGTTGTGATCATTCAAAGTTCGGAATTTCAATCCGGGCCCATCTTGAATTTTGGAATATTAAAATTCGGAATTTCAAACCGTCGGAGCATTCAAAGTTCGGAATTTCAACCCACCCCACTACGCCTGGTAACAAAATATCAGACCAACTGTCAACCAAGTAAAATTATAATTCACTGAATCTGCGTTTTAATGGGTCACAAAAGTCCAAGATGGCTCCATCAAACCCAAACAAACCCAAAAACAAGGGCATCACGGGAAATACGGTGGAAAAATTATCTCTCGATATTCAAGGTAGGGAGAATTTGAGCGGTGATGAGTAATCTTGAGTACCCTCGGAATACAAACCTATCATAGGTCAATGAATTCGTATCGGAAGGTGCTACACATCTGTCGGATTGTTCGTTTTCTAAGTAGTAATAAGTATGTAGTAGAAAAAAGAAAGTCATTTTGTTTTTCTCCTGCGACACTCGTGGGGAAAAAACGAAATTGCTTTCCGAACAATGCAATAGCTAAACAAATTAAAGTACCGTTTAAGGGGGGGGGGGGGGTTTGCACTTTTGAAAAATCGATTTTTTTTGTCTTTTTTTATAGTTAAACATTTCAAGAATATAATCCCAAAATTTCAAGTCAATCAGAGCAAAACTCTCGAAGTTATTGACTATTTAGTCCCGCTCCTCTAACACTGCAGCTCCGACTTCTCTAAACTTCAAACGCGTTTTTCTCGAAACCACTTTTTCAAAGTCCGTGTTCACTGCCATTTGAAAACTACATGACCGATTTATTTCAAACTTGGCACACACTTTCTACATATAAAATACCTCCCCCCAACGGTTAGTTTGAGATTTTTTTTACATTGAGGGGGTTTTCCACCCCCAAAATGGCGGAATTTTTCGTGAAAAAAAGGACTTTTCACTTTACATGACCACCAAAAATTTAGAAATGAAAAAAAAAATTATCAACGACCGTTGGGAGGAGCATTTGATGATACTTTGACTAAATTTTAATGGTACTTGATTTCAGATAATTTCCAGCTGAGATACAGTGAACACGCAAATCGTGTTTTTCCAAAGGCGTTCTTGGAAAAGCTTTGTCGCCGGCTTGTTTGTGGATATTTTCGCGTACGAATTTCACGGAATGTTCTTGAAATGACACTTAACAATGTACAAAAGGTTTCAATAAATTTACTCTATCCATATAGATGAAAAAAAATCGCAAAAGTGTTTTTTTTTCACGCCGAAACCCCTACCCTTCCCTTAAAAAAGTCATGGTACTCTCAAAATATCGCAGGCATATCTTGATAATATGCATGTATCCCGTGTAGAAATTTGAGTCGGGAAAAAGTCCTGCCTCTGACCTGCCTTCCCTAGATAATATCAGAGTCTGGTCGGGGCTTCCACTCTGGAATAGGTTCGCAAAGTAACGGGTTTAAGGCTAGGTCCCGATCCGCCGTTCCTTTTTGAAGAACTGATCAGGAACGGGCCCGGAGAACAAGCGGTAAATGACCAGGAAAGATGGAGGGAATAGATCGGGAAATAACCAGAAACAAACGAGGAAATAAAAAATGACGTTTCAGCCCTTTTGGAATCCTTGAGGAGGTAAAATCGGGAGTGTATTCAATTTAGTTTTTCGACAACATATTGTTTGTTGGTTATCTACTTGCTGAGGTATTATATGAGTATATACGCTTGCTCGCGTTTCCTGATAGGCAAAGAGACAGAAAAACGTACACAGATTACTATCCGAGCGAAAAAGGCCTAGAGTGCAAAGGGTTATTTCGCAAGTATCGCAAAATCATAAGCGTACGTGCACGCTGTAAGCATATCATTTCTCTGCGTGCTACTACTCACAGGACGAACTTTTATCCTCGTACGATGGTACCTTGCTTACGCGAAGCGCTTCGCTTGTAGCCACCTGGCAGATTGTTGGGGAAATAAATTCAGGTAATGTCTTCCCGATCAGAACATTGACATTTCCCAACATGGTAACAAGGCGTTCAAAAACCACGAATGACCTGCTTTACTTTTTTGCCTCATAAAATAATTTGGCTATTCTTTATGCTCAAATCATTAGTTATCGTAATCCCGGTATTTATGATAAGCATTGTTATTCTCGTCGATTATCATTGGTTAAATGAATGCTTTTAATTATGAATAGAATTACAACAGATGTATTAGTTTCATTCCAATTAATTATAAATATCTCTGATGAGGTGAAAAGCAACGTAGCTTTTCTTTAGTTCTTAAAGAAAGGTTCCATTTTCCAGAACATGTCAATGTTCTGGCCGGGTAAACATTACGTGAAGATGTACTTGCTCGCAATGTATCCCGGCCAGGAATTTGTAATTTCCAAACATAGAGGGTAAGCCGTAAAAAAACGATTTTTCGATCTTCCCGATTTGTTCCATGGGAGGGTCAGTCAGGTAAATGATACAAGACACGTCTGGTCAGGGTCGGACACAAAGTAGGGAATGCCCAGTCACACTTCTGCACGGGTATGTCATCAGATGTTCCCCTCAAAAGAGTATACGCTTTGTTCGAAACATTATTTCGGACAACGTATAGCTTAACAAATAATAGACACTCCGCGGCACTCTGTACCGCGGAGTGTCAGAAACATTTTTACTTTCTAGGGGGGGTCTTCCGCTTTTGCACTCAAAAATTGCTTCTTCTAGGAAGACGAAAGAAAAACGCATATCTGTCTCCCTTGACTAAAATTTTCTACAACATTGTGATGCTTGGCGGAAGAGGAGAGCTATGGCAAACAACTCTGAAGAGTGTCCATTATTTTTGCCTTTTGGTCCGTTGAAGAACGTTGTTTTTTTTACCGGAGCTTCCCTTCAACGAGAGGTGAGAGGAAACAATTTTCAACTGTAATCGAAAGTGCGAGATTCAACGATACTTACCTCTTTGTTATACAGTCTGCTAGACAGGGTGTCCTGTAATGAATGGATAAACCTGCAACTATCGATGGGTCAGATCATGTCCTGCTATATGCTGAAATTTCAGTTTAGTAAAAATCCCACAGTTTAAAAGATTTTGAGCTTTATGTTATTTTTTGAAAAAAATCATCTGCTTTTGGTTTTTCGCATGCCATTTCTACAAATGATATAAACCGACAATAACCAAGCAACTTTTTTGAGTAATTGACATGATATGCGTAGTACATTTTTTTACACCACAGGCTATCAACATCACGTGTGCGAATTCTTTTTCATAAAGTTTCCCCAACATTTGAGGTTAAAAAAAAGACTTTGATCAAACAAATAACCAAGAGTATTTTTTCAAAAACCGGGTCAAAAAAGTTATTATTTGTAGAAATGGCACGCGAAAAACCAAAAGCACATGATTTTTAAAAATTACACAAAGGCCAAAATCTCGAAAACCGTGGGACTTTTACTAAACTGAAATTTTAGCACATAGTAGGATATGATCTGACCTATCGACACTTGCAGGATTATCCATTCATTACAGAACACTCATTATACAGAGGGTGAGTAAAAGTATTTGCATAGTTCGTTCTCGATAACTTTTTGGTGTTTTTCCATCAACATAGTTTATTTTTATTAAAATTAACTTATCGGACAAAATGCTCTGCAAAATATGTTTCTCGCTTTCGGAGCGGTTTTTCGGCAATGCGTCGCCCCAATATTGTTTTGGCCCACTGTACATACATACTCATGCAGACACGTATAAAAATAAATATGCGAATATACGGAACGGAGAGCCAAAGGATTTTGTACTCGAGACGTTTCTATTGCGAGAGTCTGGGGGCTAATGAGCCCATCGGCGGAGTACGGATAAGTAGAAGTTCTCGTAATCTATATCCGCACGTGTTTGCCACGAGAGATATATACACTTTTTGAGACGCGAACCCCGCACTCGAGAATTCGGCGAGCTCTTATACTTCAGTCGCCCATATTCCCTGCGAGTACGACGAAAAACAAAAGCACACATGTAACATTTCCACCCAAAACATTACCGACGTACATATTTGTCGAAGAAGAACATGGCTTTTTTTAACGGCAATCCGTTTCGTCTCAGAATAACAAGCGAGATATGTTATTAAAGTGATTATTGCATTGCGGTGAAGAAAATGACCGAACAATTCTCATTCCATTATTCTATATTATTTCTCCTACGTTAACGTTATCTTGGATAATATTTTTTAACAAAAATGCGACCGAATTTGGTCGGAAGTCTTGAAAATGTCTACCTTCCTGAAGTTACCTTTCACGTGCGGAAATTCGTCTTCCCTATAACGTTTTTATCATAATTTGCCATCCTCGACAAATATTTGATAAAAACTCAAAATTCCGACGTTGATATTGATTCGACGACGATGTAAAACAAATAATCAGTTCAATTTCATCCATGTTTTCACTTGAATTTTTTCACACCGTTAGAATTAGGTTGCGATTTCAAAAAGTCCATCGCTCATAAAAGAAAAACACTATTTGATTCCACATGCAAATCACCATTTGACGGTGACGAGCGAGGACAAAAACTTTGAAATGATAGGGTCAGAGTAGGATCAATGGCTCGTTTTTGTTCAGAGGTCTAGAGCTGCCTAACCGTTCACACAATCTCAATAAAACCTTGACTAAACGGGAGGTGTGTTCAATGGCTTCATTTCGTTAAGGGGTTAACCCCACTTGCGATTTTGAAAAAATCGATTTTTTTTATTGCATTTTTTTGAAGTATATCAGAGATCATGTCCTGAAAATTTCAAGTCGATCCGAACAAAATTGACTGAGATATGAGCGTTGAAAGAGAAGAATCCGCGTTGAAAGAGAAACTTTAAACGCGTTTTTCTCAAAATGGCATTTCTGAAGTCGGTGACCAAGATTACTCGAACACTAATGAACCGATCTTCTTGAAATTTCGCAGGCTTATTTAATACATAAAAATGTAGTCTTTAATCGTTCGATTTTTTTTTTCGAAAAAAAAAAATGGCCGTTTTATAGCCAAAAAACGGCCGTTTTTCTTTCGTTAAAATCGAACCATTAACTTTGACTGGCCGCCATTTTGTGAAAAATGAATATTTTTTAAAATCCTTCGATTAAAGACTAGTTTATACTTATATTTGACTAAATCCATCCGCATTTTTTTTTCAGATGATCCACTTCGCCGCAATGTTGGTCACCGCAAACCGTGTATATAAAAACATTATTGCATTGACGGCCATTTGCCACTAAACAAAGTAATATTTTTCAATAAAAAAATTACTGAAAGTTCTTCAAGATGTGTTCTTTAAGATGGTATATTCATCGATTGAAAAAGTTTTGTAGTTTTCTTTAAAAAAATTCATGAAAAAGGCCTTTTTTTGCGCTACAAGTGGGGGTAACGCCTTAAAAGACACTGAACGGCCTAACTCAATGGATATTGAGATAACAACTATTTTTTTAAAATGTTATTTGATCCAATGTGTACTGGGGGTGTACACAGTCAAACATGCCTAATTTCACAGTCAAACAAAATTTCAAAATCAAGCAAAATTTGAAGACAACAACCCTCATCCACTGTACACTTGTAGGTAATGGAGTGCTTTTCTCTATACAATGGGGAGTATTGTAAAGTAAACTATTGCAATATTAATTTTAAAAAAACAGCATTTTATGAGATCAATCACAATCATTTATTGAATATTAATCAACAATGAGTACCTACCTAATGAGGTAGTACCAGTACCTATCTAAATCACAACGCGAAAATATTCATATTATGACTCACTCCTGTGTACCTCGAAAAATTGAGCCACTGTGTACCGACCCTCTCTTTTTCTAAAGCGGGTACTGACAAGTTTCTATTTTCATTAGGTTAACAAACACAATGCTCAAATACCGCAATATAGCTGTATATTGCGGGAGAACAATGACTTCGAACATAACTGTGATAGGTAAAGAAACAAAAAACATACAAACTCGGCTGGTTTTTCAACTTTTGACACCAAAAATAATATAAAATCACCTCTCACAACCGAATTGCGCGGGAGCGACTTACAGACAGATTCAAACCTATTGGCATCCGAGGGCGGTTCTAATGTAAAAAAGACGCACATATATACACGTCCATTCTGACAAACAGAAAAGGTTCAGTGTACCCACTGTTGCCACTGTTCACACTTTGACCTTACAATGGAATCTGTACTTTTTGGATTTCGAGTGTTTTGCAGCAATTTTCATTTTCATATCCAAGGGCTATAAATTTCAAATTTCTCCGGCGATACGTGACGTGAAATTCGTATAATTGCGATGGGACTTGTTTCCAACTGTGACTTTTAAATTGTATACGTAAATCAAGAGTTAATTGCCGCGAAAATTCTAAGGTAAAGGAATTTGTGTACCTCTAGGAACACGAATATTTCGAGGCAGCCATGAAACCCCGTAATTAAACTTTATTAAATATAATATACCATTTTAATGCAGCGTCCAAATACATACATACATACATATATATATATATATATATATATATATATATATATATATATATATATATAAATATATATATATATATATATATATGTACACATGTATACAGAGTGTCCCAGAAGTAACGTACGCCCTTCTAGCATCTGGTAGGAACAAAATTCTTAGACGAAAAGCCCTCAGTCATTTTTTGATCAGACGCATAGACAATTAATTATGAATAAAAATAAATAGCCAATCAGGTGCGCGCTACAGCGAAAAGGCAGCGCAGAGGGTAGGGATAGGGGAATGCGTTGTAATTGCGTGCGCCTGAAAATGTGGGCGGAGGGAAAATTCCGAAAGCATGTGTGCAAGTGCACACACACACACACGCGTGTGCGCACGTACACTCACGCTAGGACACACACACACACACACACGAACACACACACACACACACACACACACACACACACACACACACACACACACACACACACACACACACACACACACACACACACACACACACACGCGCGCGCTTTCGTAATTTTCCCTCCGCACACATTTTCAGGCGCACACAATCACAACACGCGCGTGTGTGTGTGTCCTAGCGTGAGTGTACGTGCGCACACGCGTGTGTGTGTGTGTGTGCACTTGCACACATGCTTTCGGAATTTTCCCTCCGCCCACATTTTCAGGCGCACACAATTACAACGTATTCCCCTCTCCCTCCCCTCTACGCTGCCTTTCCGCTGTAGCGCGCACCTGATTGGCTATTTATTTTAATTCATAATTAATTATCTATGCGTCTGATCAAAAAATGACTGAGGACTTTTCGTCTCAGAATTTCGTTTCCTACCAGATGCTAGAAGGGCGTACGTTACTTCTGGGACACCCTGTATATATTGCAGTGCGAGAGAATTGTGAATAGGAGGATGGTCGCGTGCACGAATAATCTCTATGCATACATAGGTACCTCTGTTAACAAGTGACTAACTACTTACTATTTACTGCTTGCAGCTACAAACTCATACTCGGCCGGGATGTGCGCAAACGCACACGCGTCCTCAAAGGTACAAGAAACTATGCGCTGTAACCCTTACCGTATAAGCAGGCGCCGCGAACCATCTTTACCTTTTCCTCTGTCTATGCCTATATATTCGTCCATACATAGTATGTGCATACCTATGTACAGCAGGAGCCAAAAGTGTACATGGACGGGACAGTGTGTACTCCTGGCTCTCCTATCTCTCTCCGATGCTTGCTTGCACAACTTTAGGTATTGATCTTACCCGGAACTAGTTTCCCCGTTTCCGCGTGTTTCCGAGGATCCGGAAGGAAAACCCCATTCCACCCATGCACGAAATTTTGCAGAAACCGAGAGAGAGAGAGAGGGGTAGCAAAACGAGAACAACCCTTATTTCCAGAACCTCCGTATTTTTCATTTTTGCAGTAATATTTTTAATTCTCATTACTTCAAACTTGCCAGAGTAAAATAAAACGGTATTGAAGAATATTTTCATATGCCTCCGTTGGTAAAAACAATATTGCTCTAATTTGCCTGGACCTTGATAAACAAAAATTGATTTTCACTGCACCAACACGTTTCTCGTTAAACAAAGAACAAAAGAA
The DNA here is from genome assembly GCA_963210295.1 of Ophion ellenae. Taxonomy (NCBI): domain Eukaryota; kingdom Metazoa; phylum Arthropoda; class Insecta; order Hymenoptera; family Ichneumonidae; genus Ophion; species Ophion ellenae. Next base: position 35,128,142 of record OY723387.1, on the reverse strand, counting down.
AATGATCAACGTCCTTTTGTACCTTGGCGAAATTGTGAAATTCCAGTTGAATAGTAATGGCGTTTAGCTATCGGTTTCTAGAATTAATTCGTAACGCAGTTATAAGCAAATGTTTGTAGATTCGGATAAAAGGCTTTTGCAATATTTTATTATTTCGACTAATCCGATTTCTTGACTCGTTCCACTAAAGATTATATATATATATATATATATATATATATATATATATATATATATATATATATATATATATATATATATATAATATTCCGACTACACACACACACACACTGCTGCTGCTGCTGTGCTGTTGCCTCGTTCTACTGCTATATTGTCTTGCCCGCTGACTGGCTGCTGGCTGCTGGCTGCCGCTCTAAGGTCGAGGACCTCAACTCGGGGTGTTTCACCTCGCTCCCGGCCTCTCGAGATGGACGAGACGCAGGAACCTCCACTATAATACGCGCCGCTTCTATACTACGCGAATTTTACTAAACTACGGAATGAAATTTTCCTCTTGACAAAATAAAAATGCCAAGAAACTGTTCGTCAATTCAGAGAAGGTATGATGCATGGACGGAAATAAAAAATAAAAAGGACATTCGCTGGCATTTTTTAGCGCTGCTTACTGTTTCTCACTATTGAACGGTTGGAACCGTTGTTTTATTATTTTTAGATTTCGAAAAGTGTTTTCTCGCAAGTAACGGTGGGACGAAATTTGTAAATATGAATTTGAGAGAATTTGCGGATGTTTGGGAGAATACACGTAATATATATTTCCGGTGTTACTGGAAACTGAAGCTTGCATCCTTGGAACGCAATGAAATTTTTTTTAACTGGCTACTTTTTTTTTCGTGAATTGAAGCTACTGGAATGAAACGAAGGTTTTTTGAGATCTTCATGAGATATCAGAAACCTAAAGTTGCAAACAAGATTTTTGTGTAATATTAAGAATAATGATGTGAAGAAATTGAAAAATATAATTTTTTCGCAACCCAAGGACGCTCACTTTAATACGCTGTATCCCTTCCAGTTGCGTTTCTGATCACTGTAGTAGTTTTTTTTTCGTTGCCTACGATGAAATCTTAAATTAAATTGACGGCGTCACGAGCAATTATTGTTGATTGTTTTTTTTGTCGCGCACTTTTTGTCATAGTGGATAGTCCATAATTGTTTTTCCTTCCGCGAACAAATTTCCAGTCGGATTTGGGAGAATAACCGGATGACTGTTATATTCCCTGTGCCGATACAACTTACTGCATTTTTCATACGGTTATATCCTCAAAGTTCACGACTGTTTTCACCCTCAAGAGATAACACTGCGACGATCCTCCGCAAGGGGGAATTCCGTATTACATTAATTGATTGGACTTTCCGTTTGATGCAGAAATAACCGAGAGTGCATTTGCAATATGTACTCCAAACAGCATATATAGCAGGCTGTAGCGCGTGCATAGGCCATGCAGATGGAGCACATTGAACAAAGGGAATGGCGGAGTAGCCAAGGATACAATGCACATAGGTGTGTTATGTACGATTATTGTAGCCACGTGTGATACTCGAAGGTGCGATAAGAATCGCGAAAAAAACGACGCGAATTGTGTCTCGATACCGCCGGAACAACATTGAGGGGAGGGTAGGGGTTTGCACTTTCGAAAAATCGATTTTTTTTTCTCTTCTTATAGTTAAACATTTCAAGAATATAATCCCAAAACTTCAAGTCAATCAGAGCAAAACTCTCGAAGTTATTGACGATTTAGGCCCGCTCCTCTAACACTGTAGCTCCGACTTCTCTAAACTTCAAACGCGTTTTTCTCGAAACCACTTTTTCAAAGTCCGTGTTCACTGCCATTTGAAAACTACATGACCGATTTATTTCAAACTTGGTACACACTTTCTACGTATAAAATACCTCCCCCCAACGGTCAGTTTGAGATTTTTTTTTACATTGAGGGGGTTTTCCACTCCCAAAATGGCGGAATTTTTCGTGAAAAATAGCACTTTTCACTTTACATGACCACCAAAAATTTAGAAATGAAAAAAAAAATTATCAAAGACCGTTGGGGGGAGGATTTGATGATACTTTGACTAAATTTTAATGGTACTTGATTTCAGATAATTTCTAGCTGAGATACAGTGAACACCGCAAATCGTGTTTTTCCAAAGACGTTCTTGGAAAAGCTTTGTCACCGGTTTGTTTGTGGACATTTTCGCGTACAAATTTCACGGAATGATCTTTAAATGACACTTAACAATATACAAAAAGTTTCAATAAATTTACCCTATCCTTATAGATGAAAAAAATCGCAAAAAAGTGTATTTTTTTTCACGCTGAAACCCCTACAGTAACATTCGTACTTTTCAACTAAATAATACGTTTTATTAAGGCCTTAGGCCACAGTAACGGGTATAAAATCATGTGCGAATTTAACAATTTTTTTCGTATGAAAAAGTGATTCAATCATCAAATTAATCACAGATCTATTTAGTATGAATATCAAGCTGTTAGATTTTTTTTTCGATGTGCAAAATGGCCGACTACTCGCAACTTCTCGAAACAACTTTGTTTCCCATTAGCGTGACAAATAACTTCAACAATTTTCACTCGATTTACTTCAAATTTAAAAGTTATGTTCCCAATTGCATTTCGCAGAGAAGTACGTACGGAATTTCTGATTAATCGAAAACTTTTCATTTTATGAGCAGTTTATGAGCAGTTATAACGAAATTCATCACTGAAAATTAACTTCTTAAGTTCAAATACCTACAACTTTTGAATAAAACAATATTTTTTAAAGTCCGTACGTACTTCTCTAGGTATTCTATTGTAGATTGACGAGAATTTTTGTTTTTTGTTCTAGGTAAAAAATTGTGGATGCTAATTGTCACGCCGCGGAGTGCCTAAAAGAAAGATAACAAAATAAAATATTAGTAGTCGGCCATTTTGTACATCGAAAAAAAAGATATATTTTCTAACAGCTTGATATTCATACTAAATAGATCTTTGATTGATTTTATGAGTGAATCACTTTTTCATACGAAAAAATCGTTAAATTCGCGCTTGATTTTATACCCGTTACTGTGGCCTAAGGCCTTAGGATGGAATAGTAACTGTGCGAAAGATCAAACGAGCTGGTAGAAATTTCACGCTGACAATGGCTTTTTGACAGCTCAACGTGATTTCACCCGTGGTCGATTTGCGTATAGGAGTTTCGATATTATCACATACACGATAATGGGCTACCAAGGTGTCTTTGATGGCGCTGCAATCGCAGCTGTAATGGCCGCTTGAGGATTCAATGGACAGCGGAACAACGAAACTTGCAATGGCATTCAAGACTCACATGTTCATCAACGAGATTTACGGATATGTAAAAAATGGTAACGATCCAGGGTCGGTTTAAAATGAATCGTCGAACCAAATTAGTCACGTTTGGACCCCTTCGTTTATCTGGTGCTGCTACAAACGTTGGACTCGAATTTTCAACGAATGCATGATGTACATGGTGTTGAAGTTTGCATCGGTGGAACGCAACGAAAGTTCCGTTTTTCATTTTATATTCCATATTTCGGTTATTATAGAAGATCTTTCTAAAATGAAAAATGGCTTGAGGATCTTTGTAGGCAAAATCAGCCAAAAAATTGAAAGCAATTGAGAAATCTTGCTTTTCGTTGCATTGCAACGATGACAACTTCGACATCATTCATGTACACCCAACATCGTTTTGCCTTATTGAAATGACCCTGGTGATAATTGAAGAAAATCAATCGATTGATTAATCCTGGATTTATCACTGCTCTAGAATACAGCTGAACGTTTCGAGGAGACGGACCAACAATTTTTTGAATGCGATTGAAATTTGCGTCGTCGGAATAAAATCCATTTTTTCAATTTGCAACCGCCTAAATTACGTATGGCCGTTTTTTTCTACAGCAATTTCTCAACTATTTTAAGGGGTTCTCTACATACCCTTAACGTACATTATCAGCGAGGATTTTGTAAAAGTTAAAGTTATTGATGGAGTCATTGCACTTTTTTCGTATGCGTTTTTCTCGAAATTATATTTTATAAGACGCTATAAGTAGTATCTCAAAATCTATTCGACTCGTTCACTTCGAGTTCGAACAGGGCATAGTTTATAACATTTTCTATCGTATGACCAGATGATTAACATTTGTTAACAACAAATTATTACACTTTTTCGTTTTGTCGAAATTCGCACTTTTTTCTACAGCTTGCCCTTTTTAGTAATTTTGATTTTTTGTTCCAAAAGTATCCGTTTATACAAAATATTTATTGTTATACTGAAAGTACAATTCACCCTAGTTGCCAAAAGCATAGACGGCGATCGCTCATGCAGCAACGGCGGCACTTGTATTTAAACAATTGTACCTTCATTGATAATCAATATTATTCAATAAAAAAAAATCTCAAGCTTGGCGAGACTATGTATTAAGTGTGTGTAAAATCCCGATCTCGTCGTCCTAATACTCTCATCAGCAAAAAAATATCGAAAATCTACCTGTTTCTTGGGCCCAAAGCTGGGGCCCAATGCATACCCGTTAAGATGCTTATTTAGCGATCTACAATTTAAATTTGCAAAAAGATGCTTGTATAATAATAAAGATAAAGAAATAAAAACATTAAAAGGAATGTTCGTACCATTTCAACGAAGTAAACTTCAACACAATTTTTTTATGGCAGTCATTTTGTAATTTATTCTGTATGCCTAATTTATCTTGAGTTTGTCTTAATGAAGGAATGCAATCGACAAATCCAATCAGACAGTGTCGTATAACTTGTAGCATAACACATGCTATAAAAACCCGGTGTTTCAACCAAATTGCATGCCTTGGTTAAACCACAATTTAGACACTATAGTTAAATGAAAACGTTTCAACTCGAGGGTGAATAATTTATTATCGGCGGTGGCAAAAGCCACTATTTAATTTGAATTGGGTTCGCCTCACGTGTCTTCTGATAATTTGCTACCTACATGGCTATGCATAGTTTGCATCGTTGGAACAAAACGAAAATTCTTTTCAATCTCTCATTTTCATTATTACCCAAGATAATATCTTGCAAATTTTGCTGTAGATCACTAAACAAGAATCTTCAAAAATGTTCGCGTGATTTTCGTAGCTCAAATCTGCCAGAAGAAAATTTAGAAACAAAAAAAAACAATTTTCGTTGCATTCCAACGATGTAAACTTCAACGTCGTGAATTTTCGTCGACTTCTTTACAGTTTCATTTGACAAACCTCGTCGGGAATAAATATGAGGTAAATATCCGAGATTCACATTACATCTATCGTACTATTTAATCCTCTCAACGAGAGTAGTAAATTCATCGAGAAAAAATCGACGAGCGAGAAATTAGACGTTCTGAAGATATCGAGGGAAAAAGGGACGAGTGATAAAAAATTCATAATGTGGCTAAATAAAGTAACATTATTTACGTGGATATTTTGAATACAAAGGCCAATTCAATATTCTCCACCGAATTTTTTTCTCACAAACTATCTATATACTATATACAAGTTAGCCCGATTGAAATTCATTGTTCCCTGCATTCCATTTCAGCTCACCATGGTTTTCCAGTTGAAATATCAACGAACCATTACAAGTGTATCCAAATTGTTCTCCTCTTCGACTCTCCATACAAGCTAAATTCATCATTTCGTATATGAATCTATAGAGTTTCCATTTTATCGATTAATGCGGTGTTTCGGTTTGCACCGTCTGAAGGTGCTGCCTCTGGTGGCTAAAACGTATAAATCACAATGCCGGAATTCAGTTAATTCCACCCTTGCAGTATCGAATACACGGGAATGTGCTTTTTGGAGTGACCTTTTGGCACGGTCACCAAAAACTTGAAGGCTAAAAGAGGTACACGGTATTCGGAGAGTTACTCAAGGAACCGTTCAGTATGCAGTTTGAGTCACGAGAAGCAGAGTACCTGAATATTTCTGCTAGATATAAAAGTACGAAATATAGATATACGTGAGAATTGGAGTGCTTTCGAAGGCTGCACATTGCCATCACAATATCATTTTCGTCGTTGTCACTTTTTTCAGTGCTTTCAGTCACGGACGTTTTTTTTTTCATGGAATTGCATACCTTTTCGTCTTGCATATTATGTTTGTCATGTATGTTTTTTAAATAAGTCCAAAATTTCATTGTAGAAGACGTCAGTGACCCTAGAACCGCCGAAAAAATCTCATCTAATAAAGTGCCATTGTGATGATCATTCTCGTCTAGAGCATGAATACCGGAATATCGGACCAAAAATCCGATATTGATAAACCGATATTGGACGCGAATAATACCGATATTTCGATATCCGGGTTGACAAAATTAAAATATCATTACGATTGTTATTGTTTCCAATTAAGTTACTTTGAAATATTTCTTTATTTTGTTTAACAGCCTTAAAATATTATTACCTACATTAAAAATGCCCGAAGTGTCGAATTTATTTATACACGAATGTGGAATCAGAAAGGGCCTTTGCTTCCACGGATTACACCCGGAATACGGTAAGGTCGTCTCTGAAAGATGTAACTTTAGATGCCCTCTGTTTTTTGCGGTCATCGTTTCAATAATCTCAAATCCGTTAATTGAAGTGACGATGCTGTTGCCTGCCTGCCACAAGCTATGCGATTTACTTGCATCCCGGTAGCTACTACGACGCTGACTTGCATAAAACTTCGTAATTTTGATTTTGCCTATTTGATTACTTATTTGATTTGCATAAAAGTTCCCATTTTTGTCTTTTTGTTGGTTTATTTATTTTTGAAAACATAGCAGAGCAGGGAATGTTTGGAAATGTATAATAAATGAAGATCTCAATAAAAGTCTGATTTTTAATAAATACAGTGGATTCACTCACAAGGAACATCGCTTGAAGTGTCCGCCTTCGATTTTGTTGAAACTCATATATGTGTCAAAGCATAGAAAATTATTAGACACGTATTTTTCTTTATCGGCGGAAAAACAGTTATAAGGGGGGAAACCACCCCTCAAAGAAAGTCGTGTCGAGGGATAATTTTGCAGTTTCACCCACAAGCAGTCGATCGATCTGAATGAAACAAAGAACAAAATTCTTCTGATGTGAAGCGATGAAAAATCCACTATAGAAGTATTGAAAAAAAAATACAATAAGGGATGACACGTCTTTCTTTGAGGGGTGGTTTCCGCCCTTAAAACTGTTTTTCCGCAGATAAAAAAAAATACGTGTCTAATAGTTTTCAATGCTTTATCACACATATGAGTTTCCTCAAAATCGAAGGCGGACACTTAAGTGATGTTCCTTGTAAGCTATACACTATTATTTCTACAGCTTTCATCTTCACTTTCAAGCTTCTAATGTTTTTGATCAAGGTTTCACATAAATATCGGAGAATATTTTTACAAAACGGTATCCCGATATTCCAACTTGTTGATATAAAAATAATACCAGCAATACAAAAGCATTTTAATTCTGATGTATCAGCACTTCGTATCTTCAAATCCCGAAATATATCCAAGTGTGCTGCGTCTCATGACTCAACCCGTATGAGTGAAAAAAAAATTATTCCCGGAGGAATCGCGTGGATATTTCCTGGCAAAAAATGTGAGCTGCCTAATCACATCGAGAGAAGTCTCGCATGATGTACGTGGCTTGATAAGTGTCTTAATTTGAATGAACGTTTAATTAATGCATTTAAAAGGAATAACGAATCAACGCGACGGCCTCTCTGTATAAACGAGTAAAAAATTAGACTCTGATGAACGATCAAAGGCTGTACAATTGCGAGACGTGTGACCGACGTAGCTGATCAACTTGCAACGACTAAAATACGCTGCACTTTCATAAGTCGGGGGTGCATAGAGATCCGTTTGCGGAAAACGTCAATCGTGCATGGCGGTCATTGTCGACTGTAGAGTCATTGCTATGCTGGGAAACATATGTCGATGCGTGTGTGACACAGACTCGTCACCGAAGAAATGTCAGTGCCCTCGTTATCGTAAAGCAGTATGCGGACGATCTCCGTGCACTATCGATTTTCTTTTTTCATTGCATGGCAAAAATTAATCCTCGCGAAGTTTATTGTTTCTATGGAAAAATAACCATGGCATTTTTTGTTCATAAACACTGCAAGCGCCATCAAGGTCTTCAGTATTTTCACGTATACGGAATATTTTTCGATGGGTAAATACATGAATATGGAAGAAAAAAAAATATTCTTACCGCGTAAATGATCGAAGACGACGGTTATTTTTATAATATCCAATTCGTCAAACCATCCTCGAGCTCAATGCGCAAAACTGCGGTGATGATTTTGTCTATATTACTGACAAGAAAACACCGGCTTTTTGGCCAAATCATTGGCACTTCCACACAGTGTTGCCGATGTACGTTTTGAAAAATAAAAATAAAAACGGTTCCGGAGTTCTTCACCAAAAAAACTACTTTCTCTCTCTCTCTCTCTCTCTCTCCCTCCCTTGCTCTTTTATTGTTTTTGTCGTGTACACGGTCTCCGCACAGACGGCGAGGAACTTTTCTCATGACATTCACGTTTTTTTGAAGTTGTGAAAGGTACTGAAAAGGTGTTCGTTCTCATGCTTTCTCGTGCTTTATACACAAATATATATATATATATATATATATATATATATATATATATATAGGTATAAAGTACAATTTTTTAGCTTCATTCCGGCAATCCTATTTTTCTGCATATGCGATAGAAGTGCGTCACTGTTACTACGTAATAGACGATTACACAATCTGAAGAATTCGTAACGTCAGCTTCGTTCTAAATTTGAGCGAAACATTGTGAGATAGAATTAGAATCGACGCGTCGATAGATACGATGGGAATTCAAGACGACCAAATTTGCGCTCGTTATAAAGAAACGGTATTAAAATAATTGCGGACGTTTTTTCATCATTATTTCATACGCCTCTGATAAAGTTATCACGCTAACTCGTTTTATTCTATTACAACGCAAAACTATATCAACGATCTTTCAACTTACAATCGATGGAAGTACCAATTTTTTCCATTAGACACTACACGGACTGAGAAATAATCCAAACTCCGAGAAACGATAGGCAAAAAAAATAATCAAACTGGGAGTAAAATAAGTTGGGTATGGATCATTGACAAATGACTACGAGCGATAAAAAAAAACGTTTATTCCATTATTATTTTATTATTATTTACGATTCTTGGCACGGTAAGAAACTCGCCAACGCGAACAAAAAATGAGCGAAAAAAACAATGTTTAAGCCGATAATTTCGCCAATTTGATCTCATACGAAAGCCCGTGCAATCTTGCCAACAACATTTGGCCTCGCGCAGCAAAATATTGCAATCAGTCAATTACGATGTTACTCGAGGGGTCAGAATGTTCATGATATTTCATTTTGCACTTGAAATTAATGACTCGTTATCGATTATTCCCCTATCTCCCATATTTGCCCTCGTGTTTTCCCGTTCTCTTGCGATTTCTTTCGCTCGCTCTCGTTTCGTCTCTGGTCCAAAAGATAAAAAATTACGATGCCCAAGCATATTCCAACACCTTTTTCTACCCTCGTATCTCCCTCGTACTTTTTCTTACTGTTCGACGGTATCGCGTCGTCGAGAGAATACGCGACAGCGATAACGCATTCACATTTTCTACTCATTAAGAATAGAACATTCCGCGAGTGAAATTCCTCCGTACTCCGTAACGTTAAGGCGCAATACCAACTCGTCTATAAGCCGCATATTTCGCGCGAACGAGAACGCAGATAGACGCAATTCGGCACTAATTTTTTACTCCGCGTTTTCGATCCAATTACCAAGTCCCGAGAGATTTTAATTATTTTGGGGAAACGTGCCACGCAAAATCGATCATTTTAACGGCCGAATTCGCGCGGCTTTAAATACAACGCGATTTTTCTATCGACTTCGCCACATTGAGAAGGTTTCTTTTTCTCCACGTCGACCCATCTTCGAGAATCCTGTCTCGAGAGAACATCGCCTAGGCCAAGGAAAACCGGATATTTCGTGCTTTTTGACATCCCTGGGAAGATCTATGTCAACTTTTGATCTAAAAAATTGGGCAGCTTTGAAGTTCACCAAAAAAAAGGAGGGGGAGAGAGAGAGAGAGAGAGAGAGAGAGAGAGGGGGAGAGAGAGAAAGAGATTCGAGTAGCGTCCAGCCACGAGACAAGCCCTTTTATGCCTATACTATAGATTAATCACAGAACACAATCATTCAGAAAAGTCGGAAGCGCGATTCACCATTGTGAGACGGAGCAACGAGAAAGAACAAACGCGCACGTAAAAATTGCAAAGGCGGGGAAAACGACGGCCCACCGTCGACCGCGAGTAACGAGAGACTGACGTTGCGTCGCGACGGGAGAGAGTAAGAGAGAGAGAGAGAGAGAGAGAGAGGAGAGAGTGCAACGTGTGTGGGGTGGTCGCGCGGCGGTGGTTCGGTGCAGTGCGTCGCCCGGGCGAACGAACGAACTGACGAACGGATAGAGAACGGGAGAAACGAAGAAACGAACGGGTTCGGGAACGTCGTGAACGCCGGGACGGGATCAGAAGGGCGAGGAGGGGGGGGGTAAGAGGGAAGAACGAACGAGCCAAGAGGGTCTTCAGTGGTATGAGAGAAGGGAGTTAAAGGTTGCAAACTGTCGAACCGACCGAGCGTGCACACGGGAATGCAATTTCTCGAAGCGTCACGGCGGACGCTGGGCGACGGGACGAGATATCGCGAGGGCGCGAGAGATACTGCTTTGCAACATTCGGTCGGTTCGTGTCAATTTCTTCTTTTTTTGGGGGGTTTTTTTTTCTTCTTGCACCGCGTCGACTGAGCGAGAAGAGTAAGGAAGGCAAAGAGAGGTTTTCTTCTTTTTGGTAATTTTTCGGCCTGGCCGATGGTCACTGCGTTTTGTAACGGCTGCAATTGTTTTTTTGACAGCTTTCGGTGTGAGGGACGCCATAGAGATCGTTTTCACTCGATACGTGTTTGAGTGTGTATAAAGGGTGTCTCAAAATGACCTGATTTTTTAATCTATCAAGACCTTAGGCCGTAGTAACGGGTATAAAATCATGTGCGAATTTAACAATTTTTTTTCGTATGAAAAAATCATTCATTCGGGAATTAATTACACGTCTATTTAGTATGAATATCAAACTATTAGATTTTTCTTCGATCTACAAAATGGCCGACTACTCGAAACGTCTCGAAACGGCTTTTTTCCGTTTGGCGTGACAAATAACTTTAACAATTTTCACTCGATTTACTTCAAATTTAAAAGTTATGTTCCTAATTGCATTTCTGATTAATCGAAAACTTTTCATTTTATGAGCAGTTATAACGAAATTTTTCACTGAAAATTCATTTCTCAAGTTCAAATACCTACAACTCTTGAGTAAAACAATTATTTTTAAATCCCGTACGTACTTCTCTAGTTATTTTAATGTAGATTGACGATAATTTTTGTTTTTTGTTCTAGGTGAAAAAGCGTGGATGTCACGCCGCGGAGCGCCTAAAAAAGATAACAAAAGAAAATATTAGTAGTCGGGCATTTTGTGCATCGAAAAAAATATATATTTTCTAACAGTTTGATATTCATACTAAATAGACGTGTAATTAATTGTATGAGTGAATCACTTTTTCATACGAAAAAAAATGTTAAATTTGCACATGATTTTATACCCGTTACTGTGGCCTTAATAAAACGTATTATTTAGTTGAAAAGTTCGAATGTTTGTACTTTATATTAAAATCAAAATATTCGTACTTCGAAAATAAATAATACGTTTCATCATAAATATATATAAATAAAAATGTCAGAACATTTTGAAACACCTTATATACGAATGTTAGAAAGGTCGATGCAATGCCTTGAGGGGGTGATAGGTCACCTCGTTAGGAACACATCTAACCTAGGATACCTTAGTCCAAAGTCTAAAGATCTTGAGTTATCGTGGTAAGTATGATTTTTCGAAAATTTGCCAAAATTGGGTATTAACTCGTTTGCCTCTTATGTTAATGCTACTTTTTAAAAAATAACATTAAAATACGAGGTATTTTAATTTTTCGACAAGTTTTTCACTATTCAATACGTCCCATTTAGTTAGTTGTGTGGATACAGATGATTGTATCGGTGTTTATCGATTGAACACACATTGAGCTAAGACGCAAATAAGTTTTTAGTTACCAATTATCGTCTGTTTGAACATTATGAACGAGTTAGTACCTAATTTTGGGAAGTTTCCCAAAAATCATACTTACCATGATAACACGAAATCCTTAGGCATTGGACTACGGTAACCTAGGTTAGATATATTTCTAACGAGGTGACCTATCACCCGCTTAAGGCTTTGCATCGACCTTCCTAAGACACCCAATATATATAGATTATAACAAGAACGTCCGTTCGAAAGAAACAGGATCGTTGAAAAAGAAACTTCCAAACGAGCAGAGATTCTTCCGAATATTTGGAATTAACTTGATAGCGATATTCGATATTAAAAAAAATGCAATAGTTTGACAAGGTAGAAGTAAGTAACAGACTCTGTTCGTAACATTGAATATTTCTTGCGAAATTATACAAGTTCGGAAAAGACAGAAATTTGAAACCCTCTTGAATGCTCGACGAGAAAAAATATCCTGATTCGTCCTATGCCTGAATCAAATTTTTTCACAATTATTATGAAGTAAAAATTCTTACTTCATAATAATTGTACTTCATTTCTTCATAATACCTGTACTTCAATTTACTCCATTGACCTTCAATGAAGTTCCCTCGGCCGTACTTCATTTCTTTATAATAAATGTACTTCAATTTACTTCATAATAATTGCAATAATTTTACTTCGTGATAACTACTTCATACAAAATAATTACTTCAATTTTGATCCATGATTTGTTCTCCTCATTTATGCGGATCGATTGATGTGTCCAGTGACGCAAATTGGCTTGGTTCCTTAAGGGGCCAGTCCACTTCGAAAATTTCAAAAAATCGAAAGCAAGCAAGACTTGTAGAAATCGACGATGATGAGCAATCAGAAGGGATTTTGTACGGTGCAGGAATCGCCGATTGAGTTTAGGTAAGAATTTTTCATAGTATAAACTTCAAACGCGTTTTTATCGAAACGTTTCCAAAATCTAGCTCCATCGTATCTCCAAAACTAATAAACCGATTCTCTTGAAATTTGAACCACATATTGTAAACATGATTCGCAACAAGATGACCCTCGGTGGTTTTAAAATGTTGATTTTGATTTATTTTTTGCGAAAAACTGCCAAAAAAACGCGTTTTTTTTACTTTTTTCGTTTTTCATCTGCCATTTTTTTATTTTTTGATAAAACTTTATATCCAAGGGTCATTTTGTAGCTGGTGTCATACTGAATCTAATGGACTTTGATTTTCTTTGTTTCAGACAAACCGTTGCCGAGTTGTGATGGAGCTACCTAGCCCACCTATTTTTGAGGCGTTACGTTAAACTATAATTTATGTACTTAAAAATATATAAAAATTAATCAAATTTAAAAAAATATATATTTCCAGACTTTATTCATCAAGCCCAACAACTTTTATATTCATATCTTTTATAAAATCCTCAAAAAAAAATCGCGAAAATAGCCTTTTTCGTGGCTCCAAAGTGGACTGGCCCCTCAATAGCTGATTTCATAATTATTTATAGCGATCACGGATATCACAAGACGTGCGGACGAACAAAAACTAAAACGCAGCAAACACTTGTTTAATTTAATTTTGTTCTTTTCCATGCATTAAATACTATCTTGAATTATTGCCAAATAATGATTAAACATTAACTCGATTAAATCCGAGCAAAACCATCGAATCTTCATTGCCGTTTTTTTTCCACCGAAAAACCAGTCGGCTTTTCGACTCGGCTAAAATGTTGAAGGTATCCCCCACCGGACTCCTACCAGGACAGATAAATTCGCGCAACAAATCATCGTAATATTTTTCCACCACGGATGAGAAGCCACGCGTCGTGTGGCTCGCGACGCCGCGCAAAGCCGATAACGAATAAATTGCAGTTAAGAAGTCGCCCACGAGAAAATATGAGCACGGAGGGCCAAACTGCAAAGAACGTTAGCCCGTATACGTAATTATCGAGCATGAATCAATCATCGTATTAGGATTTCGTGCGCGTGCGCGCGGACGAAGAAAAATTATACGATAAAACGTAAAGTGGAGTAATATGCCGCGTGGAAAAAAGTCGCGAGGTCGTCTGGTGTGGAGGCCCATGTAGGTTTCGCCAATCGAACCGTAACGGCCAATACTTGGACCAATGTTGGCGGGGCGATGATCGATTACCCAATTGTACGCCAATGCTCGGCTGAGTATTGACTAGCCAACATTGGTTTGCCAATACGAGGCCAATGTTCGGCCAAATATAGACTCGCTAATCATTGGCTTGTCGATACGAGGCCGATGTTTGGCGAAGTATAGACTCGCCAATCATTGGGTTGCCGATACGCGGCCAATGTTCGGCCAAACATAGACTTGCCAATCATTGGCTTGTCGATACGAGGCCGATGTTTGACGAAGTATAGGCTGGCCAATCATTGGTTTGCCAATACGTGGCCAATGTTCGGCCAAGTATAGACTCGTTCATTATTGGGTAATCGATATGAGGCCGATGTTTGACGAAGTATAGACTCGCCAATCATTGGTTTGCCGATACGAGGCCAATGTTCGGCCAAATATAGGCTCTCTAATCATTGGCTTATCGATACGAGGTCGATGTTTGGCGAAGTATAGACTCGCCAATCATGTTTTTGCCGATACGAGGCCAATGTTCGGCCGAGTAACGCATGATCAAACCGCAATTCGTATATTGACGATTCATTGTTTCGCGTCGAAGTCATTGAGAGACGAGATGAATACTTTTTACGAGTCCATTGGACATTAGTCTTAACAACCATACTACCAAATCAATGCACTCAATGTTGGCTGATTCTCGAACGAGCTCATACGCGATACTCTGCCCATTTTTATGAACCATCCTACACTGACAGAAAAATTCTATTAATATTAACTAACCGCGTCTATTTATTTATTCTTTATTTGAATTAACTAGATTTTTTGTGAAATCAAATTTTTCCTATTGCATTCCATTATTGGAATTATTCATTTTAAATATGTTTATTTATTCAAATTAAACTCGAACTAATGAACAAATGGTCTGTCTTTATTGGAACACACATATTAAAGGGTTGTGGGGGTAGAGAGGGTGGAGCGAGAGGAATTATATATATATATATAGGTTAGATTTGGAAATTCTCCAACATGTCAGTCGATAACACTCTCTAATTATCACGATGATATTAACTAATTGATATAGTTTATGCGATACTAATAATGATGAGAATCCATTTGGTCTCTTATGGCATATCTGCGATTCAAATGTTACGAGCACTCGGTAGCATAGGGGCAGCGTGCTTGGCTATGAGTAGGTAGGTTCAAGGTTCGAGTCCCATATAGGTGAAATATTTTCTTCGAACTAATCGTTTCGAAAGACCCGGTAATGACGAATTACAATACAAAAAGAATCAATTTTTTTTTTTGGCAGTGCAGGACCAATTTTGGTGATCTATATCGGGTCACAATTATCCGCCAAGACTCGGTCGATAATCGGGCCAAGCTCGAGTGCCAATGATGGCAATCTTGACGGGGACTGATTGTTGGCCGATTCTCGAATGAACTCCTACGCGATGATCGGCCGATTCTCATAAGCCATTCTAGGGCCAATATTGATTGCGAATATCGGGCCGCTCTTATCATCCGAGGCTCGGTCGATGATCGGGCCAAGCTCGAGTGCCAATGTTGGCAGGCTCGGCGTCGCGCATCGGCCAATCGTTGGCCACTACCGATCACCCTACATGGGGGAGAAAGACGGCGAGGAAGGATTCCAAAAGAATTCGATAAAGGATATTACTGGGGTACGGAAGTCTTCTGTAGGGATCGAGCGGGCCTCAAAAAGAAAAGAAAAAACAATATAGGAGGAAGAAAAAAAAAAGGTATAGGAAGAGGGGAGGGGGGAAGACTGAGAGGCTGCGCTTTAGAAAAATGGTGGAAAAGTGACGGCGCGGAGGGGAAAGGAGCGGCGGGGGCGGCGTCGGCGCGTTTTGGAGAGGGGAAACGAGACGACGAGGGGAGGGGGAATTCGTCGGGAACCACTGCCATCTCTTCGCTCTGCCCCTTCCACGATGTAGAACTCTACACCGGCAAATGAACGTACGCACCCACACACACACAAGCCACACACGCCGCGCACATAAATGCATGCAAGTATAGCGAATCGCCATATATATATATATATATATATATATATATATATACGCGTCACATTCGACTTCCGGACGAGGTCGAAGCTTCTCTCACGCGGAAAAACCAAACGACGGGGTCAAACGGCCGACGTTATGCGGAGCATACCAAGGATGAGAAGGTTCAGTGACACGGAGAGAATTTACTTTATTTCCCAAAGCTCGCGATGCACGCGGGTGGCGCGCATTTTTGCCGATGAGGTGTTTTCGTCTCTTTCGCGAGTTCACCCTCGTGTAAGGAGCACACATCCATTCGTACGCATACAAATGCATATGTAAATGCGTGCAAATACAGGCACGTACGCAGATATTGATTTATTTGTTTATTTTTGTATCGAATGTTGAATAAATTTGACTGCAACGATATGTAAAAAGGAGAATGTCATATATACGCGAGTAGAAATCCTGCTTCGGCTACAAAAGACCTGATCAGGCATCCTGATTTTTTTTTCATGCCTCGAACAGGATTTGTTATCAAGCCCTGATCACTTTTGTGACACTTTCCCTGATTTCGGCCTGATCAGGGTGAATAGTGAAGGCCTGACATGCAGTCCGAACAGAGAAGTTCGCTGCTGCTTCGGAAACCGTCACATACTTCATTGCACTGTCAAAAAAATATTTAATTTAAATAGGATGTTTTTGAGTCAAATAGCTTTTTTACTGCGATCCTATTTGTTTCAAATATATTTTTTGGAATATTCAATAGAATATTTCATAGATCCAAAACAAATTGAAATACTTAATTGAGAGCTCTACCACAATGATTTTGTACCATAATCCGTCATTCGATAGGTTTCTGAATGGTTTTTTTTCGAAGAAAATATTTCTGCATCCACATGGGATCGAACCTAAAACCTACCTACCTATAAGCCCCTATGTTACCGAGTGTTTGTAGCATTTCGGTGGCACAAGTGACCACATGAATTCCTTTAATGATTTGTTGTATTAGATAAACTATATTAATTAGTTAATATTGTGATAATTAGAGGGTTTTATAAAATATCATGCTATAGATTTTTCTAACATAACCTTTATATATATATAAGTCCTCTGTCCATCCGTCTCCACCCCCCCCTCCCCGTCGATGTGTGCATTGCAATCAAGACGGACCATTAATTCAATCAGACAGAAATATGTTTGTCTCTACGAAAGTTCTAGTCAATTACAATACTAAAAAAATAAATAGATAAATTTAGTAGATTCAACTAAATAGTTTTTTGAACAGAGGAAACCGAATCACAGATTTATTAGAAATAAATAATATATTAAGAATAATAAAAAATGTACGTAAGAATAATAAAAAATGACGTTTTTACGACACGCTAATATATATAGTTCGTCTGGTGTTTGATCAGAGGTTAGGCGTGTAAAAGGCGCCAAACTCTATATAGGTCCAGTTACTTGATGATTGCTTGAAGCTAGCCGGATTAGGCGATTTTGTGCAAGCCGTAAATCCGTTTGCCTGACTATCGCTTGAAACCAGCCGGATCAGGCAAATCAAGACACATCGTAAATACGGCCTCCGTACAACAGCGTGATCAGGCCCGTATCAAACGTCAGGCCAGCCTGACAATATTTCTACTCGGGTACACGGGGTATCTTAACTACTAGATTTCCGTTCGCCAGCATATAGGGTGTACCTTTCTTTTTTTGTTATTAATGTTGTGCGACAAAAATTGGCCGAGATATTCAGGAGTACGGGCGAGTACATTTTTTTTGCATTTTTTTCGCTGAATAACAAGGAGGAATAATTGATTTGCAAACGGAATGGATTGTTCAATAATTTTGATGTATTAAACGAAAGAATCATTGCCAGCCAGGTGCCACGACAACATAGGAATCCATTTGGCGTAAAACTGTTATTAGGAAATGATGGTCGAATTGGTACGTTTTCGACCTCGGAATGAGAAAGTTCGGGTTCGAAGCAACTTCTGGTCTTTTTTTTGCCGCTCTATGTTTATAGAATGGTGTGAGTCATATCTGAGTATTCACTTCTAATAGGTTATAATACGTTCTATCGTATGACCGGTAGATATTCTGATATGTTTATTCATTCGTTGATAACAAATAATTGAAGTTTCTTTTTGTTCTGTCGAAATCGAACTTTAATGTCTACGCCTTGCAGTTTTCGTAATTTTCGAAATTTAAACTAAGTCTCCGGTCAGACGCAAGTTTTATTATACTAGAAGTACACCCTTTTAAACTTTTATTTCAGATCATCCTAATTTCTAGATACCGATTAGCCATGCAGCGACGGCGGCACTTTGTTCAAATAATAATAACTTCAGTGTTTATTAATATTTTTCAATTTAAAAAACTCAAACTTGGCAGTACTAGGTGTTGATTGTATGTAAAATCCCAACCTTCGCCATCCCGATACTGTCACCAGAAAAAAATAATGAAAATCGCCTTATTTTTTGAGCCCAAGCTTAGCAGACCCGTTGAACGACGAATCGATATCACACGAAGACACGTACAACAAAACTCGTCACACATTTGCTGTTTAAGGGGTTACCCCCACTTGCGATTTTGAAAAAATCGATTTTTTTTATTGCATTTTTTTGAAGTATAAGTATCTGAGAATATGTCCTGAAAATTTCAAATCGATCCGAACAAAATTGACTGAGATATGAGCGTTGAAAGAGAAGAATCCGCGTTGAAAGAGCGTTGAAAGAGAAACTTTAAACGCGTTTTTCTCAAAATGGCATTTCTGAAGTCGGTGACCAAGATTACTCGAACACTAATGAACCGATCTTCTTGAAATTTTGCAGGCTTATTTAATACATAAAAATGTAGTCTTTAATCGTTCGATTTTTTTTCGAAAAAAATGGCTGTTTTGTAGCCAAAAAACGGCCGTTTTTTTCGTTAAAATCGAACCATTAACTTTGACTGTCCGCCATTTTGTGAAAAATGAATATTTTTTAAAATCCTTCGATTAAAGACTAGTTTATACTTATATTTGACTAAATCCATCCGCATTTTTTTTTCAGATGATCCACTTCGCCGCAATGTTGGTCACCGCAAACCGTGTATATAAAAACATTATTTCATTGACGGCCATTTGCCACTAAACAATGTAATATTTTTCAATAAAAAAATTACTGAAAGTTCTTCAAGATGTGTTCTTTAAGATGTTATATTGATCGACTAAATTTTTTTTGTAGTTTTCTTTAAAAAAATTCATTAAAAAGGCCTTTTTTTGCGCTACAAGTGGGGGTAACGCCTTAATGAATAAACAAGCTTGAATAACGATGATAATGATATTGTATTTTTTTTTAATCGGTCTAACAGTATTTTGGAGCTAAATAGGTTGTTTTCCTAGCATATATGCCCGACAGGTAAAAAAGCAACATGGCGACTAAATCAAAAAAGGGAACACGAAGAATTACGCCACGTGTATTACCAAGTGGATAAAGTATTAACTTGCATATTAAAAATCTCCGAAACTACGTTGTGAAAAGGATTAATTTTTGTACAGTTAATGCTACCTAAATTAATCTCTGAACGATATAAACATTAATCGTCTACAAGCATTTCGATTATAGTCTCGGAACTCCTTAAGGTAGTCCTGGCGC
Organism: Ophion ellenae; assembly: GCA_963210295.1. Taxonomy (NCBI): domain Eukaryota; kingdom Metazoa; phylum Arthropoda; class Insecta; order Hymenoptera; family Ichneumonidae; genus Ophion; species Ophion ellenae. The sequence continues at coordinate 35,108,218 of OY723387.1, read as the reverse complement.
CAGGCTTCGGTCCATAGGATTGTCATTTTTTTTAGTTTCACTATATGTATATTAATAATCATCTCTGTAAAATTTCAGGGTCGGTTATCGACCTAATTACAGAGAAAAAAATATAAAAATTGCGTATTTTTGTGAAAGAATTCCGAGACGACATACAAAAACCCAATTTCCGGTTGCTACAAAAGTGTATATAATAGTGGGAATCCGTCAGATTCTTTAAAATAATCAGATTAACATACTTAACACTTGTAGTAAACCAATGCTCTCAGAAAAAATAACGCTTATTGACCTAATTTTTATGTAATATCAAGTTTAATTTGAACTTCCGGTATTGGGTTTATTACCACTTGCTACGATAAAGAGACGTGACAGCAAGGGAACAGCTGACTGTAGTCCTAACCTCATCTCACTCATTCGAAATTCCACGCATATTTCATTTTTAACCGACATATTTCGCCGACAGAAATTTTCCGCGCTTTTTACCAGTCGTGGTCCGAATGCAATGCTTTATATTTCCCGCACCCGACATTGTTCTGACAGATCGACGTTGAAAAGCATGGAGGTTAAACTCGCCTGGTTGAGTAAAAAGAGACGGAGATAGAACCAATGTTGCCAAATATCAAACCTAGAAATACTGCGCGAATCGTTGGAATAACAATTTTTTCATTTTCCTCATTAAATGTGAACATTCATTAAACAGTTTACACATGGAACATTTTAGTTGTTACAAATTATTTTCTTTGCATATGTTAAAAATATAAATTGTACAAGTCCAAGTATGATCAGTCGTATGACTAATGTGAAGCGATAGGATTACCTTTAAGATGGGGCTATGGACGATCTGTGTTGATGACTTTCGTATCAAATACCTCGAGTTAGAAAAACGATTACGCGCCTTGGAATTTCCTAGTTTGACATTACAGTTCTTTCCCATCATAAAATAATTTTTTAAATCCTGTTGAGAGAGGTTTTTGCGCGAGGACTATTCCCGTTCATTGACCTTCCTGGCATGGGGATGAGCAATAGCTATCAATTGAGAAGCAACGAAGGTGCCCGTATGTTGTGAGACTAGTTTAAAGAAAATTTGATGTTTACCTCATAAATTGATGTTCACCCAATGTCCCGCGTAGACATTTTGGTAGGGCTCGATTCAGGGTGCATTCAGGGTGCCTGACTGCCCTGGTAAGGCACTTATAAGGCAGCCTCGAAGCGCCCTGCTAGAAAATATAACGTTGCGTCACATGTGGGCCTGAACTAGTTGCTTGATCAAATCCTTATCGGTTTCCTGCACTGCCAAAAAGAAAACTTCTAATTAAAAAAGGATCTTTTTAAATCGAATCGGGTTTTTCCTTGTCTGACGGCCCACTACGATCTTATTTGTTTCAGCCATTCTTTTTGAATATTAAATATATTCAAATTCGATTCGAGTAAATCTTCATTTGCTTACAATATGCACTGTAAATCCAAGTGTCCTATATGCATAAAATATTTCAAAAATCCAAAATAAAATGAACCACTTAATTTAGGGTTCTACTACAATGATTTTGTATCATAATTCGTCATACCCTGGCCTGCTGAAATGATTTCGTTCGAAGAAAATATTTCGCCTATATGCACTCAGAAAAAAGATTTATTATGTTCTAATAAATTGGCACATTAGAACACAATTCATTGAAAATTAATAAATGTTTACTCGTATGGAGACAGTTTTTATGTGATTGTAACTACAGCATTTATTCGGCGTCACTAAATATGTTTTTTTACGTGCCGATTTTTCACATAAATTAAAAGCCATATTTAAAATAGAACATTTGAATAAATATTTCCTCAAATCAAATAAATACTACTTTCCAATCACGAAAACCTCTTATTTCGCGACTATGATACTAATGCGCGCATGCGCACTTTGCACTTCAACGCGACGGGCCCGACAGCAGGCCGCTCGTCAGATGCAGCTCACGCATGCGCTCACCATGTAGCTTCTTCCTATGACCCTGCTTTTGGCACAACTGTCAGTGTTGCGTTTCGGAAGTGAGAAACTCGAAAGTGAGGAATGATTTAAGTATAAGTAAGAATATAAAGTGAGAAAAAAAACGTTCGGGTGAGAAAATAATGATGACGCTGAAGCTGGCAGACAGACCTAGCAGACGCGCGCCGCTCGAACCCAGTACATTTTTATCGTGGCTGTACGCGCTCGGGTCGCAGCGTAGCGAGGCAGCATAGGGCCTACCCCCACCACTTAGCCGCTCGTGAATGAGCCGCATATATCCGTCTGGCGGAACTAATGTTTTTTTTTTGCTTAACAACAACCGTCACCGGAATGAATCATTAGTCGATCGTTTCGTCTATTCATATAGATTAAGCATGTAAATCGTCAAGTCGCAATTGTCATGCGTGTTGACGGCAGACGACTTGAAACAAAAATTTTGTTCGAGTACGGAGACCCGAATGGCGGATAACTTTTTTTTTATTCTTAATTAACAAAAGCCGTCACCGGGATAAAACATAGGCGGATCGATTCGCCGTAGTATATAGAATGAGCACGTAAATAGAAAAAGTCGTTACTGTCATGCGTGTTAGCAGCAGACGGCGTATTTTGAGATTTTTCGTGCGAGTAAGGAGGCGCGATTTGCGAATAACAATTTTTTAATTACCTTAACAAAGTCGGCCACGGGATAAATCATAGGTCAATCGATTCGTCTCATTATAAACAGGAAGCAGCTGAATTTAAAAAGTAGCTGCTGTCATGCAGGTTGGCAGCAGACGGCCTTTTTGAGATTTTTCGTGCGAGTAAAGAGGCGCGATTCGCGAATAACAATTTTTTAATTAATTTAACAAAGTCGGCCACGGGATAAATCATAGGTCAATAGATTCGTCTCATTATAAACAATGAGCAGCTGAATTTACAAAGTAGCTGCTGTCATGCAGGTTGGCAGCAGACGGCCTTCTTTGAGATTTTTCGTACGAGTAAGGAAGCGCGATTCGCGAATAACAATTTTTTAATTAACTTAACAAAGTCGGCCACGGGATAAATCATAGGTCAAACGATTCGGCTCATTATAAACAATGAGCGGCTGAATTTAAAAAGTGGCTGCTGTCATGCAGGTTGGCAGCAGACCACCTTTTGTGAATTTAATCGTGCGGCCAGCACGACTCTTCGCGAATAACAATTTTTTAATTAACTTAACAAAGTCGGCCACGGGATAAATCATAGGTCAATCGATTCGTCTCATTATAAACAATGAGCAGCTGAATTTACAAAGTAGCTGCTGTCATGCAGGTTGGCAGCAGACGGCTTTCTTTGAGATTTTTCGTGCGAGTAAGGAAGCGCGATTCGCGAATAACAATTTTTTAATTAACTTAACAAAGTCGGCCACGGGATAAATCATAGGTCAATCGATTCGGCTCATTATAAACAATGAGCAGCTGAATTTAAAAAGTGGCTGATGTCATGCAGTTTGGCAGCAGACCACCTTTTGTGAATTTAATCGTGCGGCCAGCACGACTCTTCGCGAATAACAATTTTTTAATTAACTTAACAAAGTCGGCCACGGGATAAATCATAGGTCAATCGATTCGTCTCATTATAAACAATGAGCAGCTGAATTTAAAAAGTGGCTGCTGTCATGCAGGTTGGCAGCAGACGGCTTTTTTGAGATTTTTCGTGCGAGTAAGGAAGCGCGATTCGCGAATAACAATTTTTTAATTAATTTAACAAAGTCGGCCACGGGATAAATCATAGGTCAATCGATTTGTCTCATTATAAACAATCAGCAACTGAATTTAAAAAGTGGCTGCTGTGATGCAGGTTGGCAGCAGACGACCTTTTGTGAATTTAATCGTGCGGCCAGCACGACTCTTTTGGCGAATAACAATTTTTTTATTAACTTAACAAAGTCGGCAACGGGATAAACCATGGGTCAATCGATTCGGCTCATTATAAACAATGAGCAGCTGAATTTAAAAAGTGGCTGCTGTCATGCAGTTTGGCAGCAGACCACCTTTTGTGAATTTAATCGTGCGGCCAGCACGACTCTTCGCGAATAACAATTTTTTAATTAACTTAACAAAGTCGGCCACGGGATAAATCATAGGTCAATCGATTCGTCTCATTATAAACAATGAGCAGCTGAATTTAAAAAGTGGCTGCTGTCATGCAGGTTGGCAGCAGACGGCTTTTTTGAGATTTTTCGTGCGAGTAAGGAAGCGCGATTCGCGAATAACAATTTTTTAATTAATTTAACAAAGTCGGCCACGGGATAAATCATAGGTCAATCGATTTGTCTCATTATAAACAATCAGCAACTGAATTTAAAAAGTGGCTGCTGTCATGCAGGTTGGCAGCAGACGACCTTTTGTGAATTTAATCGTGCGGCCAGCACGACTCTTTTGGCGAATAACAATTTTTTTATTAACTTAACAAAGTCGGCAACGGGATAAACCATGGGTCAATCGATTCGTCTCATTATAAACAATGAGCAGCTGAATTTAAAAAGTGGCTGCTGTCATGCAGGTTGGCAGCAGACCACCTTTTGTGAATTTAATCGTGCGGCCAGCACGACTCTTCGCGAATAACAATTTTTTAATTAACTTAACAAAGTCGGCCACGGGATAAATCATAGGTCAATCGATTCGTCTCATTATAAACAATGAGCAGCGGAATTTACAAAGTAGCTGCTGTCATGCAGGTTGGCAGCAGACGGCTTTCTTTGAGATTTTTCGTGCGAGTAAGGAAGCGCGATTCGCGAATAACAATTTTTTAATTAACTTAACAAAGTCGGCCACGGGATAAATCATAGGTCAGCTGAATTTAAATGAGCAGCTGAATTTAAAAAGTGGCTGCTGTCATGCAGGTTGGCAGCAGACCACCTTTTGGGAATTTAATCGTGCGGCCAGCACGACTCTTCGCGAATAACAATTTTTTAATTAACTTAACGAAGTCGGCCACGGGAAAAATCATAGGTCAATCGATTCGTCTCATTATAAACAATAAGCAGCTGAATTTAAAAAGTAGCTGCTGTCATGCAGGTTGGCAGCAGACGGCTTTTTTTGAGATTTTTCGTGCGAGTAAGGAGGCGCGATTCGCGAATAACAATTTTTTAGTTAACTTAACAAAGTCGGCCACGGGATAAATCATAGGTCAATCGATTCGTCTCATTATAAACAATAAGCAGCTGAATTTAAAAAGTAGCTGCTGTCATGCAGTTTGGCAGCAGACGGCCTTTTTGAGATTTTTCATGCGAGTAAAGAGGCGCGATTCGCGAATAACAAGTTTTTAATTAATTTAACAAAGTCGGCCACGGGATAAACCATAGGTCAATCGATTCATCTCATTATAAACAATGAGCAGCTGAATTTACAAAGTAGCTGCTGTCATGCAGGTTGGCAGCAGACGGCTTTCTTTGAGATTTTTCGTGCGAGTAAGGAAGTGCGATTCGCGAATAACAATTTTTTAATTAACTTAACAAAGTCGGCCACGGGATAAATCATAGGTCAATCGATTCGGCTCATTATAAACAATGAGCAGCTTAATTTAAAAAGTGGCTGCTGTCATGCAGGTTGGCTGCAGACCACCTTTTGTGAATTTAATCGTGCGGCCAGCACGACTCTTCGCGAATAACAATTTTTTAATTAACTTAACAAAGTCGGCCACTTAACTTAACATGTCGAAAAATTGTTATTCACGAATCGCGCCTTCATACTCCCACGAAAAATCTCAAAAAAGCCGTCTGCTGCCAACCTGCATGACAGGAGCCACTTTTTAAATTTAGCTGCTCATTGTTTATAATGAGACGAATCGATTGACCTTTGATTTATCCCGTGGCCAACTTTGTTAAGTTAATTAAAAAATTGTTATTCGCGAATCGCGCCTCCTTACTCGCACGAAAAATCTCAAAAAAACCGTCTGCTGCCAACCTGCATGACAGCAGCCACTTTTTAAATTCAGCTGCTCATTATTTATAATGAGACGAATCGATTGACCTATGATTTTTCCCGTGGCCGACTTTGTTAAGTTAATTAAAAAATTGTTATTCGCGAAGAGTCGTGCTGGCCGCACGATTAAATTCACAAAAGGTGGTCTGCTGCCAACCTGCATGACAGCAGCCACTTTTTAAATTCAGCTGCTCATTGTTTATAATGAGCCGAATCGATTGACCTATGATTTATCCCGTCGCCGACTTTGTTAAGTTAATTAAAAAATTGTTATTCGCGAATCGCGCTTCCTTACTCGCACGAAAAATCTCAAAGAAAGCCGTCTGCTGCCAACCTGCATGACAGCAGCTACTTTGTAAATTCAGCTGCTCATTGTTTATAATGAGACGGATCGATTGACCTATGATTTATCCCTTTGCCGACTTTGTTAAGTTAATTAAAAAATTGTTATTCGCGAAAAGAGTCGTGCTGGCCGCACGATTAAATTCACAAAAGGTCGTCTGCTGCCAACCTGCATGACAGCAGCTACTTTTTAAATTCAGCTGCTGATTGTTTATAATGAGACGAATCGATTGACCTATGATTTATCCCGTGGCCGACTTTGTTAAGTTAATTAAAAAATTGTTATTCGCGAATCGCGCTTCCTTACTCGCACGAAAAATCTCAAAGAAAGCCGTCTGCTGCCACCCTGCATGACAGCAGCTACGTTGTAAATTCAGTTGCTCATTGTTTATAATGAGCCGAATCGATTGACCTATGATTTATCCCGTGGCCGACTTTGTTAAGTTGATTAAAAAATTGTTATTCGCGACTCGCGCCTCCTTACTCGCACGAAAAATCTCAAAAAAGGCCGTCTGCTGCCAACCTGCATGACAGCAGCTACTTTTTAAATTCAGCTGCTTATTGTTTATAATGAGACGAATCGATTGACCTATGATTTATCCCTTTGCCGACTTTGTTAAGTTAATTAAAAAATTGTTATTCGCGAAAAGAGTCGTGCTGGCCGCACGATTAAATTCACAAAACGTCGTCTGCTGCGAACCTGCATGACAGCAGCCACTTTTTAAATTCAGTTGCTGATTGTTTATAATGAGACAAATCGATTGACCTATGATTTATCCCGTGGCCGACTTTGTTAAGTTAATTAAAAAATTGTTATTCGCGAATCGCGCTTCCTTACTCGTACGAAAAATCTCAAAGAAGGCCGTCTGCTGCCAACCTGCATGACAGCAGCTACTTTGTAAATTCAGCTGCTCATTGTTTATAATGAGACGAATCGATTGACCTTTGATTTATCCCGTGGCCAACTTTGTTAAGTTAATTAAAAAATTGTTATTCGCGAATCGCGCCTCCTTACTCGCACGAAAAATCTCAAAAAAACCGTCTGCTGCCAACCTGCATGACAGCAGCCACTTTTTAAATTCAGCTGCTCATTATTTATAATGAGACGAATCGATTGACCTATGATTTTTCCCGTGGCCGACTTTGTTAAGTTAATTAAAAAATTGTTATTCGCGAAGAGTCGTGCTGGCCGCACGATTAAATTCACAAAAGGTGGTCTGCTGCCAACCTGCATGACAGCAGCCACTTTTTAAATTCAGCTGCTCATTGTTTATAATGAGCCGAATCGATTGACCTATGATTTATCCCGTCGCCGACTTTGTTAAGTTAATTAAAAAATTGTTATTCGCGAATCGCGCTTCCTTACTCGCACGAAAAATCTCAAAGAAAGCCGTCTGCTGCCAACCTGCATGACAGCAGCTACTTTGTAAATTCAGCTGCTCATTGTTTATAATGAGACGAATCGATTGACCTATGATTTATCCCTTTGCCGACTTTGTTAAGTTAATTAAAAAATTGTTATTCGCGAAAAGAGTCGTGCTGGCCGCACGATTAAATTCACAAAAGGTCGTCTGCTGCCAACCTGCATGACAGCAGCTACTTTTTAAATTCAGCTGCTGATTGTTTATAATGAGACGAATCGATTGACCTATGATTTATCCCGTGGCCGACTTTGTTAAGTTAATTAAAAAATTGTTATTCGCGAATCGCGCTTCCTTACTCGCACGAAAAATCTCAAAGAAAGCCGTCTGCTGCCACCCTGCATGACAGCAGCTACGTTGTAAATTCAGTTGCTCATTGTTTATAATGAGCCGAATCGATTGACCTATGATTTATCCCGTGGCCGACTTTGTTAAGTTGATTAAAAAATTGTTATTCGCGACTCGCGCCTCCTTACTCGCACGAAAAATCTCAAAAAAGGCCGTCTGCTGCCAACCTGCATGACAGCAGCTACTTTTTAAATTCAGCTGCTTATTGTTTATAATGAGACGAATCGATTGACCTATGATTTATCCCTTTGCCGACTTTGTTAAGTTAATTAAAAAATTGTTATTCGCAAATCGCGCCTCCTTACTCGCACGAAAAATCTCAAAATACGCCGTCTGCTGCTAACACGCATGACAGTAACGACTTTTTCTATTTACGTGCTTATTCTATATACTACGGCGAATCGATCCGCCTATGTTTTATCCCGGTGACGGCTTTTGTTAATTAAGAATAAAAAAAAGTTATCCGCCATTCGGGTCTCCGTACTCGAACAAAATTTTTGTTTCAAGTCGTCTGCCGTCAACACGCATGACAATTGCGACTTGACGATTTACATGCTTAATCTATATGAATAGACGAAACGATCGACTAATGATTCATCCCGGTGACGGTTGTTGTTAAGCAAAAAAAAAACATTATTTCCGCCAGACGGATATATGCGGCTCATTCACGAGCGGCTAAGTGGTGGGGGTAGGCCCTATACTGCCTCGCTACGCTGCGACCCGAGCGCGTACAGCCACGATAAAAGTGTACTGGGTTCGAGCGGCGCGCGTCTGCTAGGTCTGTCTGCCAGCTTCAGCGTCATAAATAATGACGGACGAAATGACACAATTCCTCGAAAAAAAAACCAGTTGGGGGATTATGAAGAATCCTATTAGATGTTACGAAAAGCTCTATTTGTCCGATATAAAACACCTATTTCTTCTAAATTGTATATCCTATTAGATGTTAAGAAAAATTCTTAGTAAATGTTAAACATAAACTTAAATGAAAAAAATTCTTAGCTGTTAATACAATCGTAGTAGGCCGACATACGAATAAGAAAACTTATTCGCCGGGAGACAAACTTCTTCGTCCTTAATAAATCTTTTTTCTGAGTGTGGGTATTGAACCTAGTACCTTCCTACCTATAGCTACGCACGCTGCTGCCCCTTTGCTACCCAGTGCTTGTAACATCTTGGTCGCAGATATGGCATAAGAGATCAAATGAATTCCTATAATTATTTGTTGTATCACATTAAGTATATCAATTAGTTGATAGCATTGTGATAATAAAAGAGTTCGATCGAATAACATGCTATTGATTTTTCAAACTTAACCTTGATATATATATATATATATATATATATATATATATATATATATATATATATATATATATAAATTCCTCTCTCTCTCCCTCTCTCTCTCTCTCTCTCTCTCTCTCTCTCTCTCTCTCTCTCTCTCTCTCTCTCTCTCTCGGCCGTACAAACCTGCCAAGATCTTCTAACACGCATCCGAGTTGCATAACGTTTTTTGTCGTAACAGTAAATAAAACCTTTTTAAAATAGAATTCATGAATACATCGAAACTCCGAAGCTACGATTTATAGCCTATAGTTATAGGGCAAGCCCATTTACGGCCTAATCAGGAAAAGCCTAGTATAGCCCTATCATGGAAAGCCTAGTATGGCCTTATCATGGAAAGCCTTAGTAGGGCCTATCAGGGCAAGCCTCGGTAGGGACCTATCGGGGAAAGCCTTAGTAGGATCTTATTAGGGACGGTCTTAGTATATAGGGCCATTTTAGTATCGCTTGACCTAGGGCCTAGATACTTCCGGCCCGGTCGGGGCCGGATCAGGATGCCCGTATAGGTGTTACCCGTATCACACCCCGATCGGGGCCTGTTCTCAATCAGGCTAACCCTAAGAAATTTCTACGCGGGACATCCAAGTTGCATAACGTTATTTGTTGAAACAGTCCATAAGACCTTTTCTTATGGAATTCAGGAATACATCGAAACTCCAAAGCTACGATGCTGTCGAATCAAAGTTTGCACGTGGAAAATAAGAGATTATGGGCATCTATCGACTACTGAGGCAGTTACAGGGCAAGCCTATTTATGGCCTTATCAGGGAAAGCCTTAGTAGGGCCTCACCTGGGACAGCCTGCATAGGGCCTTATCAGGGAAAGTCTCAGTGGGGCCTTATCAGGGAGAGCCTAAGTAAGGCCCTATCATGGAAAGCCTTGGTGGGGCTCGTCAGGGCAAGCCTTGGTAGGATCTTATCAGGGACGGTGTTAGTAGGGCCATTTTAGTATTGCCTGATGTCGGGCCTAAATAGTTCCGGCCCGATTGGGGCCGGGTCAGGATGTCCGTAATGTCCGTAAGAAATCTCTAAGCGGGGTGTTGACAAAAAACAATCTCCAACGTTGAAAATGGATTTTGCAATAGTAAAGTATACACGTTTTTATTCTTAAGTTGACCGTCCAAGCGTGTGTTTTTTTTATAACGATGTATACTGAGCTGAATCAACTTTCCCCCTTGGATCCAGTGCTTTTCGCGAGTCAATGTCCAAATTCAAGTGCATAGATGTATACATATACGAGAAAAGACCAAATCCGATCGTAAGTAAAAAAAAGAACATTGCGCTAGAATAAAATAGTTAGTTATTTCGTTGGTTCGCGCCTGTGCACCCCGTCTGTCTAAAATGTACGCCAGGACTTCGATGCCTTCGAAATTTTCTTTTTACTTACTTGATGCCGGGGCGCCGCTGCGTCTCTTCATGGTGACCTGAAAACCTGAGAAATCTTGTTTTCAAGCGGTTCTGCCCAAAAACGCCTGTCGTGAAAGTCCACTCCAAAATAGAGAATATAAGTTTGGAAAAACTAAAGTTTTGTGGTATCTAGTATGTAGGAATGCCTAGAACACCAATAATGATACGCGATTCGATGTCGGAATTTAATGACGTTGAAGTTCACATCGTTGGAATGCAACGATATTTTTTTCTTTCTTATCATTATAAAAAGTCTTTTTTCTTCCCAAATTGCAGTTGTACATTTCTAATAGGAATGCAAAGAAACGTTTGCGCAATTTTCGCGGCCTGAATTGACCATAGAAAATTTGAGTGAATAATAAGAATAAATTTCCGTTGCATTCCAACGATGCGAACTTCAACGTCATGGAACCTGTGAAGGTTTACTCCACGCTGTATAACGAATAAAAGCAATATACGTGTGCGCGTGTGTGGGTATGCGCACTGGACATATACGCGTGTGTATATATATGCAAAAGCGTATATATATCAATCGAAGTATAGTAGATGTTGAACGTTGCGAAAACGTGTTCTCGCGAATAAAAGTAAGTTGCACGCATGCAAGCAGGCGAGGAGCAGTCTGAGATATCCGTCCTCTTTCGGAGAGGAGAGAGTCTGGGAACTCGCGAGTCTGCTGTTGGATGCACGGATGCATGGGATGCATTCTTTCTCTTTCTTTCTGTCTATACACTATAGTCGGAGCAGGGCCTGGACTACAGCAGGTTCTCTTGTCCGGATCTCTCTCCTCTACGCACACATATGGCACCCGGTAGGACTACTCGATCCTGTTTTCTCTCTCTTTTTCGCCCTCTCCCTCAACTCTCTCTCTCTCTCTCTCTCTCTCTCTCTCTCTCTCTCTCTCTCCCTCTCTTTCTCCCTGGCTCTCTTTCATCTTCTGCTCTCGGTCTCCAGATCCCGGTGCAAATTCAGGAACAGGGACGTCCACGAATATTTCAAGAGCCCGGGCGATGATCTCGCCGCTTGGATTTTTCACTCACCGATAATTGTACGAGCGAGATTTGAGAAAATAAATGTTACCGTTTCAATGAATCTTCTTATGCGCGTATTACTGAGGCGGTTTAATATGGGCCCTATGTCGATATCAATTTTTTGGCTTTCCATTTTGATACCTACAAATTTCGGTTCCCGTGTCGTGCAAATGATTTTTACATTGCCACGACCGCACATATTGTCGATTTTTTTGTAGATTTTTTAGAACGACCGGGCTATGAGTACACATGATTTTCATACCGCGCTCTTGTGGGAAAAAAACATCTCTTCAGATAGGAATCAGACGAAAATATTGGAATGACTTTAACGTAAGGTATCAAGGGTGACGCCTCTCACCGGGGAATGCTGAGGTATAATTTTTTTTGCGTAGGTACGTTCCATAAAAGTTTAACTCTAAAAAATCCGCAAGATCCACTATATGTCTTACGAGAAGAAAAAAATCATTCGCAATCATTTCAGATTTCTCGAAAGACTTGCGCATTGAGCTGGAATTTTATTGTCAACGAGCGCAGTGAATGCACCAGTAATAAATATTAACAGCCGAGAAATTCACGATTTTTCATTTAAGGAGCCAGTCCACTTTGGAGTCACGAAAAACGCTATTATCGCGATTTTCTTTTGAGGATTTTATAAAAGATATGAATATAAAAGTTGTTGGGCTTGATAAATAAAGTGTTTAAATACATTTTAAAAATCATTTTTATTCATTTTAATTTATTTTTATTCATTTTTAAGTACAAAAACTATAGTTTAACGTAACTCCTCAAAAATAGGTGGGCTGGGTACCTCCATTACAACCAAAAAAATCAAAGTCCATTAGATTCAGTATGACGCCAGCTACAAAATGACCCCCGGATTTGAAGTTTTATCAAAAATAAAAAAATGGCAGATGAAAATCGAAAAAAGTAAAAAAAAACGCGTTTTTCGCAGTTTTTCGTAAAAAAGAGTAAAAATAAAAATTTTTAAACCATCGAGGGTCATCTTGTTGCGGATCATAATTACAATATGTGGTTCAAATTTCAAGAGGATCGCCTTGACGAACGTTGTAACTTCGGAACATTAAAACTAGAAATTTTAAACCGTCGGCGCATTTAAAGTTCGGAATTTCAACTCGCCCCCCCCCCCCCCCCCATGTCAAGATCATACCAGCGAAAGTCTACACAGTTGATTGTAAATTATGTCGAACGTATGACATTGTCTAGAAAAATTTAAAAATTGACGCGAAATCACTTCTCAAGGAGGTTGAAGCGATTCAGTTGAGTCAAATGACGGTTTATTCATTTTTTTTTCAATGAACCTCAAAAAAATGCATATGAGGTACAGATGTATTCTGTATATGCTCATGTTTTTAAATATATATAATAATAATAATAATAATCGAGTTTTATTTGCACAACTTGCTTTACAAGTTTTTTACAAAAAGTTTTCGCTTGTTCAAACACATTTTTCTTACGTCTACCTTAATTCTATGTTCTACCCCGCATATCTTTGCTCTCTTTTTGTCCCTTTACTCCTCATCTCCCTCGCTTTCAACTCCCTCTTCCTCCTTGCGCATTTTTTTACATAGTTCCTCTATTTCTCTGAAATACTGACATATCCCTATATTTATCTTTCCACTCAACATGTTTATTATTTCCCCCTTTATCGCCACCTTATCCACTCCTTGTACCCACTCCTCAGCTTCCTTTTTCGCTTTCGTCGTTACAATTTTCCATCCTTTTTCACATATAAGCAGGTGCTCCATTGTTTCATTTTCTTTCTTGCAGATTCTGCATCTCCAGTCCTTTTCCTTTTTAAATATATAATTAAAGGGCAAAATTACGCATTTTAATATTTTTATTACGTAGAGTAGAAAAACTTTTGAGTTACTGCCAACTTGAACAAGTATAACATTATCGATGATTATTATGAAAAAACTATGACAACGAATGTTTTATACAATTCACAACGAAATTTTGAGTAATTCATAATTATGCTTATTCATATTTACGTCACGAGATTATTGGCCCATGGTATACGATGAGCAAGATGAGGATTTTTTTTTCTAAATGTTTAGAAATGTTCAGTTTGCGTTAATCCGTTGTTAGAAATAGTTTATCTTGGTGCTGAATAACAAAAAAAATTACATGACCTTTAGTGTGAAAGTCTTGCCCATCTAACCGCACGTTAAATTACATACATTAAACTATTTTTTATCTCTGTTGTGCGGTGGTGAAAAAAGTTTTAAAAATTCGTAAAGACTCAGTATAGTCTAAACAATAACATGTATTTTTTTAAATTAAATTTACCCTTGGATTGTGGCTCCAACCTCCTAAATAAAAAAAAGTTCTTGAAATGAATGATCGATTTATTGATAATGTTGAAACTTTAAAAACTTCCATAGCCGAATTATTTTCACGGTGTTCAGATTTTCGGAATTTTGATCTTTCGGGGTAGTATTCTTTCGGAGTTTTGAGCGTTCTGATCGTTCAAAGTTCGGAATTTCATCCCGGCCTCATCTTGAATTGCGGAGCACTGCAATTCGGAATTTTAACCCTTTGAAGAATACATTTTCTTTACGTGCAATTGGCTTGAAATTTTGTACTCGGCAATTTTCGGGGTCGCTGAATACGAATCTGCATTCAAAATTCGGGAATTCAAGATGGCGGATCCAATATGGCGAACCATTAATGCAAAACGTCGTTTGATGATAGCGAAAGTTGGTACTCGGGGGTTTTCGGGGTCGCTGTTACATGAAATAAGCCCCCCCCCCCCCCAAATAGATCATCACATTTGGAAAAAATCCTATAGTTTTTGGCATTTATAGCCGCAATATTGGATCCGCCATTTTCAATTTGACGGTTTAGACTTCGGGTTCGTATTCAGTGGATCAAAAACCAAGATCTTACCTATTCTTTGGTTATGGTTTACCTGCTAGATTAGTCGCAATCAGATACATGATGTAAAAAGTTCGTTTTTTTTAACTTTCGTTATTGACGGTACCCGCTACGTGAAAAATAAAAATTTAATAGGTATGTTTTAGTAGTTATTGAAGTTCTAGGAATCTTGAAACACATTTACAACCGCCATATTTAATTTAAAAAACACTTTTGAAGTGTCAAAATCTGAATTGAATTAGGTGTAACACCAGTATTACAGTATGCCGCAAAGGGTTAAACGGTCCATTCAAAGTTCGGAATTTCAACCCGGCCCCAATACAACGAGCATGCCCTCTCGTTTTTTTAACCTTCTTCTTTTTATCATTATCCAAAATCTTTTTTGCATATTCAGGTTGCAGCCCTTAGTGAGAAAAAACGTTTTAGTGATTTTCGCAACTTGAATACGCCAAAAAGGTTGGCAATTCGGGAAGAAACAATTTTCATTGCATTCCAACGATCCCAGCATCATAAAAATAAGGCGATCTCTTCAGTGTCGAGCCACAAGCGACTGAGAGACCGAACGAAAAAAAAACCAACGACAGTGGTAATCAAAATAGATACCTTCGTGAGAATGAGTGCCAAGTGAAACGTATGAATGCACTCGTCAGTAAGCGAAAATTGGAAAAGATACAGTAATCAAAGCAAACTTTTCTGAAAAAAAATTACGATAGAAAAAACAACCGTGCATCTTTTTGATGCGCGGTATTCTCTATCAATTCTATTCCTGTAAATGTCACAATTACTTCAATCGTAACGACGATTAATTCCTGTCGTGTTCTCGTGGTGTCTCCTCAATAGTCCAAATGCACCGATACATTCTCAAACCGGCTGTTGATACGTGCAGGGCGGAGCGATGTCTGGTCCGAGGTGGAAACAACAAAAAAGCACGACGGAAGGAAGCAGACAGCGGAGCAGGTTCGATGTTCGGATTATTCTCTTCACGCGCGCTGTTCTCTCCGCGCGCCCCATGCTATTTTACAGCTCGAATATTCATGTAGCAGAAATAGGAGTGAAATCGGTGGTGGGCCCGCGTGAAATGCGTTTGTGCATCGATGGGCGCACCATAAGAGAGACTACCACCACCAGGGTGAGTAACGAAATAATTCTTCGGATCTTCCTCCCTAATCGAGAGAACTACCGTAAAATGGGGTTACTTTGAACAGGTTTTGCGTGTTTTTTGTAGCCAACCTTTTTTTTAACATACTAAATTCCAACTTTTTTTGCTTCAGTAGAACAATGTGCCCTTTGGCTATCGAGTGTATAAGAAAGTCAAGCCCCATTAACCCCCCAAACAATTTATGATGTTGAAGTTTGCATCCTTGGAATGCAATGAAATGTTGTTACACTGAATTTCCAAAATTTTATTCAACACATTTAAGGGGCCAGTCCACTTTGAAAATTTCAAAAAATCGAAAGCAAGCAAGACTTGAAGGAATCGACGATGATGAGCAATCAGAAGGAATTTTGTACGGTGCAGGAATTGCCGATTGAGTTTAGGTAAGAGTTTTTCATAGTATAAACTTCGAACGCGTTTTTCTCGAAACAACGTTTTCAAAATCTAGCTCCATCGTATCTGTAAAACTAATAAACCGATTCCCTGAAATTTGAACCGCATATTGTAAACATGATTCGCAACAAGATGACCCTGGATGGTTTTAAAATCTTGATTTTTACTCTTTTTTGCGAAAAACTGCGAAAAACGCGTTTTTTTCCTTTTTTCGTTTTACATGTGCTATTTTTTTATTTTTTAATAAAACTTTATATCCGAAGGTCATATTGTAGCTGGTGTCATACTGAATCTAATGATCTTTGATTTTTTTGTTTCAGACAAGCCGTTGCCGAGATGTGATGGAGCTACCTAGCCCACCTATTTTTCAGGCGTTACGTTAAACTATAGTTTTTGTACTTAAAAATGAATAAAATCGAATAACATTTTTTTACAATGTATTTCAAGACTTTATTTATCAAGCCCAACAACTTTTATATTCATATCTTTTATAAAATCCTCAAAAGAAAATCGCGAATATAGCCTCTTTTCGTGGCTCCAAAGTGGTCTGGCCCCTTGAAGCCTTAGGCCACAGTAACGGGTATAGAATCATGTGCGAATTTAACAATTTTTTTTCGTTTGAAAAAGTCATTCACTCACAAAATTAATTAGACCTCTATTTAGTATGAATATCAAGCTGTTAGAAAATATATATATTTTTTTTTTCGATGTACAAAATGGCCGACTACCAATATTTTCTTTTGTTATCTTTTTTTAGGCGCTCCGCGGCCTGACATTTAGCATCCATTTTTTACTTAGAACAAAAAAAAATTCTCGTCAATCTACGTTAAAATACCTAGAGAAGTACATACGGAATTTCAAAAATATTGTTTTATTCAAAAGTTGTAGGTATTTGAACTTAAGAAATGAATTTTCAGTGAAAAATTTTGTTATAACTGCTCATAAACTGTCCATAAAATGAAAAGTTTTCGATTAATCAGAAATTCCGTACGTACTTCTCTGCGAAATGCAATTAGGAGCATAACTTTTAAATTTGAAGTAAATAGAGTGAAAATTGTTGAAGTTATTTGTCACGCCAATTGGACAAAGCTGTTTCGAGAAGTTTCGAGAAGTTTCGAGTAGTCGGCCATTTTATGCATAGGAAAAAAAATATTTTCTCACAGCTTCATATTCATACTAAATCGATGTGTAATTAATTTTATGAGTGAATCACTTTTTCCTACGAAAAAAATATACCCGTATTAGCCTAGAAGATGGTCTAGGCTAATACGGGTATATGATAAGGAGCCTAGATGATGGTCGACCATCTTCTAGGCTCCTTATTTAACAATCTACAGCACGAATCTACAAAATGTGATTTTCGATACCAATGAAAATAAGGAAACGAAGAGAAAATCGTTGCATTCCAACGATGCAAACTTGAAGGCAATCACAATGTTATATATATATATTTTTTAAGTGTCAAAGTAACCTGCAGTGTGAAGTATCTTTGACAAGGAATTGAAATGCAACTTATGTCAAAGACTAAGGGTCGCTTTGACATAATTTTGATTTAAAAAATTAGTATTTCATGCATTATACATGGAATTAAATGAAAAATAACGATTTTTTACAATCAAATTGTCATCTTTATTAAAGAAACATTTTACATAAAAATAACAGATATTGTTGTGCCCCGGCTTCTGACGATGCGCGAAGAGCACGGAAATTCGCTCTCGAGTAAGTTGACACCGTGGGTTGTCGGATGCTCGAGGGCGAGGGTATGTGGGGACTTTTCCCGTTCCGAGTAAATCTCCAACTCGGGATATTGCAACTTGAACAACTTATATTTTATTTAAAATTAGGCAACAATATTACAATTCTTTTTTATGCCTTGAGACCGACCTCCTCGGCTTCTGGCCGAAGACTGACTTTCGATTGAATCTTTCGGCTAAATGTTAACTCGGGTTTTCGCAATCAACATTCGAGAACGTTCGATTCGTTCGATTGCGATTCAGCGCTTTTCCGGCTGAGTCGAGCGGAATATCGGGCTTGTGAAATATCGGGCTCGATATCGTCGCATGGGGTCTTTGAACCTCAAGCGTTAGCAATATGAAAATTCCTGTCTTTTTAGGGCACAACAATATGAAAAGATCAATTTTTTTTAAATGCGAAATGTAAAAAAAATTAGCAAATCGGAGTCAACAACCACCACGTCCGCGATTCGTGACTCTGGATTCGGAAGAGAGCGGGATATAAAGCCAAAAAAACATTCTTTTACATTTTTTACTATGGATAGTTTGTCATAAATGGTTTGCAAAATTTTCATTCGTCATAATGTATCCGAGCTTCAGATACTTAGAGTCAACACTCAAATTTGAAATTCGAGACCACAAACGTCTAAAGATCCAAATTTTTGTCGAAATCCAACTACTTTTCGCATTCTTTCCCGCCATATTAGATCCGCCATTTTGAATTTTAGGAATCCGATCTCTGATTCGGATTCAGCGACCTCAAAAACCATAACACATTCACATTCGTCGAAATCAAACTGTTTCTCGAATTTGCGTCCGCCATATTGAATCCGCCATTTTGAATTTTAGAAATTTGATTTCAGATTCGGATTCAGCGACCTCAAAAACCATCACATACTCACTTCCGTCGGAATCAAACTATTTTTCAAATTTGCGTCCGCCACATTGGATCTGCCATTTTGAATTTTGGAAATCCGATTTCAGATTCGGACTCAGTAACCTCGAAAACCATAAGGTTTTCATAAGAATTCCTTACTTTCGTCGGAATCAAACTATTTTCAGAATTTGCATCTGTCATTGCGAATTTTGGAAATCCGATTTCACATTCGGATTCAGCGACCTCAAAAACGATGATTTACCAAATTACAGTCAAATCGATGTAGTAAAAACATGTTTTCTTTATCAAATGCCCACATATGTGGCATGACACAGAAGGGGCACGACGTTTTTCTACCCATATGTGTGTCACTGACAGTCAAGGGGTTAATCATTCTTATAATTATCATTGAGGTCAAAATCAACTTGAGCAACATTACAATCAACCTTAGCAACATTATAATAAACGTGAGCAACAAATTTGAGCAATAGAAAAAAAGCTAAAAAATAATTAGTCTGTGTCCTCGCTCACCACACATCCAACGCTCGGTCAAAGTAACCCCAAAAACTGCCAAAGTTACCCGTAATGTCAATTTAACCCGGTTTCAGGGTATACACCGAAAAAACCCCACTTGGACTGACTAAATCCTTAATTGAGGGATTCCAGCGAATAATTGATTGGAAAAATCGACTATTAGGCTATTTTGAGGATTGTTTATTCCTTTTTAGTGCCTCCTCTCAATACATCCCTGGACGCATGTAAATAAACAACTTCTTCAAATCAGGCAATCCTTTTTTCCTTTGTACTCGCCGAATCTTTAATAAAAAAAATAGCAGATGCTAGCTGACGAGCAATTAAAATAGTTCCTCTCTATCTCGTATGATATTGAAGTTTGCATCATTGTACCCCATCGAAAGTTTAGTATACCGAACTTGTTTGGCAAATTTAGACTACAAAAATGGCTCACCTGTTTTTTAAGATCCTCATAAAAGATCCACGGCATAAGGTTGCAGTTTAAGAAAACTGATGATAAAAAAAACTAAAGAAATACATTTTAAAAGAAAAAGAATTTTCGGTGCCTTCCAACGATGCAAACTTCAGCACCGTCTTTCTCGTGTCCGTCTTATGGTGTTGAGATTTACATAATCGTTATGGTATCGAAGTTTGCATCGTTCGAATGCAACGAAAATATAATTCTTTTGCATTCCCCTATTTTTTGGCACATTTTGGTTGCAAAAATCATTGGAACATTATTGAGAATCCTTTAAAAAATGTATATTCAAAAGCTGGAAAAAAGGATTTTACATAATGATAAAAATGAAGAAATAAAAAAATAAATAACCATTTTCGTTGCACTCCAACGATGCAAACTTTAACACCATTCATTGTTGGTATGTAAAGATCATTTTTATCCTCTTTATTTCTTTATTTTTATTATCAAGTAATATTTAATTATTACTTATCATTTGTCTAGCCCGAATCTGGCGAAAGAATCGGGCAATTAAAAAAAAGTCATTGCTTTCCAACGATGCAAACTTGAACATCGTTTGTCCATGCTGAAAGTTGGAAGACTATTATTGTGGCAATGGGAATGCAGATTTTCAACGGTATCTGCATATGTATGCGCACGAATATACACCGAAACAGGTAATAATTCAGATGAGCACGATTCTCCGCGTCAAATATTACCCGCGTGTGTTTTGCGGATAAGTGCAATATAGAATGACAATGCAAGGGACGACATCGTGCAGCGGTCTAACGTTATAGATATATATAGACATGTACACGGTTTTTATACCTATATGAAGAATCAGGCAAAAATGGCGACACTATGTACCTACCTGGTCGACGAACACTACGGGTCCCTTCTTTAAAGTTTTATAAATATACATGGAATATTCTCTGCTAAGCGACGGGGCTCACAGACGCCAATCATACAATACGACAGTCAATTACAGTTTTTTTCAACTTTTAAACACGGTCATACCTACTAAAGAAAAAAAAGATCTGCAATGGAAAAAAGCTTTTTTGCAATTATTTTTAGGTAAAGTTCCAAAAAGGACATACTTCCGATTAATATGGAATTTTGTATGCCCACTTATGTTTACATGCTAATTACGGATAGGATAGTGAAAATACCCGCAACTTTGATTTTCAAGGCCGCACAAAAACTGATTTTTTTGAAAGTTTTTATATTTTATTGCAATAAATGTGCATCTTCGAGAAAAATGTTTTTTACAAAATTTGTAGCCTATAAAACGATTGATATTTTACGTTCTATACCAGCTTTGTCTAAAACCAATCTGTTTCTAGAAATATGGGATAATGCTCCAAAAAGTACATTTTCCTAAACTCCATTAGTTTCGATGTTATCTACTTGCGCCCTTTACCGCGGGAAGGTTGCAGTTTAACCTTCAACACTATACGCATACTTAAACAACAAACGACACACAACAAACAAACCCAAACAAGACACACCAAACAAAGCCAAACAAGAAACAACACACAACACAACAAACAAACCCGAACAAAACTCCAACCTTCCCGCTTTACAGTGCGTAAGTAGATAATATCGAAACTAATGGAGTTTAGCAAACTGTACTTAAATGTTTGAGGCTTCATTTCAAGTGTAATGACGTTTCACGCCTCAACCTTTCAAGAAAATATTTGATTTTTTAAAAGTTCTATGTTTATGTAAGTTTTATCAAGTAGCCCCCATGGAAATTTATGTACGTAAAATATATGCAGAAAATATACGCTACACATATATATATCGGTCGCATATATAGTGACGAAAAATAGAATAATACGTATATATTCAGTATATATGCACCAAATATATGACGCATATATGACCCATATATTTTCGATATATTTTTCTGACCAAAAAAATATATGCTACGTATAAGCACTATATATGATGCATATATGAGGCATATACGACGCATATATTTTCGATATATTTTCAATCTATTTGTTTGTCAGAAAAATATATAAAAAATGTATGCGTTAAATATGACTCATATAGTGTCATTTATGCGTCATATATGACTCATACATTTTTGATACGTATTCCTGACGAGAAATATATGCTGTGTATAAACACTATTACAGTTAAACTTAAGAAAACTTAAAACTTAAAGTCAAAAAAACTTAACTCACAGTTAAAGTACACTATTACGTATAAACACTATATACAGATATGCTACGCATATCTGTGTATATGTGGCATATATGTACCATTTATGCAGTATATATGTGGTATGTATGCAGTGTGTATGCAACATATATGCTAAATATATGTGGTATATATGCAGGATAAATGCTACATATATCATTGATATATGATACACTGATATACAGTAATACCACGTATATACATCTCATATATAAAAACGTTACGAAAATTAGAATTTGGCACATATATGCAACATATATTTTCAATATATGGCATACATTTCACATATATTACAATTATTAATAAAATAAATTTGCAGTAAATTTTTGCGTATGTAAATTTCCATGGGGGAAGTTTGTACTGCCTGCGCCTTTGATCAGTGACAAAGGATGAGGTTGTTCCGTACCTTTACTATTTACCTCCATACACTATATATTATTGTTTACTTTTTAGATCATTAGTTTATAAATAAAAGCTTGTTTCTAAAAAAAAGTTACGTTAATTTTTATGTTTTGTACTTTTTAGCATTAGAATTTGTTTAATTGGGTCTAGGGCTATAGTACTTGTCAGGACAAATCCAACGAGCCCAAACACGACGGGGCTATCTTGAGGAGTTCCTATGGTCACGTTCCGGCTCCACCATCGGACTCGCTTCATGGTACCATATTCTTGCATGGTCACCCAAGTTACAAAGGGGCCGTTAATAAATTACGTCATTTTAAAATGGGGGGCTGGTCGTTTGATGACAGTAACGATAATTGGATTATGATAGTGGGAAAAATAGGATGATTTCAGGGGGGGGGGGGGGGTAAAAATCAGAAAAAATCGATGACGTAATATGTGGACGGCCCCATAGGTATGCCGAATGTCTGTGCATTCGGATTTCAAGCAACTGAAAAATGGATTACAAATGTTTAACCAGAAAGACATACGAACGAAGCAAATTAAATAAAAGCTTGTCAAAAATTGTTTTGTTTGCTTAAATATTCTATAAAAGTATATATACCTACAGTGTGATAAACGTAGAATGATTATTTCTTAGTTTTAAAAAATCCTCAAAATTGCTTAATTTTTTTTCACGCCTAAATGTATATCCCGCCTTAAAATCATTTGAAGTTGACATCGTTGGAATGCAACGAGGATTGATTCCCTTTGATTGTACAATTTTTTGGCCGTTTTAGGTTGCAAAAATCACTTAAGGGGTTACCCCCACTTGCGATTTTGAAAAAATCGATTTTTTTTATTGCATTTTTTTGAAGTATAAGTATCTGAGAATATGTCCTGAAAATTTCAAGTCGATCCGAACAAAATTGACTGAGATATGAGCGTTGAAAGAGAAGAATCCGCGTTGAAAGAGCGTTGAAAGAGAAACTTTAAACGCGTTTTTCTCAAAATGGCATTTCTGAAGTCGGTGACCAAGATTACTCGAACACTAATGAACCGATCTTCTTGAAATTTTTCAGGCTTATTTAATACATAAAAATGTAGTCTTTGATCGTTCGATTTTTTTCGTTAAAATCGAATCATTAACTTTGACTGTCCGCCATTTTGTGAAAAATGAATATTTTTTTAAAATCCTTCGATTAAAGACTAGTTTATACTTATATTTGACTAAATCCATCCGCATTTTTTTTTCAGATGATCCACTTCGCCGCAATGTTGGTCACCGCAAACCGTGTATATAAAAACATTATTTCATTGACGGCCATTTGCCACGAAACAATGTAATATTTTTCAATAAAAAAATTACTGTAAGTTCTTCAAGATGTGTTCTTTAAGATGGTATATTGATCGATTAAAAAAGTTTTGCAGTTTTCTTTAAAAAAATTCATGAAAAAGGCCTTTTTTGCGCTACAAGTGGGGGTAACGCCTTAAGGAGTTTCCCGTATTCTCATTAGACATGCAAAAACTCAATTTGCAATAAACGCCTCGCGATTATTTGAAAATAAAGAAATGAAAGATGAACAAAAAAATCGTTGCAATCCGACGATGCAAACCGAAACGTCATGTATCAAAGTCTAAAAAACAATCAGTATCCTTTAACGTTAATCGGCCAGACAAACTTGACCCTACATTAGGGAATACCCACATTTCTCCGGAACGCATCTACTGTTCCATTCCGCACGGAATTTATCCCACGTATGTATGTATATAGGGTCAAATTGGGAACAGTGGTAACAGATTTTATATTATTTTTGGTGTCAGAAGTTGAAAAACCAGCTGAGTTTATATGTTTTTTGCTTCTCTACCTTTCGCAGTTATGTTCGAAGTCATTGTTCTCCCGCGATATACAGCTATATTGCGGTATTTGAGCATTGTGTGTGTTAACCCAACAAAAATAGAAACTCGCAGTGCCTGCTTTAGAAAAAAAGAGAGGGTCGGTACACAGTGGCTCCACTTTTCGAGGTACACAGAGGTAAGCCAGAATATGAATATTTTCGCGTTGGGATTTAGATAGGTACTGGTACTACCGCATTAGGTAGGTACTCATTGTTGATTAATATTCAATAAATCATTGTGATTGATCTCATGACATGCTGTTTTTTTCAAATTAATTTTTCAATAGTTCACTGTC
Organism: Ophion ellenae; assembly: GCA_963210295.1. Lineage (NCBI taxonomy): Eukaryota > Metazoa > Arthropoda > Insecta > Hymenoptera > Ichneumonidae > Ophion > Ophion ellenae. Next base: position 35,083,585 of record OY723387.1, on the reverse strand, counting down.
CAATACTCCCCATTGTATAGAGAAAAGCACTCCATTACCTACAAGTGTACAGTGGATCAGGGTAATTTTCTCCAAATTTTGCTTGATTTTGAAATGTTGTTTGTGAAATTGGGCATGTTTCACTGTGTATGACCCCAAGTACCCAGTGGATGAAATGCCACTTTTTTAATGGTTATTATCTCGATATCTATTGGGATAGGCCGTTCAGTGTCTTTTTACAAAATAAAGGCATTGAATACACCTCACGTTTAGTCCAGGTTTCATTGAGATTGTGAGAACGGTCAGGCAGCTATAGACCTCTGAAAAAACATGCGCCACTGATCCCACTCTGAGTTCGTTGAAGGAAATATTCGGTTTGCGTGATTGCCTCGACCGCACGAAAATTCTTCCGTGCTTTGTTTCCTGTTCGACGGAACATCGAGAATCTCATCCGCGTGCGAAACAAAGTTGCTCACTGCGTGCGTATTATCGTACGCTGCTCTGCGATAAAGATGTCCGCGAGGGTCGAACAGGAAACGGATCCTGCTGCACCACGAATCGTCGAATATACGCAATTGTTCGTGTTTTGTTTGTTAGTTTTTTTTTTCTCGACCATAAAAGAATTCGGTGGGAAGAATATTGCAGGAGAGACTTGCCGAAGGGTTGTCCGCTTCGACTGCGGGTTTAATAGTAACCGCGATGACGAGGCACTCATGTGCGTGCGTGCGTGAGCGTGTGTGACGGTGTCCATAGTGAAGATTAGATCTCGGATCGATGCGCCGCATGAAACGGAGGCACGCACGCGTAATTGCGGTTGCAATCGTACTTCTCGTTCTTACGGAGTACATTGGCATAAAGTCGGTAAGAAAAGTATTGGTACACATTGCAATATTGAAAAAAGTCTTCGAAAAGTAGAATATTCTTGCGGATTATAGGTAGTATGACGGTATTTAGAGTATTTGAAATATCAATATAGTATTCGGGTATGTAGGGTATCTAGGTAGTATTAGGATATTAAAAATATCAATATAGTTGACTACTATACACGTTATCCTGTTATAAATGGATAATCCTGCAATTGTCCATAGGTCAGATCATGTCTTACTATATGCTGGAATTCCAGTTTAGTAAAAGTCCCACTAATACAGTCGTGCTGTCGCTGAAAAACACCGGAATCGGAGAAAATTAGAAGAAGGCTAGTTTTTTGACAAGTGATTTTGTAGGTGCCACGGGTGCTAAATCCAAGTTTGCCTAAAAATCGGGGTGTTGGTTTTTTTTAGGGGATGAAAGGAGATCGGGGTGGATTAATGCCAAACTACAACCCCTACGAGGTCGGCGCCGTGAGACAAAATGTGCAGAAAAATCCGGGCTTTAGTTTTGTCCACAGCGCCGAAGTCGTGGAAGTTCATTTTAGAGGTGAAATTTTGAAAAATCAGTTTTAATTCAGTAACTCTTTAGAAAAAATCGTACACTTTTTGTTCAAATGGGAACGTTCTAGCCCTTGAAAAGACGCGTCGATCGAGTATTTGATCATCCCTCTCCAATAATATCTTCACCCCCAAAAGAATTGTTGAAGTATAAACAAAAAAAAATGTTTATTGAATAACTCAAAAACCATCGATTTTTCGGGGATGGTTTGAATGTACGAAATGTAGAGAATAATTGTCTCTATATTTTCGTCCCTATGGACCACCCTTGAATTTTGCTTTATCGAACCACCTCTCAGGGGTTGAAAATTCAAAATGAAATTCTGGGAAAACTATTGACCGGAAATAAAGAGATACGAGTTTGGCGCTGCGAACAAAAATGTAGGTGAGGGTTCAAGCTACAAATTCTTCCACGGCGGCGAATTCGTACGGTCAATAGTTTTCCCAGAATTTCCATACCCGAAAAACCGATTGTTTTTTAGTTATTCAATAAACTATTTTTTTTTGTTGTGTTTTAACCATTTTTTTAGGGGTGAAGATATTATCGGAGAGTGATGATCAAATACTCTATCGACGCGTCTTTTCAAGGGCTACAATATTGTAGCCCTTGAATAGACGCGTAATATTGTAGCGTCTTTTCAAGGGCTAGAACGTTCCCATGTGAACGAAAATTGTATGAATTTTTCCTAACGAGTTATCGAATGAAAACCGATATTTCAAAATTTCACCCCAAATTGAACGTCCACGACTTCGGCGCTGTGGACAAAAATAAAACCCGGATCTTTCTGAACATTTTGTCTTCCGGCGCCGACCTCGTGAGGGTGTAGTTTGGCATTAATCCACCCCCATCCCCTTTCATCCCCTAAAAAAACCCTACACCCCGATTTTTAGGCAATTTTGGTTTTAGCACCCGTGACACCTACAAAATCACCTGTAAAAAAACTAGCCTTCTATTTTTTTCCGATTCCAATATACAGCACGACTGTACTACACGGTTTTCGAGATTTTCGGTTTTGTGTTATTTTTTGTTCAATCATCTGCTTTTCGTTTTGCGCATGCCATTTCTACAAATGATATGAATCGACAATAACTAAGCAACTTTTTTAAGTAAGTGGCACGATATGCGGAGTAATTTTTTTTTACGCCGCAGGCTATGAAAGTTAAATTGGTTCGTATGAAAGTTCGAATTGGTTTGTATGAAAATTCTGCATAAGATCTTTTTCATAACGTTTCCTTAACATTTAAGGTTAAAAAGAAGAACTTTCTAGATAAAACAAACAACCAAGAGCATTGTTTTAAAAGCCGAGACAAAAAAAGTTTTCATTTATAGAAATGGTATGCGAAAAACCAAAAGCAGATCATTTTTGTCTCGAAAACCGTGGGACTTTTCCTAAACTGAAATTCCAGCATATAGTAGGACATGATCTGACCTATCGACAGTTGCACGATTATCCATTAATAACAGGACACCCTCTATATACTATATATTGAATGGATATATAGGTATTTTTTTTCAATATATAGTCTATTTGATAAATATCTAATATTAAATTCTTATATAAAATATTTTAGAAAGTAAGTAATTAAAATATATAATACGATTATTAATCATTTATTCCGTGAAAATAGTCGTATATTTATATTAAGAACAATGTTTTTATATAAATATATTAATATATTTTAATATTAATATAATGATATATTTTGTATAATTATAATAAATCCATAATTCATACTTAATGATAATAGAGTTGATGTTAATGTGGATAACGTATGGCAATAAAAATTCTTAAAAAAAACAGACAGGAAAAAGCGAGACGTGCATGCGATTACTTTTTCTTCAGATGTTGAAGTTATCATCTTGTGAGTCGAATGGAAATTAATTATTCTGAATTGCTCAATTTTCTTTTGAGGCATTTGGGCTACGGAAATGTGTCAGACCTGAAACTGGTGGAAAGAATTATTATCTGAAACTGCAACTTTTCATAGTACACTAAAAACCGCTTATAACGACATCGGTAACAACCACTATCGGCTATAACGTCGGTACTGCGTGGTCCCTTCAAGTCCGTTATAATCGGTTTTCGCTGCAATTGAAAGATTAGGTAAATAAATAAGCATTTCCACTGCACATTACAACGATTGAGCACACCTTTTTTACCCTCTAAGCCAGAAGGTGCGCGATATAACTACTTTTCCTCGCTTTCGTTACTTTTTTTTCTTCTGCTCAGAGCGTCGTTGAAAACCATCTTTTCGAATACGCTTGCGTCTATTTCTAAAATAGATTGGACAAACCAAGTGAGACTTTCGCACAGCAGCTTCCCGACATCGTCATTTTCAAAATTTCGATACAGGTCGATCCGGTCATGAGAAAGTTTTATTATTATACTAACAAGGAAAGTCACTTAAGTTTCCGTCTTCGATTTTGTCGAAACTCATATATGTGACCAAGCATTGAAAACTATAGGACGCGTGTTCTTTTTATCAGTGGAAAAACGATTTTAAGGGGATAAACCACCCCTCAAAGAAAGGCGTGTCACCCTCTAATTTCGGTTTTGTTTTCGATACTTCTATAGTGGCTTTTTCATCGTTTTACATTAGAAGAATTTTGGTTTTTGTTTCATTTGGATCCGTAGACCGATTTTGGGTGGAACTGCAAAATCATCTCTCGTTAACACCGTTTTCCCGCCGATATAAAAAATACGTGTCTAATTGTTTTCAATGCTTCATGACATATATGATTTTTAACAAAATCAGAGGTGGACATTTAATTGATGTTCGTCGTAAGTAAATTTCGTAAGTAAATAACTTGTTTAAATAACAATAACTTTATTGTTCAGCAATATGTTTCAACAACAAAAACTGACTCTTGGCAAGGCTATATATTAATGATGTGCAAAATTCCGACCTTGTCATTCGGATATTCTGATTAAAAAAAAAATCTTTTGACAAAAAAAGATTTTATTTAATGTACTAAAACGTAGAAAATAACTTTTTAGCCAAGTCACCTATATGTGACTATAAATAAAAGCTCGGGGCGCTCAACTTTATAAATGTTTAATAAATTTCATCAATTCAGTTTCATTAACCGTATTAAATTTGGCACAATAGTAATTCGAGAAATTATTATCACACGTTTATACTCAGTTTCGGGATTTTTATTTAAGAAATCTCAGGTTATTTACAGCAAATTAAATACAGTTGATATGTTAATGAATTTATGTTAACTAAATATTATACGTCTAAATTTTGAGCACTCCAAGCTTCTATTTATAAACACATATAGGTGACTTGGTAAAAAAAATTATTTTCTACTTTTTAGTACATTAAATAAAAGCACGTTTTTTAAAAATATTTTCTAAAAAAATATTAGTAGTTTCCTAGTTTAAGGGTTTGTACATCAGAAACACGGAATGGTTATAAAAAATAACAAAGACTGTAATTGTGATTGAACTAACGACTAATTCGGCTAGTCGGCTCCTAATTTGATTGTATACTATCGATTTTCGAGTGAAATATCGATTTTCCGTTTAGCATCTCACAGAAAGTCAAGATGGATAAAAGTATGTAGAAATGTCAACACCCGACTTGATTTTGGGCCCGACGCTTACGCCGGACCCGTTGAGTGCGTTCGAATTTTTCGCAATATTTTGAAAATGAGAATCAAGAATAATACTTGAATCATTTCAAATAAAAAAAAACTGTCAAGCTTCATTTTATCAAATAAAATTGTGGCCATCAGAAACATGCATATTTCTTCCTCATTCATTTTCACCGCTCCCGAACTTGATCCCATAATCAATTTTTTCACCTAAATCTGCCTCTCACGAGGAAGCCAATATCGAAAGACCCACAATACGGACGTACTCGCGATTGAAATTCGGACCTGCTCATAGAGGTAACTTGGTCAAGAAGTAAAATGATCAGTTTTGAGATCAAAATACAGTAATAACGACAAGGCGATGTGTAAGTTTTTTTTATTACTATTTCCGGGGTTCGAAAACACAAGTAGAAAAGGAAAAATGAATATTGAGTATTTATATAAAAATATTGAGTATTACAAAGCCACAAAAGGTACACATGTAGAGACGGAACGAGTCGTGCAAGTCCTCCCGTTCCCTATGCGTGTACTATCAACCTAGGGGGATTCGGTGTACATTGCGACTGCGAAAACGCACGTCGGGCATCTTCGGCAAAACTCGGATCGGCGGCTTAATTCGGCTCGACGTCGTGCGGCGGGTGGCTGCCTCTCATATTGATCACGTGGCCGCGCGTAGAGAAACGCAGTACAGCTTTGGGATATACGCACACATACGTGTGCATGTGTATTGGTGCGGGTAGGATTCACGGTATAGGCCAACGCAAGGCTGTGGGGTGAATCGGTCGAGCGTCGCCTGTATACACGCGTACAGTCGGCCCTCCGTAAAATCATCTCCATCTCCACTACAATTGAATATCTCCTATCGTAATCCTTAGCTAATGTTCCGAATGTTGTATTTCGATAACAAGCGAGCTGATTGATTTTCGACCGTAGGACAACGCGACTCCCCGCTGCAAATTCGACCATTTTAGGCTTTTCGTCGTCTTTCGTCCGTTTGTTTCTCGCGCACAAAGAAGGGCAAAGACTATACAACAGGGAAGACGTGACCTTGCGAAGCTCCCGCTCCGCGTTCAATCGTCCGACAAACTCGCAGAGCGCAATATCGTCAAGTTTGCGATCTTGGAATGCAACGACTATTGTCATTTCTTGGTTCTTCAATTTATTTATCAACCTTTGCTATCTTCCACTTTTTTTTGTAGGTGTATTTTTGCGCTTCCGCAGAACAAAAGAGAGAAACAGAACAGTAAAGAAAAAAGATTGTCAAATCATTTCGGGAGGTATTGCAAAAATATTCGTTGTATGAAAGAAAAATATAGACGGCATTGAAAAAAGTGGACGTAGGACGAAGGAAGAAACGGAAAGGCGTTTCGACCGTGCGAACTGCATCGTCGACATAAATGAGTATAGGCAATCGGTCTTTGCTACTATCCGAGTGAACGACAATGAAGCATTTACGCTTGTTCGTGGCCGTGCTGCGGAACATACAGCTCGATTGACGCGCCCGCCGACGTGATATTTGTCGGAGCCCTTGATCGCGCCGAGCATTTCGCCTGCCCCGCTATTGCAGTAATTTCGACTACGGCACACGAGATGAGGATTGGTACAGCAGACGCAAAGGCCAAAAACGAAGGGATAACACTCGCGAAAGCAGAGACGAGAAGTTTCCTCCTCGCGCGCCCGTTGCATCGCGATCGTGCTGAGCTGCAAGAGCAACTTCCTGCGCGATGCTGCCCCGAGAGAGAGAGAGAGAGAGAGAGCGAGAGAGAGAGAGAGAGAGAGAGAGAGAGAGAGAGAAAGAGAGGGAGGGAGAGGGAGACAACTTGTATGGGTGAGCCACTTTTGCTTCGATCGGAACGGACACCACTACGAGCGGAGGGAACAAGATTTGCATCACTAAGTGTGAACGCCTCCATATGTGCATATACAAACGCACACAAACTTTCCATAAGCACTTTTTTGCTTCCAAGCAAAAGTCATAATCAGGAATAATGCATGGAAGACCAAATACTTCTGTTCCTTTTCTTTTTTTATGCATGTCTGTCAACCAGGTGTGAAAGCGTTCAGAACGTGAATCATTTCTGGGGAGAGGGAATAGCGGGAGGGAGAGAAGAGAAGGTGGAGAATTAGTGGGATCATTGCAGCGAACGACTGACCATTGAATTTTCGAGCGTGTGGCGGTCGTGCTCTCTCTCGCTCTCGCGCTCTCTCTCTCTCTCTCTCTCTCTCTCTCTCTCTCTCTCTCTCTCTCTCTCTCTCTCTCTCTCTCTCTCTCTCTCTCTCTCTCTCTCTCTCTCTCTCTCTCTCTCACTCTCTCTCGCACACTCTCTATCTATCTACCTATCTTTCTCGGGATTGCATCCATTGACCTCCCGGCCGCTCGGAAGCGAGGTCGATAAGCCTCACTACGAAGTATTTCGTGGTGCCTACATGCGTTGTCGTAACTTTGTGCGTGTGTGTGTAACACGCTCATATATGTATACACTCTCAAGAGAAATGTCATAAGCAAAAGAATGTGAAAGTTATGTAACATTCCTCAGTACGCGGAGCAAAAATTGTTAAATAAATAGTTATTCAGCTATTTTACAATTTCACTCATACACACAAACAGACATTGTCCCAAAAACTAACGATAATATTGCAGGTGCGGACAGGCCAGCTCATGATGATCCAGAACAACGAAATATGACCTCAGTAAAAGTGTTATATTTATCGAGATATTCACACTATTGTGAAACTCGTGAAAATCTCTAGCCTAAGGTAATATTTCACACACCACAGCTGTAAATAGGGATATTTTTCCGTTCGGTTTTTATTTTCTGAATATTACTAAAAGATCGCGCTAACAATAACAACCAACAAATACATGTCGCGTCTTTTTTAAATCTAGACTAAATGATCCTATTTTTAAGATATGTTGAAAAATCAAAGAGCTAACAATGTAAATGTTTATGGTTATTATTGATAGCATGAAAAAACCGAAGCGAAGAATATCCGCATTGGCAGCTCTAATATGTGTAATATTGCCTCAAGTCAGAGATTTTCACGAGTGTGAAAAAAGTGCGAATATCTCGAAAACTATGACACTTTTACGGAGGTCATACTTAGTTATTCTGGATCATCATGAGCTGGCCTGTCAGCACCTGTAATATTATCGCTAGTTTTTGGGACAACCTGAGTATATATCGAGGGACGGGGCAGTATCTCGAAATCAAGTATTAATATTAAAAGTAATCTGGCTCCGTGAGCACTGTGTCATTCTTATGTACTCCGATATGGGATGTAACCGATGCAGACAATATTGTGGGAGGAAAAACATTAACAGAGTTTTTCGAAAGAAAAAAAAATACTGTCCCAAATGTCCAAGTGTAGATGAATAGTTGAACAACGAAGATTGATTACCTTTTACATAATTATATTAGTCAAAAATACATTTTTTATTAGCCAAAAATACATTTGGCACTTGGCATACATATTACGGAAATAAGTTCCTTATTTAACCCTTTAACTGTCAGTGACACACATATAGGCAAAAAAAAGTCGTGCTATTTTTGTGTCATGACACACATGTGGGCATTTGAAAAAAAAACATATTTCTACTACAGCGATTTGAGTATAATTTGATAAATCATTGGTTTTAAGGTCGCTGAATCCGAATTTGAAATCAGATTTCCAAATTTCAAAATGGCGGATGCAATATGGCGGACACAAATTCGAAAAATGTTTTGATTCCGACAAAAGTGAGTGTTAAAAGGTTTTTGAAGTCGCTAGATCCGAATTTGAAATCAGATTTCCAAAATTCAAAATGGCGGATCCAATATGGCGGACGCAAATTCGAAAAATGGTTCGATTCCGACAAAAGTAGATACCGTATGGTTTTTGAGGTCGCTGAAACCGAATTTGAAATCGGATTTCCAAAGTTCAAAATGGCGGATCCAATATGGCAGACGCAAATTCGACAAGTAGTTGGATTTCGACAAAAAATGGTATCTTTAGTTTGTTTATGGTCGGGAATTTCGAATTTGAGTCCTAACTGACAAGTATCCCATGTAGGTTTCGCCAATCGAACCGTAACGGCCAATACTTGGACCAATGTTGGCGGGGCGATGATCGATTACCCAATTGTACGCCAATGCTCGGCTGAGTATTGACTAGCCAACATTGGTTTGCCAATACGAGGCCAATGTTCGGCCAAATATAGACTCGCTAATCATTGGCTTGTCGATACGAGGCCGATGTTTGACGAAGTATAAACTGGCCAATCATTGGTTTGCCAATACGAGGCCAATGTTCGGCCAAGTATAGACTCGTTCATTATTGGTTAATCGATATGAGGCCGATGTTTGACGAAGTATAGTCTCGCCAATCATTGGTTTGCCGATACGAGGCCAATGTTCGGTCGAGTAACGCATGATCAAACCGCAATTCGTATATTGACGATTCATTGTTTCGCGTTGAAGTCATTGAGAGACGAGATGAATACTTTTTACGAGTCCATTGGACATTATTCTTAACAAATATACTACCAAATCAATGCACTCATTGTTGGCCGATTCTCGAACGAGCTCATTCGCGATACTCTACCCTTTTTTATGAACCATCCTACACTGACAGAAAAATTCTATTAATATTAACTAACCGCGTCTATTTATTTATTTTTTATTTGAATTAACTAGATTTTTCGTGAAATCAAATTTTTCCTATTGCATTCCATTATTGGAATTATTCATTGTAAATATGTTTATTTATTTAAATTAAACTTGAACTAATGAACAAATGGTCTGTCTTTATTGGAACACACATATTAAAGGGTTGTGGGAGTAGAAAGGGATTATATATATATATATATATAGGTTAGGTTAGGTTTGGAAATTCTCCAACATGTCAGTCGATAACACTCTCTAATTATCACGATAATATTAACTAATTAATATAGTTTATGTGATACAAATAATGATAAGAATCCATTTGGTCTCTTATGGCATATCTGCGATTCAAATGTTACGAGCACTCGGTAGCATAGGGGCAGCGTGCTTGGCTATGAGTAGGTAGGTTCAAGGCTCAAGTCCCATATAGGTGAAATATTTTCTTCGAACTAATCGTTTCGCCAGACCAGGTAATAACGAATTACAATACAAAAAGAATCAATTTTTTTTGGCAGTGCAGGACCAATTTTGGTGATCTATATCGGGTCACAATTATCCGCCAAGACTCGGTCGATAATCGGGCCAAGCTCGAGTGGCAATGATGGTAATCTTGACGGGGACTTATTGTTGGCCGATTCTCGAATGAACTCCTACGCGATGCTCGGCCGATTCTCATAAGCCATTCTAGGGCCAATATTGATTGCGAATATCGGGCCGCTCTTATCATCCAAGGCTCGGTCGATGATTGGGCCAAGCTCGAGTGCCAATGTTGGCAAGCTCGGCGTCGCGCATCGGCCAATCGTTGGCCACTACCGATCACCCTACATGGGATCTGACGCTCGGATACAATATGATGAATTAAAATTTAGCAAATCATGTGTTACAATCTATCCATAGTAACAAATGTAAAAAAATACTTTTTTGGTTTTATATCCCGCTCTCTGCCGAACCCAGAGTCACGAATCGAGGACGTGGCGGTCATTGACTCGGATTTTGTATTTTTTGTGCTTTTTGTATTAAATTTTTTTTTGTTACTATTCTTATTTTCTTTTTATTTCTCGTATTTCTCGTATTCAATTTTTTTTGTGCAATTTAAAAAATTTGTATTTCTTTTTTATTTTCAATTTGCTTTCGATTTTGGTTTTATTCTTTTTTTGTTATCTGTATCTATTGTTTTTTTTTTCATTCTTTGTGGATTTTTTTTCATTAATGTATATATTTTATTTTAAGTTTGGACAACAAATAAAAAAGTATTTCGGTATTTCACCTGATCATACCGTTATTGGTGATACTTTTGGAAGCAAGGTACCACCGCGCACAGTGGAATGTTACCACAATCTTTGCACATAAAGAATGTTGCCTTCCTTTGTTTTTTGGAATAACATTAAGTGTAACGGTTTCTTATCTTCTTATGGTCTGAAATATAGAATGGAGAGCGACTTCGTGACGAACGCAGAGGATTTTTGGGTTTACAACGATACTCTTTAGATGATGTGTGTTGATCACAATGATCTTCCAACAGCTCTGTTGCCAGTGCACGAGGAAACTGTAAAGAAGTCATTTTTTCGAGTCAGTTTGGAGATGATTATAGACGACGGAAGCATTGGAAATTGCAGTATCAAATAAATGAAAGTATAATTTGTGATGCCACTTGACGGTCGTGTGAATTGTTTCGTAAGAAGAAAGAGACTGATCTGTTTTGTCTACACCTCCCATATTGTTATTATAAGAAATAACAACATTGGCTTCAAGATCTGTTTCTTGGTGATTAGTCTTTAGTCCATGTCAAAATTCTCGCTAGACATTTACATTGCTTATATTATTATTAATATTATGTTAAATGATTTCTCGCATTCAGTCGCTCGAATTCAAATCAACTTAATCATACTAAAACTGAAAATCTTTTCTGTCATATTGGACCCACCATTTTGAATTTTGGAAATTCGATTTCAGATTTGGATTCAGCAACCTCGAAAACCCTGAGGTACTCACTTGCGTCGGAATCAAACCATTTTTCAAATTTGCATCCGCCATATTGGATCTGCGATTTTGAATTTTTGAAATCTGATTTCAAATTCGGTTTCAGCGACCTTGAAAACTCTAAGGTAATTCCTTCCGTCGGAATCAAACGATTTTTCAAATTTGCGTCCGCCATATTGGATCCGCCATTTTGAAATTTGGAAATCTGATTTCAGATTCGGATGCAGCGACCTCGAAAACCCTAAGGTACTAACTTTGGTCGGAATCAAACAATTTTTATTATTTGCGTCCGCCATATTGGATCCGCCATTTTTATTTTGGATATCCGATTTCCGATTCAGATTCAACGATCCTAAAAACCTCCAAACTGATATTTTTGGGTAAATCTGTGAAGATTTCTTTCCAACACAAAAGTGGCACGAAAATCTAATTTTCGCCTGACTGCGAAGGGGTTCATGAGCTTTCTAAACAGGTACGAATGTTATCAACTTCTGCAAGGGTTCGTAATCTTGTCGATTTCTGGACAACTAAAAAAAAAAGAATATTTCTTGCCACTTCATTTCTAGGATTATATTATTAAAGGATTAAATTAATTAAAGAATATTTCTTGCCACTATTTCTAGGAAATCAGATCCTTCATTTCTAGGATTATCGGAATGTTGGGCATGCATTTTATTTAGAGTGATAATTCATTCATCAGCTTTCAGAAAAGTATCAATTGGGTGCCCAGAGTGGAGTACTATTTTTATAATTATTCGTTTTGGTAAGAAGTCTGATAATTTCTAAACAAATCTTAAAACCACTGTAACGCGGAAATATCTCGAATTTTGACCCCTAAGTGACAGGAATTAATTTGGTGCAAATGTCTTCTAGTATAACCCCTTTCAAGGGACAGGGCGAACTACTAATCACCCTGTATAATTATCGTATACACGTTAGACATTAAATCTAACTGTATATTACGAGATTTATTAATACACATATTAATCAATTCTATATTCACATGTTTATCCTACGTATATAAATGAGATTAAAGTTTCAAACTTTTCAAGCTGTTTATGTGGAGACCTACAATCTAAATCTGCAAACAATATGTTGTATAATAGTGAAAATACGGAAATGAAACTATAAGAAAAAACTTTCGTTGCCCGCTAACGAGGCAAGCTTCAAAACCATAGTGTGTAATAGATGGTATATTGAGGCAAATATTAGGTATTTTTTACATCAGCAGGGTACTTAGCTGGGCGCGATTCATCTATACCACGAAGCGTATTAAATTGGGCAATGATAGGAAATAAATGTTATGTACTTCGACGAACACATCGCTATCACCATTTTCGAGATATACAACTTTAGTTACCAAGTAAAATAATTACTCCGAAGAAGTATGAAACTTACGGACATCGTTGTGCTTCCATGGTATCATCGCGATGATGACGTGTTGATTTCGAGGTTGGATAATGCTGTGCAATTCTTAGATCAGCGTGGAGTCATCTGTACAACTGAAAAGAAACGATGTGCTTAGAGTACACTTTATTCGCGATTAAAGAAAGCAGAAATTTAAGTGGTTAGGCTAATGTGAAAATGACGAACACGCATTCGTCGCTTGAGGCCACTCAATTTGAAGAGGAAGGTCCGACATATGGTGCAGGAAACGCAGATTTAAGGTAAATTCATTATTACAACGATATAACTGCTAGTAAAACTTTGAACACGTTTTTCTCGAAACTTAACATTTCTTTTTATTAGTTATTAACAATAAGAATGCCATTTTTTCTTGAAACATTGAAAAAAAATCCAAATTTCATTTTGATGATTGAAACACGTAAACGAAAAAAGAGCTAGGTCAAGTCTCCAATATTATCTATTTTACGAGAAAAAAACGCGTTTTTTTTTGTTTCAGATCAGCTGACGAAATCAAGTACACCGTTGAGTTTCTCACGTTCAAAGTTCCTTCACGAGATTATTCATAACTTCTTTAATTGTGAATATTTTTGAAAGAAATTTGGTACACAACTTTGTTAAAATACATACAAATAAATATCCCAACGATTTTTAAATCATCTCACCTATTCCTTCGAAATTAATCTTTTTAATCAAGCCTTATTTTCGGGTCTCGACAGTAGGCTAATCCCTCAACCCCTTAAGGCTGATTACAAAATATAAATAGAATGGGTTGAACTTTCATTCGAATATAAGAACAATATACTAATTTGAAAGAAAAAATGACCGAAGTACCATAAATTTGATTTGCCGAATGCAAGGCACGCGAATATTCCCTTCAGTCGAATGGATTTTATTCAATTTTGAATCCGCACTCAGCGTGTTCTCTCCTCGTAATACAAATCTTTCAAAGTATTGGCAGTTTGATTATAATTCGGCGATTACGGTCAATGACCCACCGACGTAATATATTTTGGTGACGAATGTACAAGTTTCGAACGACTATATTCGTCGAGACCATTGATACCGGCACAATACAAATATGCTCGGATGCAGACAACAAACGAGCGACCAATGGGTACTTCGAACGAACGGAAGGCCGGGACAGGAGACTGACAAACCTATGTTAATCCAATAACACGTGTAATAAGCACCGTAGATCAAGCGACAAATACGATACCAACGGGACTATACGTATATATGCAGAAAGGATACTTCAAAGCCGTTCTATCCAGGTGTAATGTTGACCATTAGTGTGTCTAAATATGGTCAAAGTTTGCAACGTTGGAACACAATGAAAATCGCTTTTTTAAAATACCCAACTATTTTTCTGGCAGATTTCGGCTACCGAAACAACCAAAACAATTTTTCGAATCATCATTACAGCTCTACAATGTAAATTAGCAAACAAAGTTTTGGATAATATTAAAAATAATGAAATTCAGAAATAAAAAAAGCGTTTCGTAGCATTACAATGATCAAGCTTCCTCAGCATGGCGTCTGACTGTTACAAGGGAGCTTCTTGAAATGTTGTCAATCGGATCGTTGATTTAGAAGACAAGCACGTTCCTTGAAACGACCTTTGTACAAAAATGCTCAGGTTCACCAAAAAACGATTTTCGAGTCTTGGAATTTGCATCGTGTCGAGTATTAGGAAAATTGACCGCTATGAAGACGTTTCTGGCAGTCTAATGTCCGCAAAGTTACCTTTTACGTTACCAGGGCGCTCGACTTCCCATTTTTTAGGATATTCAATAAGTTCTCGCTGTTTTCCAACAGATGGCGTTACCAGAACTGCGTGCGGATAAGTAGTTTAAGATGGCAACGCATTTGTGGAGAAGTACTACACTGAGAAAACAATATACTTCTATGTACCAGGATTTGTTAACTATTAACAATTGGTAAAGTTGGATATGGCGAAATAAATATCTTCTTACAGTTAATGAATCATTCATTTGAGCCTCTGAATTGTCGCAAATGAAGATTTGGTAATAGTTAAGAAACAGGTACTTTAATGGAACATACCCGTTCTTAACAGTCAACAGATATAGATTGGGTCTAACCCAATGCTTCGTATGAATATACTATAAATACTTGTTTTCTATAACTGAGGCGTTTATTCAATGAGATCAGTGGAACAGTTGTCCCAGATTTAAAGGATAGCTGGGTGAACGATATTTTATATTTTGACAAATCAAGATTCGTGTATAGTTACCAAATGAAAATTTGGACAAAGTCATTCATTGATTGTCGGCAGATGAATGTGCAGTTGAATCAATGTAGCACTATAGTGCTAGTGGGCAAGTGTACAAGGAACAACTCTCACAGAAAATGAGAGTTGTTCCTTGCTATTTGTAGAGGACAAATCGTTGGACAACGATTTGTCCTCTACAAGTAGCAAGTCCGTTAACCGGAGGACAACAAAGATGGTAGCATCAATACGTCGTAGAGCAAGGAACAACTCTCATAGAAAATAGGCGGTCCCGCGGTCGACGTCTTGGCCACCCGGGCTCTAATGCATAATTTAATATTCTCTATATATACTTTCGAAAGTTTCCTAAAGATTTGGCATGCTCACAAAACAAGCAAATCGTTAATTAACGGCACCGGCGCAGAGAATAAATTCATGTTTTCACGGTCGCAAACTAATATGGTCTAGGTAAATGGACACGCGGTCACGCACAATCTCCAGTGTACCTCGATCGTGTCTACGTTGCGTCCGCGCACGAACGAGCTTGTGCGACTAACAGAAACATCCCTCAGGTGACACCCTTCGATTTTGTTGAAATTTGGATATGTTATAAAGCATTGAAAAGTAAGCGATACGTATTTTTTTATCGGCAGAAAAATGGTTTTAAGGGGTGAAACCACCCCTCGAAAAAGGCATCCCTAGGGGTAATGTAGCAATTTCACGCACAAGGAGTCCACCGATTTTAATGAAACAAAAACGAAAATTCGTTTAATGAATTGACCCCTTAAAACCGTTTTTCCGCCGATAAAAAAATACGTATCGCTTACTTTTCGGTGCTTTATAACATATCCAAATTTCAACAAAATCGAAGGATATCACCTGAGGGATGTTCCTTGTCCCATGTAGGTTTCGCCAATCGAACCGTAACGGCCGATACTTGGACCGATGTTGGCGGGGCGATGATCGATTACCCCATTGTATGCCAATGCTCGGCTGAGTATTGACTAGCCAACATTGGTTTGCCGATACGAGGCCAATGTTCGGCCAAATTCCCGAGTAGAAATTGTTCTAGCCTGTCTGAGTTACGACCTAGTAACTGGCTCGCCCAATTGAGCTCATACGAACTGACCAATGGTTGGCTCGCTATGAGCTAGTAATATTGTGAATGTTTTGTTACCATTCCCTTGTCTAGTCACTGCCCAGCTGATCTTGGTCACAAATGACAAAGTGGGGTTATGTAACTACGTATAGTTCCATCGAGCGTATGGCTCATGGCTGACTAGCTAAATTAAGTTTCAGACGGCTTAGCAAAACAAAAAAATTCTCAAGTGGGCATGACGCCATGACCTAGCCAACACTAGCTAACTGTGGCTATGCGCCCCTTGGCTAGTCACTGCCCAGCCGAGCTTGGTCACGAATGATAAAGTGTGGTTATGTGACTACGTGTAGTTCTATCGAGCGATTGGCTCATGGCTGGCTAAGCAACTTGAGTTACAGATGCCGTTGCGAATGCAAACATTCTCATGGCAAGATACCTACTTGCAAGTAGGTATCTCGCCATGACTCAGCCAGCTATGCGGCTGTGCACCCCTTGGCTAGTCACTGCCCAGCCGATCTTGGTCACAAATGACAAAGTGTGGTTATGTGAATACGTGTAGTTTCATCCTGCGACTAGCTTATGGTTGGTTAAGCAATTTGAGTTACAGATGACGTTGCAAATGAATAAAATCCTCAAGTCGGTATATCGCGATGACCTAGCTAACACTTCTCAACTGCGGCCGCACTAGCCGGAATAAATGATCGCACAAATACAATTTAAGGTTATGTAATTCTATGCGATTATCGCTCTCAATGAGAACGCAATTGAGTCATTGATCCGATAATGTTATTTACATTTGTTAATCCACCCATTTTTCAATAATCTGACATTGTGTAGTGTAACATATGTAGACGATAAGAAAATTCAAAAATTAAACAAGTAGAATTCGCTCAGTGGACAACGTCACAACTCATCACCCAGAGGTCCCGGGATCGAAACCACGTTACGGCACAAGCGTTTGCCTGAGACAATTTAAATTTGAACCATTAATATATTTACAGCGCAAATATCATAACCCTAATTAATGAACAACGAAGAATATCGCAAAAGAGTCCAATGATGTAAATAATGTGCAAAAAAAATCACGAAAATATAAATATACAGCCGAAATTTTTTTTTATCAAATCGCCACCTAATTTTTTGTTCCCAGTCGCTAGCTGAAAAAACTAGTTCATGGCTGGGTCAGAAATATAATACAGCCGTGGGATATTTCTTTCTATCTAGTCACCATCTAATTGTTTGTATTCAGTCACTAGAGGGCCAGAGCGTTACAAGGCTGGGTAGTCAATCGCTAAGACGGCTAGCTAATGGCGCTTCGAAACATTACTTCACTAGCTAGTGGCTAGGCGGTGATGAGTTACGTTTTCCACTCGGGTATAGACTCGCTAATCATTGTCGATACGAGGCCGATGTTTGCCGAAGTATAGACTGGTCAATCATTGGTTTGCTAATACGAGGCCAATGTTCGGCCTAGTATAGACTCGTTGCTTATTGGTTTATCGATATGAGGCCGATGTTTGACGAAGTATAGACTCGCCAATGATTGGTTTGCCGATACGAGGCCAATTTTCGGCCAAATATACGTTCTCTAATCATTGGCTTATCGATACGAGATCGATGTTTGGCGAAGTATAGACTCGCCAATCATGTTTTTGCCGATACGAGGCCAATGTTCGGCCGAGTAACGCATGATTGAACCGCAATTCGTATATTGACGATTCATTGTTTCGCGTCGAAGTCATTGAGAAACGAAATAAACACTTTTTACGAGTCCATTGGACATTATTCTTAACAAATATACTACCAAATCAATGCACTCATTGTTGGCCGATTCTCGAACGAGCTCATACGCGATAGTCTGCCGATTTTTATGAACCATCCTACACAGACAGAAAAATTCTATCAATATTAACTAACGGCGTCTATTTATTTATTTTTTATTTGAATTAACTAGATTTTTCGTGAAATCAAATTTTTCCTATTGCATCCCATTATTGGAATTATTCATTTTAAATATATTAATTTATTCAAATTAAACTCGAACTAATGAACTAATGATCTGTCTTTATTGCAACACACATATTAACGGGTTGTGGGGGTAGAGAGGGTGGAGAGAGAGGGATTATATATATATAGGTTAGGTTTGAAAATTCTATAACATGTCATTCGATAACACTCTCTAATTATCACAATGATAATAACTAATTGATATAGTTTGTGTGATAGAAATAATGATGAGAATCCATTTGGTCTCTTATGCCATATGTGCGATTCAAATGTTATAAGCACTCGGTAGCATAGGGACAGCGTGCTTGGCTATGAGTAGGTAGGTTCAAGGTTCGAGTCCCATATAGGTGAAATATTTTCT
Source organism: Ophion ellenae (assembly GCA_963210295.1). Lineage (NCBI taxonomy): Eukaryota > Metazoa > Arthropoda > Insecta > Hymenoptera > Ichneumonidae > Ophion > Ophion ellenae. Next base: position 35,064,854 of record OY723387.1, on the reverse strand, counting down.
TCGAACTCATGGTTTCGAAAGACCAGGTAATGACGAATTACAATACAAAAATAATTAATTTTTTTTTGACAGTTTGACAATTTTGGTGATCTTATATCGGGTCCCAATTATCCGCCAAGACTCGGTCGATAATCGGGCCAAGCTCGAGTGCCAATAATGGCAATCTTGACGGGGACTTACCCGAGTCGAAATTTTCGAGCCGCGTTCAACCCACAAAATGAAGGCGAGCAGAAATCGGCGTGAACGGATTATTGGGTATCTAAAGGAGGGTACAATGTTTGAAAGTATCATGCGTTAGAGCCTCCGATGAACCTCCGGCATGGCAGAAAGTAGACTTTTTGACTCAAAGGAGGTCAGTAAGGCTCACAATTGAACCTATGGAACCTCAGGTCGGCCTACTTCGAGCGCTCCCGCAGAACCTACTGCCCCCCCTTTCGGCCTACTGTACACTGCTAAACAAAAAGATTAATTTATATAGAATCTATTTAAATAAAATAGGTTTTTTCCTTGTCTCACAGCCTACTACGATCATATTTCTTTCAAAAATATTTATATATATTAATAAAGATGAGATTCAAATTAATCTTTATTTGCTTACAATGTACACTGTAAAGCTAAGTGTACTATATGCATAAAATATTTCATAAATCGAAAATAAAATGAACGCCTTAATTGAGAGCTTTACCACAAGGATTTTTATCGTAATTCGTCATTCCCTGGCCTTTAGAATTGATTTTTTTCGAAGAAAATATCTGCCCTATATGCGACTTGAACCTAGTCCTACCTACTCATAACTACGCTCCGCTGCCCCTATGCTACCGAGAGCTTATAACATTCTGGTCGCTAATATGGCATAAGAGACCAAATGAATACCTCTAACTATTTGTTGTATCACATAAGCTATATGAATTAGTTAATATGATTGTGATAATTAGAGAGTTTCATCGAATAACTAACTTTTATATATATATATAAAATTCCTCTCTCTCCACCTTCTCTACGCCCTGCCCCTTTGATATGAGTGTTGCAATAAAGATGGACCGTTAGTTCAATCAAATAGAAAAATGGTTAACTCTACGAAAATTCTATTTAAGGTAAATTTAAAAAAAATAACTAGATCCATTCAGTGAACTTAACTAAATTGTTTTTATGAACAGATGAAAATGTTGAATTGATGAAACCGAATCACAGATTTATTAGGATCAAATAAAATATGTAGTTGGACGATATTAAATAGATTGATTTTCTATAAATAAACATTTTTGAAATCAATCATTTTAATAATGGAATGCAATAGGAAAAATTTGGTTCTATGAAAAATCTAGTTAATTCAAATAAAAAAGAATCAAATAGACGCGGTTAGTTAATGTCATATTTAGCGGAAAAAATAAAAATATGCTTCATACATACACGTGGAAATATTTTTTTAATTTTCGACGTGCTAAAAATGAAAACAAAGAAAAATCAAACATTTTATTTAAAATCGACGGTAATCGGCCGTCGCCATTTATCAACTCATTATTGAATTAACAAGAAAAACAAAACGAACAAAAACAAAAAGGAAAAATCGAATGAGGTTGAATTCTAAACCGACAATTTCAATCCTTTAGAACATGAAATAGACTATAATTAACACCCTAACGTTCCATATAGTTATCAATATTATATGTTATTTAGATCTACACTGCCAGCCGAACGTTTTCGGACACTCCACATGATCGCAAAACTTTTGAGCGCTGGATAAGTACCAAATAATGTTACAGTAATATAATTAATTTCATTTATTATTTCGCGAAGATCCTATAAAGATCTATATAATTAAGTAATTATACAGAGCTTTATAGTATCTTCGTAAAATAATTATTATTATTCTACTTAAGAGCTTTATAGTATCTTCGTAAAATAATTATTATTCTACCATAAGTTTTCAATGATCCAAAGTGATATTAAGTTTTGCAGTTATCTGAAGTGTCCGAATACTTTTGACTGGTAGTGTATATTCGAATATATTAATGCAACCACATATTTCGAGAATAATATATATATAGTATTATATAATATATACCGTCGCTTAAAAGTTTGGATACACCAGTCGATATTTCTTGCTGCACTAAAAGTTACATAGCTTCGTAAAAAAAAAGATAACCAAATTTACCGAACGGCGTTTTGACGGGAATAAATTCAGCTTTATATTACTTTTCGGAAATAGTTTTTTATAATTTTCTTTTCGACCCGGTACGCACTTTTATACGTGACTGATTTTCGGTTTTTTTTTCGACCATCGAGAATTGGGCGCATGACTTATGCAAAAAAAATTTGTTGCGTTTATCCATGATAAACTTGAACGGGGTAGCAGGAACTCCATTTGAGTTTTTTATAAAGTTTTGCACGATTTTTTTCGCAATCTTATTTCATTTTTTGCTAAAAAAGACTAATTCTAGATAATGCAATGTAACTCAAGAACTAGAGGGTTTAAGAAGAAATGTCAAAGACGAAAAACGTCGCGTAAGCTTTTACTGGATAGACTGGCATTTTTTCGAAGAATTTTCCTGTGAGATTTTTTCTCACAGGAAAACGCCCATTAATCCGATAGAATTGGAGTAAGACTATATACAAGCATTCTTTTATGAATCGCCTATAAAATAATAATAAATCGATATTGAACAAATTTGATTGTTTTCGCATATTAATATTGCACTAATAATTTGATAAGGGGACGATGAACTTTTATTAATTTCGTATTATTTTCGTCATCGAACGGGTTACCGATCAGGCCACAATGGAATGATGATGGAGGAGATATCGAATTTGGGCCGAAAGCAGGTTCGGTGGGGTCGAGACAACAGTTTGAGATTGAAAGCAGGTTAAGGAGGCCTGTGCTCTGCACGTTTCACTGAAACTGGGGGTCGAGAGAAGGTTTGGGAGGTCTAGCAGAGGCTACCCTGGACCAAGAGGAGGTCTCTTCATGGCACTGAACTCGACAAATGAGGTTTCGTCGGTTCAACGGAGGCTGGCGGCTTATGTATTACAAAAGAAATGGATCCTGCGAGGTTCAGAGGAGGCTAACAATTTTGACTCGGGTATTGTTGGCCGATTCTCGAATGAACTCCTACGCGATGCTCGGCCGATTCTCATAAGCCATTCTAGGGCCAATAGTGATTGCGAATATCGGGCCGCTCTTATCATCCGAGGCTCGGTCGATGATCGGGCGAAGCTGGAGTGCCAATGTTGGCAAGCTCGGCGTCGAGCATCGGCCAATCGTTGGCCACTACCGATCACCCTACATGGGCGTAAGGTCCATGGTACCGTACAAAGTAAACGATCTTGCCAAATGAATGATACTTATCTAAAGTACAGATTTGCTAACTATTAACAAATCATTATATGAGACGAGTCGTCGATTTTTTAACAGTTATTTGCTAACCATTAACAGGGCTATATTTGATTCAACTGAAGATTTTAAAATTATTACCGAATATTCATTTTGTAATAAATGTACGACGATTATCTCAAAGAACTACTGGGCCAACATTTTAAATACAAATTCATCAATACTTAATAAATTCTTATTTGCGTTAAATAGAGAAGTTGTCGCGTCAACTGTGTGACTCTTGGCTCAAATGCGGCCGAGATAGTCGTTTTGAATGAATATCAGTTAATTGTTGTGACACGTTCATTTGCATTAAACACAGGATAGTCGCGGCAACTATACGTTAACGATCCCAAATCTAAATATATTGATTGTGAACAAATCTCTGCTCCTTTGAACTGTTTTATCATATCACAATTTCAACACAATAACCAGCGAATGTGGTTATTCGCTGACCATACACATTTACTGAGTTATGAGAAATGAAAGTGATCAAATAAATTATTCTTCTCAAAAAAATACTTTGACTATAAAATTTTGTCTTGAGAACACGAATATTTCATAACGACTAACAAATTTTGTAACAGTTAATGAATATTTGAATAAAAGTGCCACCTAGATGTATATTTCTCTACTATAAATGAACTGTTTTCTCAGTGTATAAGCAAGCTTGAAATTCAATTTCATTTCACCGAAGTGTAAACAACGTTTTTTTTTTCATAGTGTTAAACATGTCGAATTTCGCGCCAAAAGAGTATTTGCGGGGACTTTTACTGCACTACTTCGTTTTTCTAAAATCTGCAGCTGAAGCACACAGAATTTTTTGTTGAGACCATGCTCTGTCGGAAACAACATGCAGATATTGGTTTAGACGCTCCAAAAATAATGACTTTCATGTGCTGAATTGGAGGCATTACTTCATGAAGACTCATGCCAGACGCTAGCTGAACTTGCGGAATCATTAGGAGTTGATCACCCAACAGTTTCAAAACGTTTAAAAGCATTAGGAATGATTTTTAAAAGTAAAGCATCAATTTTCACGAAAAAACAGCGCGAACTTATTCAACATCCCAATATTCGCTCGACAACTATCCCCATTATTCAAATGATGGAATTCATGATTCCGCTACATCAGCCCGTCCAAGATATTTGAACGTATCTTAATCTTGTATTTTTTGCGAACACAGTGGTGATGAGCCTCTTTTCATTTAATTCGACACCAATACACCTAAGCACAGTAGCGACAAATCTATTTCGTCTCGAGGTTGGTGGACGCTCATCGTAGCCCAGTTTTATTCGATACACGGTATCGCTGATACGTGAGCAAATGCTCGATACACACGCGTACATAGGAAAGCACATCGACAAATTTACTCACGTGTATTCCTACGATAGAAAGAAAGCAACGGAAGCGGGTGTCGGGGGAAAGGAACGACGAGGGGAGGGGTAAGGAGACGGGGGTTGGAGAATCGGATAGGTCTCTCTCGCGTCGGCTAGACAGACGTGAGACGGAAAGCGGCCTTCGCTTCTCCCTCGTCGTCGGTGGCTGCAGCGGCTGCGAAGACCAGTGAGAGCAAGAGAGCCCGAAAGAGAGAGGCAGAGAGAGAGAGAGAGAGAGAGAGAGAGCATAGTGTGCCCTGCTGGGCTTTTCAGAGACGTACGTTCTGGATGCGAGGGAGAGGGGGGGGGGGGGGGAGGTTGGCAGAGCGTACATGCGCGGGCGCGACGGCCATGCGCCCTCAGAACTCGACAGGTTATATTGAGAGAATAAACGCCGTGAACGATATATATATATATATATATATATATATATATATATATATATATATATATATATATATATATATATATATACATATATGGTATTCCAGGCCAAATCGAAAGGTCCATGACCCTCAGCATCTTTCTTTTCTTCCTTCTCCGATGGCAGTGCACTTTTGCGACAGAAGCGCTCCGAAATGATTACCACATTTTTCAGAAAATTTCACGACATCGTTATCACTCCTCTGCGATGGAGTAAATTTTCTGTAAAATTTGGCAATCTTTTGAGTGCTGGAAATTATGCAAATGTTGCATGACGTTGAAAGATGCATCGTTGCGATACAACAAAAATATATATTCTTTGATCGTCCAATTTTGTTTTGTCCGATTGAGGATAGGAAATACACAGAATTCTTTTTGAAAATCCTCATTAGGGAACGTGTGACCATAATGGACAATAAAAGCCTTTCGCATAAGAATATGACGAAATATAAAAGGAATTTTGGATTTGGCCTTTTCGTTCGATCGCTGCGAGTTTTGACATTGTGTTGGGGTTTACATCGTTGGAATGCAACAACATTTTTGTTTTTGCGTCGTGAACTTTAGTACAGTGGTGCTGTAGGTATGTTGGAATCGGAAAAAAATAGAAGGCTAGTTTTTTAACAGGTGATTTTGTAGGTGCCGCGGGTGCTGAATTCAAGTTTGCCTAAAATTCGGGATGTAGATTTTTTTTTAGGGGCTGAAGGGGCTTGCGGGTGAATTAATGCCAAACTACAATCCCCACGAGGTCGGCGCCGGGAGACAAAATGTTCAGAAAAATCCGCCCTTTATTTTTGTCCACGGCGGCGAAATCGTGGAAGTTCATTTTGTGGATGAAAAAGTGGGGTGAAATTTTGAAAAAATCAATCTTAATCCGACAACTCTTTAGGAAAAATTCGTACGATTTTGTTTCAAAGGGGAACCTTGTAGCCCTTGAAAAGACGCGTCGATCGAGTATTTGATCATCCCTCTCCAATAATATCTTCATCCCCAAATTGTTGAAGTATCGAAAAAAAAATTGTTTATCGAATAATTCAAAAACAATCGATTTTTCAGGGATGGTTTAAATGTACGAAATGTAGAGAATAATTTTCTCTATATTTTCGTTTCTATGGACCACCCTTGAATTTTGCTTTTTCTAACCCCTCTCGGGGGTTGAATATTCAAAATGAAATTCCGGGAAAACTATTGACCGAAAATAAAGAGATACGAGTTTGGCGCTGTGGACAAAAATGCAGCTGAGGGTTCAAGCTACAAATTGTTCTATGGCGGCGAATTCGTGCGGTCAATAGTTTTCCCAGAATTTCATTCTGAATTTTGAACCCCCGAGAGGAGTTGAGAAATAAAAATTCAAGGGTGGTCTATAGAAACGAAAATATAGAGATAATTATTCTCTACAATTCGTACATTTAAACCATACCCGAAAAATCATTTGTGAGTTATTCAATAAACAATTTTTTTTGGCACTTCAACATTTTTTTGGGGGTAAAGATATTATTGAAGAGTGATAATTAAATACTCGATCGAAGAGTCTTTTCAAAGGTTCCCATTTGAACAAAAAGTGTAAGAATTTCTCCTAAAGAGTTATTGAATTAAAACTAATTTTTCAAAATTTCACCCCATTTTTTCACCCCCAAAATGAACTTCCACGACTTCGGGGCTGTGGACAAAACTAAAGCTCGGATTTTTCTGAACATTTTGTCTCACAGCGCCGACCTCGCAGAGGTTCTAGTTTGGCATCAATCCACCCTCATTCCCTTTCATCCCCGAAAAAACTCTGCACCCCAATATTTAGACAAACTTGGATTTAGTACCCGCGGCACCTACAGAATCGCCTGTCAAAAAACTGGTCTTCTAATTTTTTTCGATTACGGGGTTTTTCAGCGACACCACGACTGTACTACTTGTTGTCATCCGAATATTTTGGCACTTTCAGACTACGAGCGTTATTTAAACGTTTTTTGAAGGATTTTTTCCATATGCCACAATTCAAATTTGCCAAAAAATATTTCGGGTGATAGCAAAGATATATTTTAAAAAGTGTTTCCGTTGCACTCCAACGATGCAAACTTCAACACCATTTGACAACATGATATTGTACGTAATAACACAATGGTTTTCTAGAAATGTAAGGAAGGACACAAAAATCTTTACAGATTCTATGGTGGTGAAGTTTGCGTCGTTGGCACGCAACGAGGGTTCTTTTTTACATTTTATTTACCATATTTTTATTACTATAGATCTTTTTTTTATCGATTTTCAATGTAGATAGCTTAATAAATATCTTTAAAAATGGTTGAAGGATGTTTGTACACAAAATCTACCAAAAGAACCCGACTAGACATGTTGCTACGGGGCAGAGTAGAGCTGCATCCGGCATACCGTATTCGGTACCACGGCACGGTACAGGCCGCCGGATCAGAGCTTTACCGAGCGTGAAACGCTGTTTTGAATCCGGCCATGACGCGGATGCCGGTAACGTAACTGATGCGTATACCTTTTCAGGCTCTGATCCGGTTGCTGTATCTATGCCTGAAATGAAAAAAATAATCCAACCAATACGAATAAAAAAATTCTGCTAGTATTTTTTGTTTCCAAATGCGTTGAAGTTTTTTACCTCCCCTCGGAATTGAACCTACGTCTTCTAATTCTATAGCTGAGCGCGCTACCTATTTAGCCATTCCAACACTTGTGTTAACCTTCTTTTTTTTCTTTGCATATTTTTATCATTCTAATTCTATTCTAAAGAATGTCAATAATTTTATTCAGGATTTTTTCTGTCTATTTGGGCTGAGAAAATAACTCACACGTTTTTACATATTCTCATTAGAGTGTTACGACCGGAATTAGCAAAAGAGAGGCTTCTGATGATGATGTAATAAAAAGATTTTAAGTTGTGCCAATAAAATTCAATTTTATTGATTTGATTGATTAACTTTTGATGATGATAAAAATAAAGGAATGAAAAGGGAAGAAAAAAGCGTTGCATTCCCACCATGCAAACTTCAAATTTATTTTTATTTTTTCTTCGTATCTTGATTTGACGATGACGGCGTCCGCATGGACACCATATTAGTTTTATTAGAATCTTACCGAAATTATGCACACAGCAACTCAGTTGTTTACTTTGATGGCCCCGAATAAGGTTATCCGGTAGACATGCGGCGCAAATCAGACATACACTCCGAAGTGCATGGCGGATCGGCATCGGATGACTACTGGATTAACCAACCTCGGAGCACGGATGAGAAAAGGAAAATCGATCAGGTCTTGGACAGGTAACCTTAACAGAGCCATGTGAGGGAAGCGTTGCGGGTCATCTGATGTGACCGGTATCTGGGTACTACTGATCCGTCAGACATACGGCGCTGATCAGGCACGGACTTCGGCGCCTTAACAAGGTCCTCGCAAGATTACCCAATTCAGGACTGACCAGTTTGTCTTTATTACACCCGTTCTGCGGATTCACTGATCCAGTAAATATCCAGCACAGATCGGGCGGGCGCTTCTACGGTACTACGGTAATTATGTTATTTAATTTTTTTCACCATATCCGATATTGATTTTATATACATTATTCGTTAAAATATTGATATTTTATTTTGATTGAAAAATATTGAGCAAATGTCTGAATGTATTAAAAAAATATGGAAAAGGTAAATTAGTTTCTTGCACATTTGGTTGAAAAAATTCAACCAAATCATGGCCGAGTGCCACCGAAATTATAGGTGTGAGGGAACCCGTAGTTCTCGGAGTAACCGCTAGAGGCCGCACGCGCGCTCTTTTCTCGTAAGCGTAGCGCGAACCGAAAATCGACTTAAACGCTGGAGAAACTCTAAAGAGTATCGCTTCTTGGCCTGTGGCTAAGATCAAAGTGTAATATCTGTTCTAATCAGTTCAATATCTGATATTCTCTCCACGGATATTCCATTGGATATCTGATATTCTCGCCACTATTAGCGTGGATGATCATTCTAATGCTCACTTTTTATTTAAGATTTAAAACAAATTAAAAAATTTACGTCCCATGGCATATTCGTTTCGATGTAGTAAAGAAATAATTAATTCTATGGATTATATTTTTGTACGAAATAAAAAATGTTTGTAGCAACCGCATAATTATTTCATCCAATACATCTACGGATTGCATATAGAATGATTTCAATAGAATATCATTTTATTTGAAGGATAATGTAGATATTTAGAGAACAGAAGAGCTTTTTGAAATAAAATAATGTTATTTAAATCAATCACATTTTCAAATATTTTATAGTATTGAAACAATCTCATATATCGGTGGCACTCCGCAGCAGCACATTTATTTGGATCAACCAATATTTTTTTTTTAATTCAATTAATTTTTTTTTCTCAGTGTATGACAAATTTTATGTTGCTGAAGTTTGCATAGTTGACATGCAGATTTCGGTTACACACCTCTAGTGACGATCCCAAGAAACGTTTGAGTACCTCATAACGAAGTTGAATTGACATTGGGGGTAACTTTGACAGTTTGTGGGGCTACTTTAACAGAACGCCAAAATACGGTTTAAATGTATGCGCATTTAAATGTGTTGAAATTTGTTGTTCAAGTTTATTATAATGTTGCTAAAGTTGATTGTAATGTTGCTCAAGATGATTTTGATCTCAATGATAATTATAAGACTGATTAAGTGCCTATAACAGTACCCTAGATACTTGATATTTTTATGTAAAATGTTTCCTTAATAAAGATGACAATTTTATTGTAAGAAATCGTTGTTTTTTATTTATTTCTATGTATAATGCACAAAATATAATTTTTTTAAATCAGAATTATGTCAAAGTAAGCCTTTATCTTTGACATAAGTTGCATTTTAAGGGGTTAGGCCACTCTAGAGGCCGAAAAATAGGCTTTTTGGAGATATTTTCTTCAGAAAAAAACTACAAAATAAATCGTGATTACAAAAAAGGGTGTTCATCATACATATCAGTGACTGTATACAATAATTTTTTGAAACGATTAATTTCAGAATGGCGGCTGTGCAGCGTTTATCTCAAATCTGCATTTTTTAAGTTGGCCGGACACATAACTCAGACAATTTTCAACCGATTCACTTGAAATGTTGAATATATCTTGAAAAACACATTGTCTATGGAAGTACGTAGGATTTTTTTTTATATTGCATAGTTCATTTGTTATTAACAATTATCTGACGATTTTTTAAGCAAATTTTTCACTTTCCAAAAGTTTGCCTAAAAATCGTCAGATAATTGTTAATAACAAATGAACTATGCGTTATAAAAAAAAATCCTACGTACATTCATAGACAATGTATTTTTCAAGATATATTCAACATTTCAAGCGAATCGGTTGGAAATTGTCTAAGTTATGTTTTCCGGCCAACTTAAAAAATGCAGTTTTGAAATAAACGCTGCACAGCCGCCATTTCGAAATTAATCGTTTCAAAAAATTATTGTATACAGTCACTGATATGTATGATAAACACCCTTTTTTGTAATCTCGATTTATTTTGTAGTTTTTCTGAAAAAAAAATCCCCAGAAAGCCTATTTTTTCGGCCTCTAGAGTGGCCTAAGGCCTTAATGCCTTCCCAGATAGACACATGTCACTTATATTGGCATCATATGTACATCTTCTATGAGGCATAGAAAATCACACAGCTATGTGCCCCTGATGAGTGCTCCCCTTCAAGTCATATTTGCATTACATGATGATTCACAATAACAAAACCAAATGAAGCAAAATTGTTCTCACGCGAGTATGCACGCAGTTATTTTATCGGCAAAATCTGGCATCAGCGAAATTGACGCACGAATATCCAACAATAAATGAGTGCATATGAGGCTCATATGGGCGTCACGGCGTGAAGAAATTGTATGGAATTTTGAAACGACAAATTTAAGTCACGACGTATCTCAAATTCATGATACTGAATGAGCTAATGAAATGTCTTCATCAACGTAAACGAAATTGCGTTCATGTTAAAGACAATTCATGAGAACGATTAATGCTACCATAGTGAATAAACGCCAAAATGTCTACACATGACTTCAATATGACGTAAAATTTGCGGATATTAATAGCGGACACTTGAGCACGGCGATATGAGTTCGACATTTTCTAAACGTACGATGCATTTGTAAACGACATATTGAGATCAAAATGTTTTGTACATTCATGATAATAAATGAGTTCATGGCTTTGCATCACGACGTGTAGTCAATATGCTTCAAAGTTTGCTTCATCAATTGTATGCACGGCGTGATAATCATGACTGTCTATCTGGGTTATCAAAGAAACCCTACCCTCGAGGTTAGTTTGACATTTAAAAAAAATATATATAAAATTGTGGAGCAATGATGGGGCTTGACTTTCTGATACATATGATAGCGAAAGGGTACATTGTTCTATTGGAGCAAAAAAGTAAGAATTTAGGATGTTAAAAAGAAGTTACCTGCAAAAAACTTGCAAAACCTGTTCAAAGTAACCCCATTTTACGGTAACTATTGTAGCCCGGATCTTTAAAAAAAGTGAGCATTTAAAAAATAGCGAATTCTTCTTCTCATCCCAACGATGCAAGCTTTAACATCGTCCAAGTTGTTGTCACTGTAAGCACGTGTATAAGAAAGTAAATCAACAAGAATCAACAAAACATCGATGACTTGAGTAAAATATACAACAGAAGTTACTGTGTGAAAAATCGAACGACATGTTTTTCAACTGGTCGTAAAGACCCCCAAGTGCAAAAATATTCACCCATTACCTGTCGGTCGCTAGGTCAACTTGACCCTGCATGGCAACGAGCGTTTGAACAAGAAAAAAAGGGTCAAAGGTATGCAAAACGCTGTTTTCCGCCAAAACGATCAACATTCTCAAAAACTCGCTCGTTTTCTTTTGTACTTCATTCGTGATTCTCTTGCCTGCCGAAATTAGATAATCTCTTTTTCAAAGAGCTGAGATCGCAGCCCGGCATTCATAGTGGGAGGAACTTCGACTGGTATTTCGGGAGCGATGAAAGCGATTGGACGAAAATGAAAATAGCTTTTCCTGCAGTGCTCACAGAGAGGGGGGGGGGGGGAGGGGAGTTTCGTAAAGGGTCCGAGGCTTCGGGACTACACGCCCATAGTCATTGAAAAAAGCAGGGACAGGGCACGTCGTGTACGATCGGGGGGAAACACCCCGTCCTCTCTGATTGGGGCCCCAGTGGAAAATCCTCGTTGTCCCGATTATGTACTTGGCCCTTCCGACTACTTGGTAGGCAGACGAGACAAACTACGGCTGCCGCCGTTGTGAAACAAGATGCGCTATGCGCCACCAGGGGAAAAATAACTCTACCACCTACTATAGAAGTTTGCATCGTTAGAGTCCAACGGAAAATCTTTTCTTTTTTTAATTATTCTCTCTATTATAATTATCGGTAATATTTTTTGCAGATTTCGGTTGCAGTCTCTATTGAGCGTTGTAAACAAACATTTGAGCAATTTTCGTGGCTTGAAATGGCAAAAAAGGGCAATAGAAACAAATAATCTTATTGCGTTTTAACCCTTCGACTGCACACTGGGTCGTTTCGACCCCATTTTTTATCAACTGATTGTAACGCAAAACGGGGTAATCTATTTGGCCGCAGTGCGGCGCTCGAATGTTCCCCCACTCCTACTCTATAGGTGGACATTCGGCCCCTATCCTACATCCTGCCCGTGTACTGAGGACAGCCGTCGAAAAAGGACCTGGGATCGAGTCGACCCCGTTTATGCAGTACTGCGGTGAAAGTGATTTTTTAAAAGTGAAATTCGGTTTTATTACTACTTGAAAGTGAGTTACGATGGAGAAGGCTCATAGATATTTTGTATTTTGCGCTACTATAGTAAATTATGTTATATAGTAAGTATGGTAAAAGAAATATCTGGTCAGATTTACTTGAGACTTAGGATGAATGCTCTTCAAGACAATTCTACGTATGGCTTAATGAAACATTTCACAAGCACGTTTCATTAAGGAGCATCCAACACAAATCTACGCGAGCGAAGCCGGGGGCGGGAAGCTAGTATTAAAATAAAAATATTCGTACTTTTCAAATAAATAATACATTCGATTAATAAATAAAAATGTCAAGTAATTTTGAGACACCCTTTTCTTGATTAATTTCAATAAAAATACTTACGATTTCGCAGAAAATTGTACGCGTTCGTCAGACTCTGGTCTGATAGACCGCAAAGATAAACAAAAGCCGTAAGATACAGCTACTAATGCGGCTTCGAAGTTTAAGCTACCCTACCCGCACGAGGGCGCCTCTATATTTTTTGACGCCGTTTAAGGGGTAAGGCCACAGTAGAGTTTTCAAAAAAGCGATTTTTTTCTCTCGCTAAAACGGTACTTTATCATCATAAGAATAAGTTACTATTCGATTTATAGCAAGAAATTTTTTTTTCACCGACTTTGACCGTATAACGTAATCCCACCTCTGGCCATAGAGTCCCTAAAACTCTAAACGCGTTTTTCTCGAAACAGCGTTTTTTTTCCAATTGGCGCGACAAATAACTTCAACAATTATCACTCGATTTACTTCAAATTTAAAAGTTATGTTCCTAATTGCATTTCGCAGAGAAGTACGTACGGAATTTCCGATTAATCGAAAACTTTTAATTTTACGAGCAGTTTTATACGAAATTATTTACTGAAAATTCATTCAAATACCTACAACTTTTGAATAAAACAATATTTTTCAAATTCCGTACGTACTTCTCTAGGTATTCTAATGTAGATTGACGAGAATATTTGTTTTTTGTTCTAGGTAAAAAATTGTGGATGCTAAATGTCACGCCGCGGAGCGCCTAAAAAAAAGATAACAACAGAAAATATTAGCAGTCGGCCATTTTGTGCATCGAAAAAAAATATATCTATTTTCTAACAGCTTGATATTCATACTAAATAGATGTGTAATTAATTTTATGAGTGAATCACTTTTTCCTACGAAAAAATATTGTTAAATTCGCACATGATTTTATACCCGTTACTGTGGCCTAACCCCTTAAGGTTGTTGCTCAATCATTGTCGAACGGTGGGGGAGAAACGAAATTTCTATGCCCATTCATTGTGTGACGTCACCAGTGCCAACTTATTGTAGCAAAATATTAAGTACGTGTACGTCTGAACATTGCGAAAATGGTCAACTTTAAAATTCAATATTTAACAAACAAGTACGGAAACCTCCCTTCTCCTTTTGCCAGAATATTCAGAAAATATACCATAACGATTAGTAAAATTTTCATTAATATCTCCTAACCCCGATATTTTTAAGCAGCAACCTCAAAGTGTCCTAGTATAACGTCGCGGAAAGTAGAGGACTACAAAATCCGCCATCAGTCTCCCAGGCCAGAGTGTGGCCTGTTAGGGTTAAGCATAGGTCGTAATTTGTTTTTCGCATACGAATTGGATATATATTACATCCACGTGCGTGAAATTCGCCATGACGAAATTAACGGGCAACATTTACGGAATTTCAAGCTCTGATGATGAAAATTAAAGTTATAATTACGTTCACACTCCCGATCCGTTCACCGATTCAATAATAAATAATTCACGCTCGGTACCCCGCTTGTTTCGGACGAAAGTATTTTACGCCCGAGATCGCAACGTACAACGGTCGTCCGTCATCGACCATAAAAACAAATATTCTTCACACGTGAGAATGAGGAACACGTTTTTTTTTCTCACCTGTGACGTCACGAACCAAATTCAAGATCGACAATGGGACTGCGACGGAAATCGGCCTTTATCGAATAGCCTAGGTTGACTGCATCTCCTCGCCTTTTTCGACACGCACAAATCTTCGTTAGAACTGGCGCACGTACGATGATTTTCGTTAATTTTTTTCTTTCTCTCTCTTTTTTTCTTTTCGTTCACTATATGCGTAAGCCGGAAACGCGCACTCTGGAACGACGATCGCGCGCACAACCGTACATAATTCACTGGTCTAGCGACCTATCTCTCGATAAGCCTCGTGTGCGTTCGTGTACACCCACGGCGAATTAGCAACCGCGAAAATGGGATTGGAACGGGAGAGAGATAGAGCGAGAGAGAGAGAGAGAGAGAGAGAGAGAGAGAGAGAGAGAGAGAGAGAGAGAGAGGAGCGTGATGAGGGAAGGAAAAAAGGCGCGTGATAAAAACCGCACGTTGTCAACTTGCGGTGCGTCTCCGCCAGAGAGCGCCGCTGGACTAAGCGCGTCGCTTTATCTATATAGGCATACACACGCCGTGTGCGAAACTGCATTTTTTTAACAACTTCTTAACCTTAGGCTCTGAGAGCGAAGAGCAGTTGAGCGTTTTATTTGTGACGCGAAGTGGGTTATTGACGGTAATGACACGAGCTATGCAAAAACTATTATTTCAAAGAGAATGTACATACACTGCAAAAAAACATCTATTTAAATCAAATAGGTTTTTCCTTGCCTCGCGGCCTACTATGATCTTATTTGTTTCGAGGATATTTTTTTATTTGTTTCAGCTATTCTTTTTAAATATTGAATATATTCAAATGGAATAAATGAAGATTCGATTAACCTAAATCTCTATTTGCTTACAATATACACTGTAAATCTAAGTGTAAATCCTTCAGGAGAGATGTACACCTACATGGTCGAGGTCGAGGATTTAGAGGCTATGAACATTCCGTCGACCGTAGAAGACCTACACTATGGGCCTGGCATCGATGATTCCATGTAAGTTGACAAATTTCATGATTTATTCATTCCCAAATTTTCAAACGCGTTTTTCTCAAAACCACGTTTTTCAATCGGTACCCAAAATTTCTCGAACACCAATGAACCGATTCAAAAGGATTGAAAGGCAAATAGCCTTGAGGTTTTTGTGGTTATTCTATACACCATTATCTAGTACTTGTCATAGGATTTTTTTCCGTTACTTAGTTTTTGTTTTATAGGCAAAATAATAACTAATTTTGGGCCCAAAAATCACTATTTGTGTTCAAACGTCCGCCATTTTGTCATAAATCGATATTTTCAAAATCGGCTATGACAAGTACTAGATTATAGTATCTAATTTAATAATCTTTTTGGTTTTTTTTCAGATGACTTTTGAAGAAACGCCAGTGGGTACCGTATACTCAGATGTTTTATGACGCTCCAGGGATCATACAAAATTCTTGTATATTTTTGATATTTTTAAATAAAGAAAATTAAACATATTTTTGAGGTATATACTTTTAGATAATTAAAACCCCAATCCGGAATTTCAAATAGTTTTCCTTGAAAAAATTCACAAAAATGACCTTTTTTCCGGCTCCTAAGTGTATATCTCCCCTTAAATGAGGGTTTTACGACAACGATTTTTTATCGTAATTCGTCATTCCCTGGCCTTTTGAGATGATTGCTATTGAAGAAAATATTTCACCTATATGGGCATCAAACCTAGAACCTACCTACTCATATCTACGCACGCTGCCCCTATGCTACCGAGTGCTTATATCATTTCAGTCGCAGATATGGCTAAGAGACCAAATGAATTCCTATCAATATTTGCTGTATCACATAAACTATATCAATAAGTTAATATCATTGTGATAATTAGAGAATTTTATCGAATAACATGCTATATATTTTTATACTCTAACATATATATAGTTTATCTCTCTCCACCCTCTCTACCCCCACACCTCTTTGATATGTGTACTGCAATAAAGACAGACCATACAATCGTATAGAAAAATGGTTGACTCTACAAAAATTCTATTTAATTTAAATTAAAAAAAATGACCTTGAACGACTTTGACCCCCAATGTTTGTTATGCGGCTTGAGGTGCTTCACAAGATGGTTGAAAAAAATTGTACCACCCCGAGTCGAAATTTTTAGCCTCCTCTGAACCCTCGCAGGACCCATTTCTTTTGTAATATATAAGCCGCCAGACTCCGTTGATCCGACGAAACCTCATTTGTCGAGTTCAGTGCCATGAAGAGACCTCCTCTTGGTCCAGGGTAGCCTCTGCTAGACCTCCCAAACCTTCTCTCGACCCCCAGTTTTAGTGAAACGGGCAGAGCACAGGCCTCCTTAACCTGCTTTCAATCTCAAACTGTTGCCTCGACCCCACCTAACCTGCTTTCGGCCCAAATTCGATATCTCGCCCATCATCATTCCATTGTGGCCTGATCGGTAACCCGTTCGATGACGAAAATAAGACGAAATTAATAAAAATACATCGTCCCCTTATCAAATTATTAGTGCAATATTAATATGCGAAGACAATCAAATTTGCTCGATATCGATTTATTATTATTTTATAGGCAATTCATAAAAGAATGCTTGTATATACAGTCTTACTTCAATTCTATCGGATTAATGGGCGTTTTCCTGTGAGAAAAAATCTCACAGGAAAATTCTTAAAAAATGCCAGTCTATCCAGTATAAGCTTACGCGACGTTTTTCGTCCTTGGCATTTCTTCTTAAACCCTCTAGTTCTTGAGTTACATTGCATTATCTAGAATTAGTCTTTTTTAGCAAAAAATGAAATAACATTGCGAAAAAAATCGTACAAAACTTTATAAAAAACGCAAATGGAGTTCCTGCTACCCCGTTCAAGTTTATCATGGATAAACGTAACAAACTTTTTTTTCATATGTCATGCGCCCAATTCTCGATGGTCGAAAAAAAGCCGAAACCAGTCACATATAAAAGTGCGGACCGGGTCGAAAAGAAAATTATATAAAAATATTTTAGAAAAGCAATATAAAGCTGAATTCATTCCCGTCAAAACGCCGTTCGGTAAATTTGGTTATCTTTTTTTTTACGAAGCTGTGTAACTTTTAGTGCAGCAAGAAATATCGACTGGTGTATCCAAACTTTTAAGCGACGGTATATATTATATAATACTATATATAAATATATTATATTCGAAATATGTAGTTGCATTAATATATTCAAATATACACTACCAGTCAAAAGTATTCGGACACTTCAGATAACTGCAAAACTTAATATCACTTTGGATCATTGCAAACTTATGGTAGAATAATAATTATTTTACGAAGATACTATAAAGCTCTGTATAATTACTTAATTATATAGATCTTTATAGTATCTTCGTGAAATAATAAATGAAATGAATTATATTACTCTAACATTATTTGGCAATTATCCAGCGCTCAAAAGTTTTGCGATCATGTGGAGTGTCCGAAAACTTTTGGCTGGCAGTGTAGATCTAAATTACATATAATGTTGATATCTATATGGAACGTTAGGGTGTTAATTATAGTCTATTTCGTGTTCTAAAGGATTGAAATTTTCGGTTTAGAATTCAACCTCATTCGATTTTTTCTTTATTTTTTTCTTTTTGTTTTTGTTCGTTTTGTTTTTTTTTGTTAATTCAATAATGAGTTGATAAATGGCGATGGCCGATTACCGTCGATTTTAAATGAAATGTTTGATTTTCCTTTGTTTTCATTTTTAGCACGTCGAAAATTTAAAAAATATTTCCACGTGTATGTATGAAGCATATTTTTATTTTTTTCCGCTAAATATGATATTAACTAACCGCGTCTACTTGATTCTTTTTTATTTGAATTAACTAGATTTTTCATAGAACCAAATTTTTCCTATTGCATTCCATTATTAAAATTATTGATTTCAAAAATGTTTATTTATAGAAAATCAATCTATTTAATATCGTCCAATAACTACATATTTTATTTGATGCTAATAAATCTGTGATTCGGTTTCATCAGTTCAACATTTTCATCTGTTCAAAAAAACAATTTAGTTAAGTTCACTGAATGGATCTAGTTATTTTTTTTAATTTACCTCAAATAGAATTTTCGTAGAGTTAACCATTCTTTTATTTGATTGAAATAACGGTCCATCTTTATTGCAACACTCATATCAAAGGGGCGGGGGGTAGAGAAGGTAGAGAGAGAGGAATTTTATATATATATATATATATATATATATATATATATATATATATATATATGTGTGTGTGTGTGTGTGTGTGTGTGTGTGTGTGTGTGTGTGTGTGTGTGTGTGTGTGTGTGTGTGTGTGTGTGTGTGTGTGTGTGTGTGTGTGTGTGTTTTAAAAATCTATAGCATGTTATTCGATGAAACTCTCTAATTATCACAATCATATTAACTAATTGATATAGCTTACGTGATACAACAAATAGTTAGAGGTAGTCATTTGGCCTCTTATGCCATATCAGCGACCAAAATGTTATAAGCACTCGGTAGCATAGGGGCAGCGGAGCGTAGCTATGAGTAGGTAGGACTAGGTTCAAGTCGCATATAGGGCAAATATTTTCTTCGAAAAAAATCATGTCTAAAGGCCAGGAAATGACAAATTACGATAAAAATCCTTGTGGTAAAGCTCTCAATTAAGGAGTTCATTTTATTTTCGATTTATGAAATATTTTATGCATATAGTACACTTAGCTTTACAGTGTACATTGTAAGCAAATAAAGATTAATTTAAATCTCATCTTTATTAATATATATAAATATCTTTGAAAGAAATATGATCGTAGTAGGCTGTGAGACAAGGAAAAAACCTATTTTATTTAAATAGATTCTATATAAATTAATTGTTTTGTTTAGCAGTGTACAGTAGGCCGAAAGGGGGGGCAGTAGGTTCTGTGGGAGCGCTCGAAGTAGGCCGACCTGAGGTTCCGTAGGTTCAATTGTGAGCCTCACTGACCTCCTTTGAGTCAAAAAGTCTACTTTCTGCCATGCTGGAGGTTCATCGGAAGCTCTAACGCATGGTACTTTCAAACATTGTACCCTCCTTTAGATACCCAATAATCCGCTCACGCCGATTTCTGCTCGCCTTCATTTTGTGGGTTGAACGCGGCTCAAAAATTTCGACTCGGGACGCCATTTAAAAAAGTGGAGATGACCTTCACTGTGCGTCACCGCCTCCTATGAAAAAAAAAATGGTCGCATTTGATAGCCCTCTTCATACCGTACAACTTTTGTCTGGAACATTTTTTTGTGACGTCGATAATTACCGAGTTCTTTCGGGTGGCAGAGATAAGAGGGACACCCTGTATATTTATTTGTGGGGGGGGGGGGGGGGGGGTAAATTAACAAAATGTAATGCTTCTGTTCGTATTAACGGGTTACTGCTAGCTCGTGCCCGGAAAAAAGATACATTTTCGTGATTTTTTTTCTGGAAAAACGCGTGGAGGTTTTTCGATTATTTTCCTGCACATTGAAGCGCGTAGTTTTAAGTATATTTTCCCTTTTTGCAATAAAAAATATTCTTAAATGCGGCAGATATAATGGTCCCTGCAGACCATTGTTTGAAAAAAGTCGTTCGTGGTGACCACTGCTGCTCGGAAACAAATCATCCGAATTAAAAAAAAATCAAACGCATTAAGTTTCAGCGTAATAATATCTAGTGCTTGGGCGAAGAATTGAATGAAATATTAATTTTTGAAAAAATGGCTGCAGTCCAAAGTGAAAGTGTTGATTTCCGGTGAAAAACACCCTCTACTTTCGTTGATAGAAAAAACTAAGCATCGAAAAAAATGCCTTCGTTCAGGCACTGCGTCTTGATATGTACAAGGAGCTTGTACTCATTTTTTCCTATGATGGAAAAACATATTTTGCGGATTTAGGTTGTGTATCGCTAAATAATGATCTTAAAAAAATATTTACGTAATTTTCGTAGCTTAAGGGGTCTTCTTTCAGATGCTAAAAAAGGGTATTTTCATGAATTTTTTTTGATCGGTTTATATTATAGATATTTATATAAAAGTTGCTACATTTAATAAATACACTTTCGAAAAACATATAAATTTTGTTTTTGTTAATTCAAGTCACTATTTGTAGACAAAAATGGTAGTTAAAAAAATGTCCTAAAAAATTGTAGGTCTGCGCTGTTGATGAAATCTCGGAGATGGATAATCCGAAACAAAAAAATCAAACGGTTCTAGATTCAGTATGTTAATGAGTATATCGCATATCATACGATTTTTTATATATGCAAAAATAACAAAATGGCGGACATTTTTCGAAAAAAAAAACAAAAACGTGCTAAACATCAGTAGTAAGTATCAAAAATTTTTTAATTCCTGATTCGCGACATAGCTATAGTTGTAAAGAATATGTGCTTAACATTTCGTAAGGATCGGTTCAGTAGTTCCGAAGATTTTAACAACAAGCCGTCGGAAAATTGTTGTTTCCCAAAAAAACGCTTTTAAATTTTGTTTGGTTTGCATAAATACATAAAAAAGTTTGGTTATGTATTTCGAAAGTGTATTTATTAAGTGTAACAACATTCATATCAACATCTATAATACAAACCTATCCAAAAAAATCATGAAAATAGCCTTTATTTCAGCGTTTAAAGTGAGAAGACGCCTCAACCCTTCGACTGCACACTGGGTCGTTTAGACCCCATCTTCGTCTTCGTGTCCCCCTATTCTCCAACGCATCTCCCACTTGGAACGAACGCTTGGGCACTTCATTGTTTCTTCGCTTAAAAAATAAGTGTTAAGCCATAAAGTAAGGATCATTGAGAACAAAAAACGTCTCAACAAAAAAAATGCATATTTCCCGAAATACAACGATCTGAAAAACGCCTGGGATCGACCCCACATGCACTGAGAGGCTCGTGGCGGAGAAGTGTGCAGTAGAAGTACTGCCGAAAATTTCGGATTCATTTGTGAAATAAAACGGGAAAAATCCGTTGCATTCCGACGATGCAAGGCTTTAACGTCACGGTGTTGGGTTCTTTTTTTCGCAATGAAAATGTGTCCCGGCATGACTCGCGGGCGCAGCGAGACACCGAGCGGAGGAGGAGACCCCCGCACGACACTCGGTCGGAGTCTGTGCGCTCAACGAACACGAACAGTTGATACATTCAATATGCACACACACGTACGAGATGCGCGCGCGCGCAAAGCACACCCACATGCGGACAGACGACTAATGCGTAAGTATATAAATACACTTGGCTATGTGTATAAGACACACATACATGTTCGTGTTTATGTATACGTTCATGTGTATTCTACACACACACACACACGCACACACACACAAACACCCTCTTGTGTGTGTGTGTGTGTGCGCGTGTGTGCGTGTGTGTATTCGTGTGTGTGTGTGTGTGTGTGTTCGCGCGCGCGCGTGTGTGTGTGTGTGTGTGTTCGCGCGCGCGCGCGCGTGTGTGTGTGTGTGTGTGTGTGTGTGTGTGTGTGTGTGTGTGTGTGCGCGCGCGTGTGTGTGTGTGTGTGTGCGTGTGTGTGTGTGTGTGGGTAAGTTACTCCAGTACAGGCACACTGCTTGTACTATAGCGGGCGTTCGTGTCAGGTCGCCGCTCCCCGAGAGATCACTGCCCTCTCGCGCACGAGCAAGGCCTCCATTCGTTTTCACGATAGCATTGCGCGCACACACACACACACATACACACGCGCACACAAACACCCAGGCGTACATCTGTATGTATGTGTATGCATATATATATATTTGCCTCGATGTACTTATGTTAGTAACATTGCGTCTGCAGATGATGGGGAGGCTCGATTTTGTCAAGTTACCATTTTATGGAGTACAGTAGAACCTTGATTATCCGAAACTCGATCATCCGAAACCTCAATTATCCGAACGTTGGCGCGACACGTACACTGTGTCGCGATATATACGTTGCGATCTTGCAAGAACCTACGACGTTGATGTTTGCATCGTTCGAATGCGAGGAAAATTATTTTTCTCTTATTTTTCGCATTTAGCGATCTGCAACAAATCTGCAGAATATGATTTTGGAAAATAAGAAAATAAGAAAATCGAAATAATTTTCGTTGCATTCCAACGATGCAAATTTCAACGCAATAAGAATTTGCGCGGTGGGGAGCGAGTTTTTCGTCTTTCAGGGTTGGTCCGATTGCACACTGGTATCTACCGGCGATATTAATTTGTTTGCAAATTGTTTACATCCCGCTTATGTCGCGTAGCTCGTATGTGCCAGGACTTCGAGCCCAAGTCCTTCGATTCCTAAGCGCAAACGTAATTTTCGTAGGTTCGGGCAAAAATGGACATTTTGTGAAGCTTGACAAAAGCGGAATTAGCGCAGCTCTTGCATGCTATTATGATTATGAAAAAAAACATTATATATATATACATACAGGGTGCCCCTCTTATCTCTGCCACCCGAAATAACTCGGTAATTATCGACGTCACAAAAAAATGTTCCAGACAGAAGTTGTACGGTGTGAAGGAGGCCATCAAAGGCGGCCATTTTTTTTTTCGTTGGAGGCGCTGACGCACAGTGAAGTCCACCTCCACTTTTTCAAATGGAATGAAGAAATCTAAATATCTCGGATCACTACCAAACATTTGGTAGTGATCCGAGATATTTAGATTTGTATCGTCGATACTGACCTTGAACGACTTTGACCCCCTAATGTTTTTTATGCGGCTTGAGGTGCTCCGCAAGATAGTTGAAAAAGAATGTACCATTTTATTTTAAAAAGTGGAGGTGAACTTCACTGTGCGTCAGTGCCTCCACCGAAATAAAAATAATTGGTCGGGTTTGATTGACTCCCTTCACATCGTACAACTTTTGTCTCGAACATTTTTTTGTGACGTCGATAATTACCGAGTTACCTCGGGTGGTAGAGATAAGAGGGTTACCCGGTATACATATATATATATAACCCTTCCTTGACACATTGGGTCATTGTGACCCGGACGTATTTGAAATAAAATACTCACTCAATTTTTTACAACAATTCAATTTTCTACTTGCCCAATTTTAATTATGCAGACATATTAAGAAATGTTTCAAGTGTATGCCGGATTTTTTTCAATAAAAACCGACCGAAGGGTCGTTAAGGGCAGGTGAATAAAGTACTATCTGGGTCAAATTGACCCAGTATGTCAAAGCCGTGGCCAAAATGTGTGAACCAAGGGTCTAAATACAGATTGTGTATTTAGTAGTTCAATTTCTCTTGTATTGGGATGTTGAATAAGTTCTCGCTGCTTTTTCGTGAACATTGATGCTTTGTTTTAAAAAATTATTCTTAATGCTTTCAAAGGTTTCTAAACTGTTGTGCGATCAACTCATAATGATTCTGCAAGTTCAGCTAGCGTCTGACACGAGTCTTCATGAAATAATGCCTCCAATTCAACACATCAAAATCATTATTTTTGAAGCGTCTAAACCAATCCCTGCATGTTGTTTCCGACCGAGCATGGTCGCGGTAAGTCTCAACGATAATTCTGTGTTCCTCAGCTGCAAATTTTTTAAGAATAAAATAGTGCGGTAAAATTCCCCGCAAATACTATTTTTGGGCACGAAATTTAACATGTTTAACACTATGAAAAAAAAGAGTTGTTTACATTTCAGCGAAATGAGATTAACTGAATTGTAAAACTTGCTTATAGTACTTCTTTATAGATGCGTTACTATCTTAAACTAAACGCACGCAGTTCCGATAACGCCATCTGTTGAAAAACAGCGAGAACTTTTTCAAATCCTAATATATTATCGCTTCAGGAGAAAATTACGTTTCGATTGTCCAAACTTTGGATTATCCGAACCATCTTCAGTCCCAATTGATCCGGACAACCAAGATTCTACTGTATTATGATGGGACGACCAACTCGCGATGGGGATCAGCTATGGCAATGGTTTTGTTTACTCCAATTTTCGTTGTTCGAAGACCTCTAATACAACTTTTAAAGAATGAGAGAGCCTGCGAAAAGAGAGAGAGAGAGAGAGAGAGAGAGAGAGAGAGAGAGAGAGAGAGAGAGAGAGAGAGAGAGAGAGAGAGAGAGAGAGAGAGAGAGAGAGATTAATTGTAAAAGAATTGCCAGACTGGAGGAGATAACTGAAGAAATTTTCTGGTGTTTTGGGATTTATACACGTCCGAGGAGGCGGTTCCGCACGGTCTCAATCGCCCGTACGACGTGCGTCGATGTGAGATCCAGTGGATAGACGAGCTTTTATGCGCGATACGCGGACTACTAGCACGCGGGCACGCTTGTTGTCAGCAGAGACAAAAATCTACAAGCTTTTTATTCTTTCGTCAGACACCATCGGATACACGTAGATATGTTTTTATAAAAACGTCAAGCAGGGCCTTACAATTGCTCATATTCGGCGGAAATAGGCGGAATCAACGACGATTCGTGTTCAGACATTTTTTTTCTCTCCTATAAATATGAGCGAGCGTTCACTTGTGGTCGTGTTTTCCCTACCAATGTTGGGGACGTACGAATCGCGGGCGCAAAGGGGGGAGGGAAGCACTTGAGATAAGGAACGGAATTTCGGGACACGATTAGAGCCACTCGCGACTTTTTGGGTTCCGCGTATTTTTTTTTGCGAAAATTAAATGAAAGTGATTTTTTCAGCGAGAACTTCAATGAGATTTTTCATTTTTCATTTTCAACAAGATTTAACATTTTTAAGTTATATTTAATTTTTCAACAAGAACTCAATTTGGAATTGTAATTTTTTTCGGGAAAACTTCAATTTGAAGATTTTGTTTTTTTTAATTTTTTTCATAAGATCTGCGAATTGATTTTGGATTTTTGAGAATTTTTTTCGAACGTGTCCATCCTCGCGGGAAATCGCTATATATCTCGAGTATTAAATGTTGACGCTTAACGTTGAAAAGTTTGGCGTCTGCAACGGCAGAATATAAGTTTTTTTGGTAAGCGAAATTAGCGCCATGATTAAAATCTACGGTATTGAACTTTTCGAAACATACAAAAATTTCAAAGATAGCTTTACAAAACTTCAAAATGTTATGCAGATTTTACAAATCTTCGCGCAAACGCATCCTGTCGAATTACCCGGACCATGGAGCCGAAGAAATAAAATGAAACGAATTTATATCGTTTTACCATTTTTCACAGTACGAGGGAATACGCGGTCACGCCAGAGCGCTCTAATTTGAGTTGCGCGTGTTCGTGATACGATCCGGTTGTGGGTTATCGACTTTCCAACCAAATATCCTGTGACGTTTTATTATGTGAAAACATAAAATAAATAGAACATCGCAGCTGGGTCCAATGCATAAAAATCCTTTTTTAACGTTCATCCGGTCGAACTTCGTGTTGCCGTCATAAAATTTTCGAAATCAACGCGAAATTTTCCATTGAAAAGCCTCGGTGGGTACATACTTAGTTGGATTTGTCCGGGGTTTTTTGGGGCTCGCTCGTACTTCGCTTTGTGAAGATGAACTTTGAGTTTTCACAAAAAAAAAAATGACGATTTCAGAATCGGCGGTGCGATTCTGATGGCACAGGTTTTTCGCATTGGCGCAAATTTTGAGTTTTCTACGAAGACAATGGAATTTCTTGAATCGAGGCTGAATTTTTCCACAGGACCTTGCAGTATCCCAAGATATTGCGGCGTTGAATAAGTTCTCGCTGTTTTTTCGTGAAAATTAACGCTTCATTTAAAAAAATCATTCCTAATCCTTTTTCCACGTTTTCAATTCCACGTTTTAAAACTGTGATCAACTCTCATTGATTCGGCAAGTTGACATGAGTCTTCGTGAATCAATGCTTACAATTCAACACATCGAAATCATTATTTTTCGATGGTGTTGAAGTTTGCATCGTCGGAAAGCAACGAAAGTTCCGTTTTACATTTGATTTTCCATACTTTCATTATTATAGGCGATCTTTTTTATAGATTTATGATGCATTATTAATTTATACAGTAGTTTAAAATTTACAATAATTTATAGATTTATAATGTATGATTAATATTATTTCCGAAACATCTCTATTCCAAGAGATTCATGGCCGATATAGTAAATGCAATATTACGAATGGAATAGAGATGTTTCGGATACGAAATATTATGGAATGGAGATATTTGAGAGCAGTAATATTTCAGAAGTGAATTATTGTGGAATTGTGATCGTTACGAATAGAGATGTTTTCGCAGAGAAATGTTTTAGACATGAGATATTTTGGAATAGAGATGTTTCTGATTAAACCTGCTCCAGAATAGAGATATTTAATAAAAGGGATGTCTGAGAATAGAGAAATAAAGAATACAGATGTTGTCCTGCCAAGTATTGCTGTAACATTCCCCGCAAATACTCTTCTTGGCACGAAATTTGACATGTTTCATACTATGAAGAAAATAAAAGTTGTTAATACTCCGACGAAATGACATTTACTGAATGTCAAGCCTGCTTATACTTCTTCATTGATGCGTTACCATCTTAAGGGGTCTTCTCACTTTAGACGCTAAAAAAGGCTATTTTCATGAATTTTTTCGATAGGTTTATATTATAGATATTGATATAAAAGTTGTTACCCTCATAAATACACTTTCGAAATACATTCAAAAAAAATGTATATGTATTTATGTAATCCAAACAAACTTTAAACGCGTTTTTCTCGAAACAACGTTTTTCGACGGCTTGTTGATAAAATCTTCGAAACTACAGAACCGATTCTTCTGAAATTTTAACCACATATTCTTTACAACTATAGCTATAGCGCGTATCAAGGATTTTTCAAATTTTGATATTTACTGATTTTTTTCCAAAAACGGTGAAGAAAAGTTTTTTTTTTTGAAAAATGTCCGCCATTTTGTTATTTTTGCATACATAAAAAATCGTATGATATGGGCTATAGCCATTAACATACTGAATGTCAAATTGTTTGGTCTTTTGTTTCGGATGATCCATCTCCGAGATTTCATCAACAGCGCAGACCTACCATTTTTAGGAATTTTTTTTAACTACCATTTTCGTCTATAAAGAGTGACTTGATATTATTATTGCTATATTATTTACAATATTTAATCAAGTCTATATATATAGTTGGTTTGAACCTATATGTAATACAAATATATTATACAAAAACTATATTTATATATAGTTATATAATTATATATAGCTATATAATATATTGATAGCTATATATATAAATATATTATATAGCTATATAATATATTTATACCACTATTATATAGTGGTATAAATATAGTTAGTGGTTTTAACTATATAAATGCTATATATATATATATATATATATATATATATATATATATATATATATATATATATATATATATATATATATATAGCTATATATTATATAGCACTATCAGGGTGTCTAATTTTGACCAGAACTGAAATTGCATGACATTTAAGGATTTTTAAGGCAAGAAATGGGGATTTTTTCATGACTCTTAGTATGACTTTCTGGCATAGAAGTATACTTAATGATTCTACAGTGCGACCGATTTTCTAAATTTTTATATTTTTATTTTGCTCTTTCAAACAGATGTGTGTTGTATGCCAATAAAAAGTATACGGAATAAACGAAAAGTCACCAAACTGTACAATTCCATATGTAGTAAAAAAATATGGGACAAACATAATTTCAAGATTGCTGTAAAGAAATATATTTTGGGAACATCTCGAAAAATATTACATACATTTAGGAACTTTGAGTAATATCATCTAGTCGCTTTACACGAATAACAAAGAAAAACTAATATATGTTGAGATAACGTATCATTTTCTATTACTTTCCTCTATTTTATTTTCTATCGATTGGATATTCGCTTCTCTATCGACAAGTACCACAAAGTTATAGTCCATATTGAATAAAGACTCAACGATAATTTGGTAGGGTATAATAATTCAGGTAGACTGGTAATTTTTCATGACATTTCATGACTTTTTCAGGGTCGAGTGTGATTTCATGACATTTAAGATTTTTCATGACTTTTCAGGTCAGTAGACACCCTGACTATGTTATATACACCAACTATATATATATAGACTTGAATAAAAAATTAAATCTTTTTTATGTCTTTCGAAAGTGTATTTATTAAGTGTAATAACTTCAATATCAATATCTATAATATAAACCTATCAAAAAATGCATAAAAATAGCCTTTTTAGCGTCTAAAGTGAGAAGACTCCTGAAACTACGCGCACGCAGTTCTGGCAACGCCGTCTGTTGGAAAACAGCGAGAACTTCTTCAACGTCCTAATATCAGATTTTGAGGTTTCGCTCAAAGTCCCTGAATCCCTAAACATCTCGGATCACAACCAAATATTTGGTAGTGATCCGAGATATTTAGGGATTTAGGGACTTTGAGCGATTTGTATTTCACTTCAATAGGTGTTCGAAATGACCTTGAACGACTTTGACCCCCTAATGTTTTTTATGCGGCTTGAGGTGCTCCACAAGATGGTTGAAAAAAAAATCTACCATTCCATTTACAAAAAGTGGAGGTGACCATCACTGTGCGTCAGCGCCTCCACCGAAATAAACAAAAAAAATCGTCGCATTTGATGGCCCCCTTCACACCGTACAACTTTTGTCTGGAACATTTTTTTGCGACGTCGATAATTACCGAGTTATTTCGGGTGGCAGAGATAAGAGGGACACCCAACCTTTTTTTTTTCATTCGTTATTAACAATAATGATGTCATTTTTCCTCGAAATATCGAAACAAAAATCAAACCTTTTTTTCATTATTTAAACACGATAACAAAAAAAGCTCGGTCAAGTCTTAGCCAATATTATCTAGTTTAAGGGAAAAAAACTCGTTTTTTTTGTTTCTTTCAGATGAACCGGGTGGCCAAACTCAAGTACACCGTGGAGCCTCTCACGTTCGAAGGTCCTTCACGAGATTGTTCGTAACTTCTTTGATTATTAATGGTTTCAATGAAATTTGGCGCGCAACTTTGATGTACAACAAAAATTAATGTTCATACGACTTTTCAATCATCTTGCATATTCTTTCGAAATTAGTGTGTAGATGTATATTCAGGGTGTCATTTTGTGAATGGATAATCCTGCAACTGTCGATAGCTCAGATCATGTCCTACTGTATGCTGGAATTTCAGTTTAGTAAAAGTCCCACGGTTTTCGAGATTTTCGGCTTTATGTTGTTTTTTGAAGAAAAAAAAATCATTTACTTTTGGTTTTTCGAATGCCATTTCTACAAATGATATTAATCGACAATAACTAAGCAACTTTTTTAAGTAATTGGCAAGATGTGCGTAGTACATTGTTTTTCTACACCGCAGACTATCAAAGTCAGATGTTCGAATTGGTTTGTATGAAAATTCTGCATAAGAACTTCTTTCCTAAAGTTTCCTTAACATTTGAGGTTAAAAATAAGACTTTTCTAGATAAAACAAATAACCAAGAGTATTTTTTTCGAATTCGGCTTAGAAAAAGTTATCATTTGTAGAAATGGCATGCGATAAACCGAAAGCAGATGATTTTTATCTTGAAAACCGTGGGACTTTTACTAAACTGAAATTGCAGCATATAGTAGAGCGTGATCTGATCTGAACGTTGCAGGATTATCCATGCATGACAGGACACCCTGTAATGAAGTGAAAAATTTAGAAATCCAAAGACGAGAGTTTGGGTTAGCGTTATCAAATATTGCGTTACAATGGCTCCTACTTATATAATATATCGGCCTCAAGAATTTCTCATTTCCCCTGCCTTATAATATATATACATATGACGAGAAAACGCGACATAATGATTTTTTCATCTGGCCGTAAACGTCACAGACGCCCTACTACCCTGTATCATGAGAAATCATACTACAAAAAAGCGCTCTCCAAACTCTCCTCCGACATTGTACAGAAAGAATTGCACGTCTCGTCGTCCGTCTATGCGCACGATTCAGAGCAACAGTTGCGGCACGAACTACAAGAGCAACGGAGTATTAGCGTTTTTTCAAGAAAAAAAACGCCCCGACATCTATCAGCAATCTCAAGAACAAGAAATCGTTTTTTTACAACGAAAAAAAAAAAAAAATGTCGCGTGTGATCGTGGTGCTCGTTTCGAGCGAAACGCCAGCTCGTGGAAGCCTGCGAAAGGTTATACATCAGGAGCAGTTGCGTACGTGATCTATTTCATCGTGAAAAAAAAGTTCCAGCTCGTATACATTGTAACTAATGACGAAACTGGTATAGATTAGCAATTTGTATACGTTACGAGTTCGCACGCGTTTCTCGCCCTATTTCCGGCCGGCGAGATTCGCTCGGCAACAGAGCGCACACAGCCGACAACGACGACCAAGGCAATATTCTCAACCAACAGTAGAAACGGCGAGAATTACAGAGATAGAGCGAGAGGGTGGGGGGAGGCTAGAGAGAGACAGAGGAGAGGGAAAATGTCGATATGGGTAATCGTAACGCGAAAAGATTTTTTTTTCTTCATTCCTCTCGCACGGATGGCTCCACCGAAGAGTATTCAGTGTGAAAAGATCGTACAGCAAGTTGGCGTTATACACGCGAATTCTTTGCGAAAACTTGCAAGTCCGCGTTTCGACCAGCACACGAGGTGGTAAAGTTGCCAAAGCGATACGCGAGGAAAAAAGACCCCCGTTTTTCTTATCTCCTGACCGCGAGGGAGCGAGAGAACGACGAAGAAGAGTGCACGCCGTGTGCGAGAAGCGAACGGGGCGAATTGCGCGAATCGAACCGGTCGAGAGTCGACCTGCCCCCGTCCTCGTCGCTCTGCATGTTATACTTCGATATACACACACGCACACATGCACCGTTTCCCGAACGCGAATAACCCCAAAAAAGAAACTGCGCGCGCGACTACTTATAATACTGTACGGGAGAGAAATCTTTCTCTCTCTGTCTCTCTCCCAGGCTTTTTTTTTCGCGGGTGGTCGACGTCTCGCTATGCCCCCTCTGATGGCCACTAGCGGCGAGAACAATTTTGCTCAACCACGAGATCCCGCGCGCACACGGGCCCACAATCGCGAATATGCCGTAGAGCATGTACGTATCCTCGTGCACGTACATACGTATGTACGAATCGAATCATTCGAGATCGACCGTGCGCTTGTCCGCTCCGCAAAAAATCATATGTATCCATACATACGTATCGAGTGTACCGAGGCAAAAAGAACGAGAATGTTACGCCGGTTGAAAACTTGAGGGACATAATGAGCGCTCGCTGAATGCCATCGGCGCCGATCGAGAACAAACGATCACGGTGTAAATGTGCGAAAAGTACATTACGCGATATACTCACGCACACGAGCGTCGCAAGGGCGCGCGCGCGCACACGCCAATCTCTTGTCTCGCCGCACACAACACACGTGGCCCGGCTAAACAGAATTTCGCGATACCGACTATACTACAAACGCCGAGTGTTACGAGCTTTTTTAGCAACTACTTTTGGAGCAAGGAAATTTCAAGGTTTTATCTTTAGTCCGGAATGAAATTAGAGTTACATATACGTATATGTACATCCATCTAGACACACATATATATATATATATATATATATATATATATATATATATGCAGAAAGAGAAGAGATGGAAGAGTTCCACCGGTGTGGAGTCTCGCCTATCCTGACCCCCGACATACGACCTGGCACACGCGACACCGCTCTATTTCAATTTTTTTTTAAATTAATTTCTTTTACGTACGAGTGTAGCGAACATTTTGCACGAATCGCCAACGCGTGACCGTCGTGCGAAAAAAAATAGTACCTGCGAGCGCCATCTCCACGATAACAAAACGAACTAAAATTCGCGAGTTCATTCGATACGCGAAGGACCACGTACACACTGGCGCTTTGCTGCGCGACCGTTCACTAAACCCGGTAGACGACTAGCTGAGCATCTCGCCTCACTCAATATATATATATATATATATATATATATATATATATATATATATATATAGGCCATTTTCTTCGTCCACCCCACTCTGCTCGGGGTACTCGCGCCGGCGCGCTGTTGTCTGGCGGAGCGCCCGATCCGAACGCCTCGAAGGCTTGCAACGAACTGCATCGCTCCCGCCATTGCTGCAACGCCGACGAGATTTCCGGGTAGGGGCAAGCGAGCGGGGCGCTGAGGGGGGAGAGAACTTTGTGTAATAATGGCGGACGAAGCTCTTATTCGTATTCTCCAGTGCGGACCTAACGATTTACTTCCCGATTGGTAAACGTTCGATTTCATGGTCCGGACAAATATTCGGAGATCTTTATTCCATACGGCGAAGTCTGCTGGGCGAAGGGATGTTTGAAAAAATTGTGCCGATAACGCGCACGCGTGTTTGCATGTGAATGATGGAAAAATGCTGAACATCCGTACCTCGGAAGTGGAGTGAGCTGTCAACGTGAAAATCAGCATACGTTCTATGTATATGTACATTTCACTATTGTGTTGTTTTATATTTATTATATATAGAAATTAGCATTTTTGTCCGCATTGTTGCTTTTTTTTTCAAACTTCATGAGTCATTCGAATGTTGACGATTCGACAAAATGTTTTCGAATAGTCAAAAACGGAAAGCTTGATTGCACATTTGTATTTGAAATTTCGATTAATTTTTTTTCAGTTTTCCATTGGGTTTCATTGTTTGGGTTGCGATCACGTAATCATTTTTTTTGTTTCGTTCACAAAAAGTCCACCACAAAAGTCAGAGTTCAAAATTATACTTTTTCACGAAGGTTTTGCTTCTGAGAGACTTGAAGCCGTTAGGCTACTGTGAAAACGACGAACGCTCGTTCGTCACTTGATGATGGTGTTGAAGTTTGCATCGTTGGAGAGCAAAGAAAATTCTTTTTCTTCTTTTATTTTCATTAAGGCGAAGTAGAAGATGTACCACGTGACATATGAGTACGAGAGAGATAGCTGAAATTTTTTAACAGAGATTCCTCAGAGATGAATAATATTTAGGGCAAAAGGAAATTATTAAGCTCTGCGTCACGGAATTCTCCAGAGCCTAATGCTTTGTTTTTCATAAAAAATTAAACCATCTATGAGAAAATTGGGTTGGAAAATTTGTGAGGTTATGTTGATCTTGTACATGCCTTTAAGGCGAATTCAACAATTTTTTTAGTATGAAAAAATGATTCACGCATAAAATTAATTACACATCTATTTAGTATGAATATCTAGCTGTTAGAATTTTTTTTTCGATGTACAAAATGGCCGACTACTCGAAACAGCTTTTTTCCAATTTGCGTGACAAATAACTTCAACAATTTTCACTCGATTTACTTCAAATTTAAAAGTTATGTTCCCAATCGATTTCGCAGAGAAGTACGTACGGAATTCCTGATAAATCGAAAAATTTTCATTTTATGAGCAGTTTATAAGCAGTTATAACGAAATTTTTCAATGAAAATTGATTTCTCAAGTTCAAATACCTACAACTTTTGAATAAAACAATATTTTTTAAATTCCGTACGTACTTCTCTTGGTATTCTAATGTAGATTGACGAGAATTTTTGTTTTTTGTTATAGGTAAAAAATTGTGGATGCTAAATGTCACGCCGTGGAGGGCCTAAAAAAAAGATAATAGAAAATATTAGTATTCGGCCATTTTGTACATCGAAAAAAAATATATATTTTCTAACAGCTTGATATTCATACTCAATAGACGTGTGATTAGTTTTATGAGTGAATCGCTTTTTCATGCGAAATGAAATTGTTAAATTCGCACATGATTTTATACCCGTTACAGTGACCTAAGGCCTTAATGTCGGAAATATTTTTTGCCAATTTGAGTTGTAGATTTTTTTAACAAGGAGACTGAAAAACGTTAGAGTGATTTCTTTAGCCCGATTCAGCCCAAAAAAGGTTTTGGCAATCTAAAAAATTAATTTTCGTTGCGTTCCAACGATGCAAACTTCATCAGCATCACTTGAGGCAGCGCCTATTGAGGTGGAAGGTCCACGATTGTGACCATAGAACTGCTGGCAAAACTTTGAACGCGTTATTTCGAAATTATGTTTTTCGAAACGGTGAAAACGATTTATCCAGATCTAATGAACGAATTGACTCGAAATTTGGTACCCTCATTCAGTGTAATGATAGTTTAGTCTTCACCGACGATTTTCTTACCATTTTTAGTCATTAGTTATTAACGATAATGGTCATCTTTCCTTGGAAAATTAAAAAAAAATTGAATTTTTTTCGTTTGATAATTGAAGCACGATAACAAAAAAAGCTCGGTCGAGCCAATATTATCGATGTTAAGAAAAAATCGTTTTTTGTTTTGTTTCAGATCAACCGGATGGCCAAAATCAAGTCCACCGTTGAGCTCCTCACGTTCAAAGGCCCTTCACGAGATTGTTTATCATTTCTTTAGTTATTAAGATGATTAAATGAAATTTGGTACACAACTTTGTTAACGTACATACAAGAAAATGTCCAAACGGTTTTTCACTCATCTTACTTATTCCTTCAATTTTTTTTTAATAACTGATTTTCGAATCGTCACAGTAGCCCTCAGCATCCTCGTTTTTTCGAGCTCTCATCAAAGAAACGCTATGCCCGTGAGAAGAAATAATGACGCGGATTTTCATGACAAAAATAGATGCAGGCCGTTTATTTGCCCATCCGCACTCCAATGGAAAACTTAAACTGCAGTATTTCAATTTATTGCAACGATTTCTGCGGTTTATCTTAATTTATCACAATGAAAGTTTAAATTCCAAATACTGAATTTTTGAATATTCATTTAAAACTATTATTCCACGAAAATTTGTAATAGAGCAAATTGAAGCAGAGAGAAGTTTCGTGAGGCTCTTTTGAGATGCATGATGAGAAATATTTTTTGTTCTTCACCGTCCGATATTTAAAAGCTTTCCGTTTGCAATTTCGTTGCCAGCTGATTCACGATCCCGCCTCAATTTGCTCGGATCTAACTTTTGGATAGGTTTTTAAATGCCACTTAGTCTCTAGTCGATCAACGGATTCTTGTGGTTTATTACTTTCTTTTACCTTTATTTCTATTCCATATGTATAATAATAATTATATATATATATATATATATATATATATATATATATATATATATATATATATATATATATATATATATCGAATTCGTCGATATCGAATATATTAAGATTTAATTTCATCTGTATCTCTTTATTATTATTATTATTTCTCTTGTGTCGCATAAATTAAGTAAATAAACTCTCGATTGTTATTTCCTCTTCGTTTGTTCATCTTTGTTTTTTGTTCGTTCGATAAATAAAGAAAATATTTTACAAAAATTGATTATGCAGCTTATGCGGGTTATCGGGGAACCGACGATCGTTACTGTATACAAAGGCTTGCAATGAAAGGAGAAGGAGCACACGCGTGCTCGATCAGCTTTGGTTTCTTAAGGCGCACGGCTATTACGCTTTGATCCTTGTTTTTTTTTTCTGTTTGTTTTCCGTCGTCGGGACGCTTCATGACGTCGTCGACGAGAGTGCGAAACACCCGCGGCGTGCTCGCTCAATTCGAGCGAGTTAAACCGTCGAATCGTATCGCGTTCACGCGATGCATGGAGCTTTTATTTTTCGGCGAAAACAGCGATGATTTATTGCAGATGGCACGCGGCTAAATCGCAAGCGCCCCGATCACCTCGTTAATAAATTAATAGAACATCAGCATAGGAGATTTCACGAGGAGAGAAGTAAGAAGGGTGAGAGAGAGAGAGAGAGAGAGAGAGAGAGAGAGAGAGAGAGAGAGAGAGAGAGAAAGGAGGTGCGGGGCTATAGGTCAAAAGGAGAAGCAAAAGAAAAGATATTACAAAAATTCTGGAAAACAAGCAATCGCGCTAAAATAATTCTCAAACTTTGTCGTCTTTCACTCAGACTCCGGACGACGAAGCGCGAGAGAGGCTCGTTATTGAGCTTCTTTTTTTACATTTAATTTTCCGTTGCTCTCAACGGCCCGCGTACAGATCGAACGAAGAATTTTCGTTGGGTTTTGGGCCGTTATTGATTCCCTAACTCTCTCGACACACGGATATCTCGTATTAAAGATTAAAAAAAAAAAGAAGCAAATAAAGACAAGAAGAAATGCAATCCGGCCATTCGAGCTTCGCGTCTTTCACGATTATCCGATGTATGTCTTCTTTTCGAGCAAAGTGACACACTTTCCCTGTGAGCCGTTTCCTCGCTTGTGTCGGCGTCGTCATCGCGATAGGCTTCTCCCCTCATGACCCGTTTGGCCGATGGTTTCGCTCGGCTCGGGACACATCGGATCCGTTGTCGATACGAAGACTCCACGTGATACGAAGACGCGACATAACACGCAAATGACAAGAGACGTGTGTCGTTGAGGCGATTAATCGTAGGTTCCGTACCGCGGTACCGATGAGGTAGGCAAATATGGCGCGTAGTGGTTGTGTTATATTCGCTAGACTCGATGTTGTTGGTGCTCGGTGATGGCGTGTGGTTACAAGTGCGGGCTCGGCGGCTGTTGCTCGTAAAACAGTACGTAGGCCTCGCTCGACACGACGGAACGCGCCGGCACCGTTGACACTCTGCTGTCATTGTACTCGTGCCATTCACCCGAATACGGATGCTTGCAGTAGGCTGTGTAGTGACCGGAATACGTTGTGCCCGAGTGATTCGCGACACCGTAGAGATTGTAGGTGCAACCCTGCACACCCGGAGCTGCGAAGGCACTGAGGTCCAATCCCGTCAATGGAAAGTCAACGAGTACACTCAGCTTGCCACGAAAACGCTCGGTCGGTGAGAAACGCTTCAGATCTGCGACAACTTCGTTAAGGAAATCAACA
Source organism: Ophion ellenae (assembly GCA_963210295.1). Lineage (NCBI taxonomy): Eukaryota > Metazoa > Arthropoda > Insecta > Hymenoptera > Ichneumonidae > Ophion > Ophion ellenae. The sequence goes on along the minus strand of OY723387.1, from coordinate 35,027,168 downwards.
GAGCGCACGGGCTTATTTATATTTTTCCATTACCTGTACACTGAAAAAAAAACCAATTGAATAAAAAAAATATATTGGTTGATGCAAATAAATGTCTAACTGCGGAGTGCCACCGATATATGAGATTGTTACGATACTATGAAATATTGGAAAATCTCTTCTGTTCTCTGAATATCTACATTATCCTTCAAATAAAATTATATTCTATTGAAATCATTCTATATAGAATCCGTAGTTGTATGGATGAAATAATCAAGCGGTTGCCTCAACATTTTTTACTTCGTACAAAAATATAATCAATGGAATGAATTATTTCTTTACTACATCGATACGAATATGCCATGAGACGTAAGTTTTTCAATTTATTGTGAATCTTAAATAAAAAGTGAGCATTAGAATGATCATCCACGATGATAGTGGAGAGGATATCAGATATCCAATGGAATATCCATGGAGAGAATATCAGATATTCAACTGATAAGAACAGATACTACACTTTGATCTCGGCCACAGGCTAAGAAGCGATACTCTTTAGAGTTTCTCCGGCGTTTAAGTAGATTTTCGGTTCGCGCTACGCTTATGAGAAACGAGCGCGCCTGCGGCTTCTAGCGGTTACTCCGAGAACTACGGGTTTCCTCACACCTATAATTTCGGTGACGCTCGGCCATGATTTGATTGAATTTTTTCAACCAAATGCGCAGGAAACAAATTTTATTTTCGCATCATTTTTTAACCATTCCAGACATTTGCTTAGTATTTTTCAATCAAAATAAAATATTAATATTTTGACGAATAATGTACTTGAAAATCAATATCGGATATGGTGAAAAAAATGAAATAACATATTTACTGAATAGAAATTTTATCTGATTCAAACGAGCGAAATTCAATTTTTCTTGTGTACTCGAATCACCAATATTCATGTTATGAATTGGAACGCTTTTTTTGCTCGTTGCAGAAAATGCATTCAAAACTAGATAATTTGTTCGCGATAATTTTTTAGATAGTTTAAATAAAATGTTGTTCTCGGCGAACAATATATATTTTGAATGAAAAAAAAAATCAATTTTATCATGTTATTAAAGTCAATAGCGTTTTGTTTTGGACTAATAAATCCGATTATTAACACCAACAATTTTACAATTGAATTAACGAAATTTCATTCAATAACACCAATGATATTGGATCAGTGATTTTTTTCCCAGTGTAGCAATTTCCCAACAGATGAGGTTTGGGCTTGCGTGATATCAACGTATCTGCGGTTTTATTACAGATGTTGCGTTTTGATTAGTGGATAAGTGACTTTTTCGATACTTTTGGGTTTCCGGGAAAGGGCAGTGGCGAAAAGTGGCAACGGGCTTTGGATGATAATGGCGGACGGAGCATTTGTCTCCTGATGGGTAGAAGGGATTGGGATGTTGGAAAAAATGAGATTTTTAGAATCGGCGGTGAGATTCTGATGGCTCAGGTTTTTTGCATTGGCGCAAATTTTGAGATTTCATCGAAAAAAGTGGAATTTCTGGAATCGAGGCTGAATTTTTCTACAGGACCTTGCAGTATCCCAAGATATTGGGATGTTGAATAAGTTCTCGCCGTTTATTTCGTGAAAATTGATGCTTTTAGGGGTGTGCGGGTACTCGATTCACTCGGATACCCGATGTTCGGTTCGGGTCGGGTCGGCTACCCGACGGGTTACGATTTTGCATTACCCGCCATTATCGGGTACCCAAATTTGGTAATCGGGTACTCTCAAATTTTGGGTACTCGTAAACGTCGGGTATTCGTAAACTTCAAATATTCGTAAACGACTCGGAGTTCCGTATCTATTATTTATATTGATTTTTTTATCTAGGTGTATCGATCGTAATGTTGTAAACATTTTTTTTCGTCTCACTTTTCTATTCTGCGTGTGTAAATCGGTCAATTTTTGCGGATCGTATCGTAATAGCGGGGGAAAGTTGCTTCTTGGCATCACTAAAAAGTGTGCGAAAGGAAAAAAATGTACAATAAATATCTTCTGTTCCGGCAAACGCCTTAAAGTTTTGAATTTTTTAACGTGGGTTTTAAATGGAGAAAAAACCCAAAAAGACCAAGATTCAACGCCCTGCGTTTATTCGAAGCGAGAAGAATGTAGCTTCCATTTGACATTTTAAAATTAAAAATATCTTGATTAGCTTCAGAGATATGAGCGTTTGAAGAAAAATGTTTTTCTGGAAAAATTAAAAAATGACAGATAATTAAATTAAGGAGAGATATACACCTAGATGGTCGAGGTCGAGGATTTAGAAGCTATGAACATTCCGTCTACCGTAGAAGACCTACACTATGGGCCTGGTATCGATGATTCCATGTAAGTTGACAAATTTCATGATTTATTCATTCCCAAATTTTCGAACCGGTTTTTTTTTCAAAACCACGTTTTTCAAATCGGTACCCAAAATTTCTCGAAAACCAATGAACCGATTGCCTTGAGGTTTTTTTTTTTTTATCTAATTGGTTTTTTCCTTAGGTACACGCTTTTCGCGTTTGTTACCTATTCTTTCCCATCATTATACCGTTCTTTCCTCTACTCTGTTTAACTCCTTTTTGTCTCCATCTTTCTCCCCGTTCCCCCCTGTTGCGGCCGCAGCCGACTTCCCCCTCTGTATTATATTCATCATGACATTTCTGTCATGGGTATAGGGAAACTGCGGAAAACCTATACCAATACAGCCGGTCATCGAGTTCGCCCCCCAGTCGTGGAACTAGTCTTATTTCGCCGCGAAATGCCGAAGAAAAACATTTCACGACGAAATGTACGCGACTGGGATTCGAACCCGCGACCTCCCGGTCCGCTGGTTTAGTGGCGAGCACGCTAACCACTAGACCATCGCACCAGTTCTTGCCTTGAGGTTTTTTGTGGTTATTCTATACACCATTATCTAGTACTTGTCATAGGATTTTTTTTCCGTTACTTAGTTTTTGTTTTATCGGCAAAATAATAACTAATTTTTGGCCCAAAAAGCACTATTTATGTTCAAACGTCCGCCATTTTGTCATAAATCGATATTTTCAAAATCGGCTATGACAAGTACTAGATTATAGTATCTTATTTAATAAACTTTTTAGTTTTTTTTTCAGATGACTTTTGAAAAAACGCCAGTGGGTACCGTATACGCAGATTTTTCTACGACGCTCCAAGGATTATACAATATCCTTGTATATTTTTGATATTTTCAAATAAACAAAATTAAACGTATTTTTGAATATATATACTTTCAGATAATTAAAACCCCAATCCGAAATTTGAAATAGGTTTCCTTGAAAAAATTCACAAAAATGACCTTTTTCCGACTCCTAGGTGTATATCTCTCCTTAAGAAGAATGAATCGCCGAAATTACCAGTTAGCACTAGACAGAATTAATGAAAAATCGACGAAGAATCTTGCTTTTATTCAGTTTTTTTCGACATTCAAATATCTCGATATTTCCCGAAATGCGAGTGTCTTAAAAGAAGTTTGCCGGAAAAATTGTAAATATGCACATAACAAAAATACTAAAATCATTAAATCCATTATTTGTATTTCTTATGAATTCCAACCTATCGGCGAAGGGTAGAGAACATAAGGCTGGAGTCTATTTCATCCGTTTTGGTACGTTTGCGTAGCGCTGTCTACTATGAAACGAAATTTTGTTCCGGCAACACGGCTTATCGAGTGCCCGATGTATACCCGAGCGACGAGTACTCGAAAAAAATCGGGCACTCGATAAAATTCGAGTATACCGGTCCGGTCACGGGTACCCAAAAATTCGAGTACTTGATCCAAATCATAGTCTAATGACCCGACCCGACCCGACCTGACCAATTCTGCTACCCGCACCCCCTAGATGCTTTCTTTGAAAAAATCATTCTTAATGCTTTCGAACGTTTCGAAATTGTTGTGTGATCAACTGCTAATGATTCTGCAAGTCTAGCTACCGTCTGACACGAGTTTTTATGAAGTAATGCCTCCAATTCAACACATAAAAATCGCTATTTTTGAAGCGTCTTAATCAGTGTTTTTAAATCTTCATGAATACGCGACCCCTTTACAAGTAAAAATTGCTAGAAATCTCCCCCCCCCCCCCAGAGCTGGCAACGCAAGCTTTGAAATGATTAGTGCCATTCGCCACTTCCTATCTATGTGAGCTAACGTTCTCTTCAATGGTGAACATAAAAACTTGGAAGAGAAATAGTCTCCAATTAGAAAATTATTTGGTTATTTGCGTCTCAAAAATAGAACGACTCGATAACTTATTAAAAAATTAACGGGCACGGCCTTCTCACTGAAATTGTTGTATTTTTCATTGCAGTGTAGGACCTACAACCCTCGTTTTTTACTTTTACCTGGCTTGCGTACGTGATCCCCCGAGCGAGACTTTGACCCCCCCCGGCGAAATGGCATACACTGAATTTCAAGCTTGCTTATGGTACTTCTTTATCGATGCGTACTTAAGGGGTATATCTTAAGGGGTAAGGCCACAGTAGAATTTTCAAAACATCGATTTTTTCGCTAAAACGATGATTTATCATCATAAGAATAAGTTACTATTCGATTTATAGCAAGAAAAAAAAATGTTCACCGACTTTGAGCGTATAACGTAAGCCCACCTCCGGCACGGCAATAGAGTACCTAAAACTTTAAACGCGTTTTTCTCGAAACAGCTTTTTTCCAATTGGCGTGACAAATAACTTCAACAATTTTCACTCGATTTACTTAAAATTTAAAAGTTATTTTCCTAATAGCATTTCGCAGAGAAGTACGTACGGAATTTATGATTAATCGAAAACTTTTCATTTTATGAGCCGTTTTATACGAAATTTTTCACTAAAAATTCATTCAAATACCTACAACTTTTGAATGAAACAATTTTTTTTTAATTCCGTACGTACCTCTCTGGGTATTCTAATGTAGATTGATAAGAATTTTTGTTTTTTGTTCTAGATACAAAATTGTGGATGCTAAATGTCACGCCGCGGAGCGCCTAAAAAAAGATAACAAAAGAAAATAATAGTTTTCGGCCATTTTGTACATCGAAAAAAAAAAGATATATTTTCTAACAGCTTGATATTCTTATGGTGGTGAAGTTTGCATCGTTGGAACGCAACGAAAGTTCCGTTTAACATTTTATTTTCCATATTTTTATTATCATGGGCGATCTTTTTCTATAGATATATAATGTGGATCGCAAAAAAAATATCTTGAAAAATGGTTGAAGGACGTTTGTGGGCGAAATCTGCCAAAAGAAATTACATTTGTTGCACTCCAACGATGCAAACTTCAACCCCATATATTCATACTAAATAGATGTGTTATTAATTTCATGAGTGAATCACTTTTTCATACGAAAAAATATTGTTAAATTCGCACATGATTTTATACCCGTTACTGTGGCCTAACCCCTTAAACTACACTCGCGCAGTTCTGGTAACATTATCTGATGAAAAACAGCGAGAACTTATTCAACATTTTAATAGTTTTTATGGTCTCGAAATTCCTGGAGATTTTAATTGCAGATGTTTCGAGTAGTTTCGACGGTACCGCCACAGTACTGGAAAAGTACCGTTTTGAAAATTGGCCGGCACTATGGGAAATATTCAAACTTCCGTAACTCAAAAACGGATTGGACCATCAATGTAAAATTTGGCACACATTCGAAGCATGCCTGTGCATTTATTCATTGTGAACTTCATTGGGTTCGACAAATGTCGCCAGATGATATGTAGAGATTATAAAGAGTATATTTTTGTATTCCTGTCTAGAGAGACTTTACTGTTATGCGAATATTTATGCTTCAATTTTTCTTTCCATGAGGTGAACAAAATTCGAACGTGACTCTTCCTCCCTTATGGTCCCGATATCAATAATTTACACGTGAAAATTTATTTGTCGCCTAATATTCAGAATATTGTCAGTTTCGTCATTTGATAGCATTGATAAGCAGCCCTTGAAATTCCCGTGTTCAATTTCCTATAGATGATACTGCTTTATGTTTCCGGGGTTTTTTGAAGCTTCCGTTGACACACTTATCTCTGGCCACGATTTTGACACACCCGATCAATTTGACCTGGATGATATTTCGTCCACTTTCCATTGACAACCCTTTTGTCGGTTTTCATATTTTTCTTATCATCGGGAATACACTTTTAACACTTCTTAACTTGTCTGCATATATAAAATTCGGAAAAAATCAAATCAAACTGTTGTAAAAAATTACTGAAAATGCTCTATCTTATAAAGGTGAGCATTTCATTATAAATGCGTCCGAAATGACATAGAGTGTCTCCGAAAAGTTAAATAAAACTATTCTCCACTTTTCGTTGAACGACACTCCAAGGAGTTTTTAATCTACTTTCAACGTCTCTGCCAACCTTTCGTCGCCTTTGTCAAATATTCCATAAAAACATCCATGAGTGGATTTGCTCGACGACTAAAAAGTTTGTAAATCGATACTTTCTGGTTAATAAAGAAACGAGAAGCCGTAGATTTTATGCCGTCGCCAATCGCGATTTTGTCGCACCATTTTTGTTCCTATCATTCGATTCTTTCACCTCATCAACGTGAAACCAAAAAAATATTTTCACTCGAAAATATATAGATACTCATATTGTGTACGTATTTAAGAAATACTTGTAACCGAAATCCATCTAATTTCTCCATTATCTCTACGAACAAAAGTATACAAAATATTGCAAATTTCCGCTTGATATTCGGCCACGATTTTTTTCCCATCTACACTGCCAAAGAAAAATTAATTTAAATAGGATCTATTTAAATCAAATAGTTTTTTTCCTCGGCTTACGTCCGACTACGATCTTATTTCTTTCAGACATATTTATTTATTTGTTTCAGCTATTCTTTTTAAATATTGAATTTATTCAAACTGAATAAATAAAGATTCGATTCAACTAAATCTCTATTTGCTTACAATGTACAATTTCAATCGAAGTGTACTATATGCATCAAATATTTCATAAATACAAAATAAAATGAAATACTTAATTGAGGATTTTACGACAACGATTTTGTATTGTAATTCGTCATTCCCTGGCCTTTTGAGATGATTTCTATCGAAGAAAATATTTCACCTATATGGGAATCGAACCTAGAATCTACCTACTCGTAGCTACGCACGCTGCCCCTATGCTACCGAGTGCTTGTATCATCTTAGTCGCAGATATGGCTAAGAGACCAAATTAATTCCTATAATTATTTGCTATATCACATAAACTATATCAATTAGTTAATATCGTTGTGATAATTAGAGAGTTTTATCGAATAACATGCTATATATTTTTCTAACATAACCTATATATATATATATATATATAGTCCACCCTCTCCAACGCCACCCCTCTTTGATATGCGTGTTGCAATAAAGACAGACCATTCAATCAAATAGAAAAATGGTTCACTGCGAAAATTCTATTTAATTTAAATATAAAAAAATCAAACAGATGCATTTTGTGCATTCAACTAAATTGTTTTTTGATCAGATGAAACCGAATCACAAATTTATTAGGATTAAATAGAATATTTAGTTTTTGGCAGATATTGAATATATTTTGATCTGACTAAATAAATATATTTAAAGTAAATAATTTCAATAAAGGAATGCAATAGGAAATATTTGATTCCGCGAAAAATCTAGTTAATTCAAATAAACAAAAATCGAATAGACGCGATTAGTTCGTATCAATAGAATTTTCTGTCAGTGTAGCGAGCACTCGTTCTTTGATCTTCGACAAACCTACCGCAGTGCGACGCTTGCAACGAGGATAGTAAAAAAAGGATACGAATAACCAAGATCTTCGGAAACTTCTGAATGCTGAAGCTTTTTGTACACTTTCGTCTCATCTGGCACTTGGAACACGTGGGTTTTTCATCGCCGTCGAGAGTCTCGACTTTGGTGAAATGCTCGAGGCACTGATTGAGCTTGACGGTGCCGAGTCTCATTGGTATCGGGAGGCTTAGATCCCAGAACGGATCGAGGGTGACCGAGCCGTGATCGCAGGCTGTGCAGAGCAACGACGAGCGCAATTGTCCAACGAAAACGTCCACTATCGTGCTGTCCTCGCTTCGGAGATATCTCTTCCAACTTTCCGCAGCTTTGTGACTATCCCTGATAGAAACAACAAAAATGGCGTGAAACAATCATTTTCATACGCTCTTTTTCATCCGAATGCGCAACGTTTGCGGATTTTTGGCGATCGCGCGTTTGGACACTAACGAATAATGATCTGGTATATCGGTGAGAATGGGCTGTGGCTTCACGGTAACTCTGTTGACGTCCTCGTGCAGACCCTCGAGGAGATAACGCAAGAATTCCTGCGCATCCTGCTGACTGTAACCCATGAAGCGTGGCGCGAATCTCTGTATCTGTGACTTCAGTGATGTCGTATTGACCACGTGATCACCGCTCATCTCCCATAGTTCCTGGATCACCTGTCCAAACGCCTTTATCAGGGCGCCCTTCATGCTCGACGTTGTCGTGTTTATGTCCTGCAGATGTTGCTCGTTCAGCAAATACTCCAGCAACGGTCTCGTGTTGCTCAGACATTGGATCACGCTGTTCATAAAGCACTGGCCAGAAAAAGAAGAAAAACACACATGCACGGAATTAAGGCGGGATGTACATTTAGACAGGAAAAAATAATAGCAATATTGAGGGATTTTTTAAACTGAGAAACAATTACTAGGTGCGCAACTAAGTTCCCGGGTTTCACACATGGATGGCGCTAGCGACACATGTAGTCGGCATACAGGTCTGAAATTGGGTGTCTTTATAGCTTGGACATCTGTTAAGAATACCCCGTCGTAATATAAACAAATATCGCAACACAACGACCTTTTTTCTAACCTCGAAAATGTCAAAGTTTGTGCCAAATAAACAGCATTTGCGGGAAGCATTGCTTTTCTGCTTCAACCTAAAAAAAACAGCAGCTCAAGCACGTCGGTTACTTGAGGAGGCCTACGGCGAAGATATACCATCAAAAACAACGTGTGAAGATTGGTTCAAGCGGTTCAGAAGTGGCGATTTTGAGACTGGGGACAAGTAGCGCTCGGGAAGACCGCAAACATTTGCGGACGCCGATCTGCAAGCGTTATTGGATGAAGATGACAATCAAAATAGAAGATCAACTTGCCGAGGCATTAAATGTCACTCGGCGATGTATTTCGAAACGTTTGCCCGCCATGGGAAAAATTCATAACGAAGGAAAGTGGGTGCCGCATGAGTTGACTGAGAGACAAATGGAAAATCGAAGAGCCATTTCCGAAATTTTTCTTTTGCGGCAGAACAGAAAGCGTTTCCTGCATCGAATTGTTACTGGCGATGAAAAATGCATATATTTCGAGAATCCCAAACGCCGAAAATCGTGGCGTTCATTTGGCGAAGCGTCAACATCGACGGCACGGCCAAATCGCTTCGGAAAAAAGACAATGCTCTGCGTTTGGTGGGACCAAAAAGGAATCGTGTACTGTGAGCTGCTGAAACCGGGCGAAACTGTCAATAGGCATCGCTACCGACAACAACTAATCAATTTGAACCACGCATTGCTCGAAAAACGGCCAGAATGGGGCACGAGACACGATCGTGTGATATTGCAGCACGACAACGCTCCGTGCCATCGCAGTTCCATCGTCCAGGACACCATAAAAACACTGAAATGGGATCTGCTACCGCGCCCGCTGTATTCGCCAGACCTGGCCCCTTCAGACTATCACTTGTTCCGGTCGATGGCGCATGGCTTGGGCGGGCTACACTTGGCCAATTACGATGCAGTACAAAATTGGTTGGACGAATGGTTTCAGTCCAAAGACGCGTCTTTTTATCGTCGCGGTATTTATTTATTGCCAGAAAGATGGCAAAAATGTGTAAATGGCGAGGGGCAATACTTCGAATCAACGATTTTTTGTATTTGTCTTGAAATTTTTGATTTTTTATTGGTCAAAAACCCGGAAACTTAGTTGCGCACCTAGTATTCTACAATTATCAAGCTACAATTATCAAAGAGAAGCCAGAAGTGCTTTTTGTTAATAAAAAAACTGCGAGCACCACGATAAACAATTTTCTAGTTTTTGTTCAGGATCTTTTTTTTTTATCTGGAATGATGTTGAAGTTTGCGCTGCTAAAATACAGTGAATTTTAGTTTATCTTCCAACTTTCTACATTTTCTAGCAGATTTCACTTACGACGATCATATGAAAAGTTTTGTTTCAAAATCCTTATGAAACATCAACGACCTAAATCTCCGAAGAAAGATTTCGAAAAATGCAGAATAGAGGAACAAAAAAGGTGGAAATACAATATACGTTGGTCTCCAACGATGCAAACTTCGACAACATTAGACGTCGATGATATTTTTGAATATACTTTCTCACGGGATACAAGAATAATGGAGGGCTTACGTCTAGATGAAATTTTTGAAAATGTCGATTTTTGTTTTTCGACGGATTATCGGAATATAAAATTTGAAAAATATTCTCGGTTAATTCCAAGTTGATCAGTTCTAAATTGAGAGGGTTATGGGCGTTTATAGGTAGGTTCCGCAAAGTGGTGATTCGCGAACCAGCGAACTTTAAGCGCGTTGTTCTCAAAAGTGCTCAAAATCGGCGACTGTGATATCGCAAACATCACCGCACCGATCAACTTCAAATTTTACAAGCTTCTTTTATATATAAAAAAAAGAATGCTTGAACGGAGTAATTGTTTTCGATGCATAGTTTTTTTTTACTAACGAAAATAGAGGGTTTTTTCGCCAAAAATTTATATTTTTACTTTGGAATGCAGCGATTATTTTAAAAAATCAATATTTCATTGAAACCTTCGTCGAAACACTACATAATTTTATGCAAAAACTAGAAGCGTTTGGTTTTTTTTCGGATGATTTGTTCTCGACCAGCAGTGGTCACCACGGAGAACTTTTTCAAACAGCGGTCTGATCGAACCAAAATTGTAAGAAATACTTGAAATCTTAGCCTTTTTGTAAAAAACTTATAAAACAAGTTATAAATAGTAGTTATAAAAGTAATAAAAATAAATAAAACTCGATTATTATTATTATTGTTACTTAAAATCTTAGCCGCGAAAAAAATTAAACCTGAGCACGTTTTTCCTGACAAAAAATTCACGAAAATTCCTCTCTTTTCCGGCCACGAGTTAGGTGTAACGCCGGCAGGACAACAACTCTGTTCTTTATTTCTCTATTCTCAGACATCTCTCTTCTCAAATATCTCTATTCTGGCTCAGGTTTAATCAGAAACATCTCTATTCCAAAATATCTCATGTCTAAAACATTTCTCTGCCGAAACATCTGTATTCGTAAATATCACAATGCCACAATAATCCAGTTCTGCAATATTACTGCTCTTAAATATCTCCATTCCACAATCTTTCGTATCCGAAACTTTTCTATTCTTAAGGCAGTAGTCTGCTTTACAGGCTTCAAAAAATCGATTTGAAGAAGAGGAAGGATTATTGTATGGCCCGGGGATAGCTGATTAACATCTAATTAGTGTAACTATCCAAAAACTTATATTTTTTGGACCGAAAACTTTAAAGCCCGTTTTCTCGAGTTTTCATTTTCACAAGTTTTAGAAAACGGTGCCGGCGATAGCAAAAACAATATGTCCGATCGAAAAAAATCAAAGTGATCTAGCTTCAGTATTAAATTATCTTCTATTTGAACTAAAAAAGTTGAACAAAAGTACTATTTAAATTACTTGTTTTGCAACTTAAAGTGAATTTATTTTTCAAACTTCGAAAAAATTTGGAATTTCATAATTTCTTCGGTATTTTTTTAGTTCATATAGTAAAGGAACTTATAAAAACTAAAAAAAAAATTTGGTTCGACTGTTTCAGATGCATCGCACGACCTCCATCACCGGCACCGATTTACAAGTGCAGACTCCAGGCGCCCCAGAAAAATCGTTACAACTTTGAAAAATTTCAATATTTTTTAATAATAAAAATTGTTCTTTAAAGCTTGAATATAATGCACTATCGTCTCAAAATTTCGTTTACCGCAATAATTTCCTTCTCTTTCAAAAAAATTGCTGAAAAAACGCTTTTTTCGGCTTCTAAAGCAGACTACTGCCTTAAATACAGTGAAACTTTAGTTATACGTTTTTCAAGGGGTACATCGAATATGACGTATAAGTGAGAATAACGTAGAGGTGAAATGCAGTATGTGTCTGAAACTCTTTAACATTTGAAAATGGCGATTGGTGCATAATTCCCGATGTTTTTCAATAGCAGTACCTCTATTACGTTCATGTTTGGTTTTCCAAATGAAAATTTGATTGGTAATAATTGAGTAATGAGCCAACTCAAGTTTTCGAATTTCCGTTTTGAACTTTTATTTAATGCAAGTTTGTAACACTAAGCTTTGGCGTTTTAAACTAGTAAATAACATACAGGTTCGTATTGATAAGAGATATGTAATCACAGTACATGCATACATAGTCGAGGTCAGAAACATCAAAACATCGAAAAGTCAAAACATCAAAACGCTGTCACATGAAATTTTCCCCGGCGAGAGAATATGACGTGTGACTAAGGTATAATTGAGAAAAAACGAACCTCGAAACCGACGCTGGGGAATAAAATTAATACCGTATAAGCGCGAAAAACGTATAAGTGAAAAACGTAGAAATGAAACTTTATTGCCATCTTTATGAACGGAATCTGCCGGGGCTAGAGAAATTCGACGTATAAATAATAAACACGTATAAGTGCAAAACGTATAAACGAGGTTTCACTGTATCTGTATTTTTCAAAACCTCATGTGACATCCAAAACATTGTTCATTTGTTATCCGACAATTTCATCTCTCGATATCTTTCTTCCGAAACATCTCTATTCCATTCGTAATATTGCATTCACTATATTGGCCATGAATAAAACAAGTGCAACGCAGAGGCTCTTGGAATAGAGATGTTTCGGAAGAGAGATATTGTGAGATGAAATTGGCGGAATACAGATGTTTTGAAGAATACAGATATTTAAGGGGCCAGTCCACTTTGAAAATTTCACAAAATCGAAAGCAAGCAAGACTTGAAGAAATCGACGATGATAAGCAATTGAAGGGATTTTGTACGGTGCAGGATTTGCCGATTGAGTTTAGGTAAGAGTTTTTCATAGTATAAACATCAAACGCGTTTTTCTCGAAACAACGTTTTCAAAATCTAGCTCCATCGTATCTCTAAAACTAATAAACCGATTCTCTTGAAATTTGAACCACATATTGTAAACATGATTCGCAACAAGATGACCCTCGATGGTTTGAAAATTTCGATTTTTACTCTTTTTTTTGCGAAAAACTGCGAAAAAACGCGTTTTTTTAAATTTTCGTTCGTTTTTCATCTGGCATTTTTTTATTTTTTGATAAAACTTTATATCCGAGGGTCATTTTGTAGCTGGTGTCATACTGAATCTAATGGACTTTGATTTTTTTGTTTCAGACAAGCCGTTGCCGAGTTGTGGTGGAGCTACCTAGCCCACCTATTTTTGAAGCGTTACGTTAAACTATAGTTTTTGTACTTAAAAATGAATAAAAATAAATTATTTTTTTAATGTATTTCAAGACTTTATTTATCAAGCATAACAACTTTTATATTCATATCTTTTATAAAATCTTTAAAAAAAAATCCCGAAAATAGCCTTTTTTCGTTGCTCCAAAGTGGACTGGCCCCTTAAGAATAGAAAAGTTTCGGATACGAAATATTGTGGAATGGGGATAGTTAATCCCCATTCCACAAAGAATGGGAATAGTTAATCCCCGTGATAGCACAAAAACTGAACGACCTATTGAATCAAACCAAAGTTCATTTTCGTCAGTATGAAAATCCCTTCTACCCATGTAGAGGTTGCCATGAGTTGCCCAATGTTACGATCAGGCCAATATTGGGACCATCGTATAAGCCGACAAAAGAGAAATAATATTGGCCCATTACTGTTTCGCTCTAAACTGAAAACTGGCACAATATCGGCCCATCCCTAAAGCCTGTCCTGGCCCATCTTTGAAAACTAATAAACAGCCGTGATAGTTAAACTAAATTTGCCAATTTAAAAACTGGAGATACTAAAATACTGACAATTCCATTGGCCCAATATTGTTCCGTTATAAATTGAAAACCGGCACAATATCGGCCTATCGTTTAAAACCAATAAATAGCCGTGATGGTTGAACTATATTTGCCAATTTAAAAACTGGTAGTGCTAAAATACAAGCAATTACATTGGCCTATTATTGTCCCGTTATAAATTGAGAACCGGCACAATATCGGCCCATTACTAAAGATTATCCTGGCCCATCTGTTAAAACCAATAAACAGCCGTGATAGTTCATCGAAATTTGCCAATTTTAAAACTGGCAATGCTAAAATACTGGAAATTACATTTAATTAATCTAAGCCCTTTATTGGCTAAGTGGGTCAGACTATACCTGCTTTTATTTTATTTGAGCCTTGGGTTATTCATTATCTGTATATTGTGCCAAAATAGGCAAATAACTGGCACGTCATATATTAATCGTCTATATTTGGTAGTTCAGTTTTTGTAATCAAGTTTTGTCCTATTATTGGCATTTGTAAATAACCAACATAAGTAAGTAAAAATGCCAATCTTGGAACCTGTCATATACGCAAATCACAATTTATTTCAAGGTTATTCCATGAAATATGTATCCATAAGGACCAATCTCGGGCCAATCTTGGCCCGATATAGGTTGAATATTTATCACGCACTCAAACAAACCCAAACAAACTCCGGCCCAATATTCTAGATAGACTAACTTCTAGATAGACCAACTGTGAAGGCCCATCATAGAGCCAGTGCTCAATTTCTACATAGGCCCTTTAAGAGGGCCCACATAGGGCCAAGTGCAACCGCCAACATTGCCGCTACAATGAATTAAATCATTGGCCCAATAATTGTTGGCTCTGTTGGCCGATATCGGGCCGTTCTTATCATTTCTACAAAGGCACCTCATTGGTAAATACTCACGGCCCAATATTCTAGAAAGGCTAACTGTGAAGGCCCGTCCCAGGCCCAACGGTCAATCTCTACATGGGTAAGTGAATTGAAAAAGTCGTAGAAAAAGTATTTTTAAATAATTTTTATAGCACGTTAAAGTGTTTTTTTTTACATTTTTTTTCAAACTTGAGAAAAGTTTAATTTCACGGTTTTTTCAGCTTTTTCGTAATTCACCCAGAACAAAAATATATGACAAATGAAAATTTCGTTGGTTTATTTTGTTCAGTCAAGAATTACGAGCTGCATATTTCCCGCCTATTGGGGACTGCAGTGGCACGACGCACATGGAATAGGCTGATAAATCTGCAGTCAGTTATTGTTTCATGATGAAATATTTTTTTATACATTTCAAATATACATGAAAAGATACCTCGATATTTACTGGGATCACTTGTTTTTTTTCCTACTAAAAAAAATTCCCGAAAAAAACGCTTTTTTGGACCTTCTAATTCGGGTTGTCACCTTAATTTGTACAGAACGAAACGAATGAATGTTCTATTGGTCGTAGACTGCGAAAAAAGGACAATAAATCTTGTATGCGAGAAAAATGTGTCTTACGGTGTTCCCAATGTTTCGTAGCCCATTCAAGCCGTAACGTTCGTCCCTTCGAGACTGCAGTCTGCTCCTGGGTGGTCTTGAATTCGATCCTTCATCCTGCGGATAAACATAAAATAATACAGAAACGAAATTGAGTGGAAAGTAAATCAATTCCATCACACGAATGAAAAAAAAAACGATTAATCGATCGACGGAGGGTTATAATCGTCCCGTCTTTTTTTCTCTTCGACAAAATAGTTTACGCAATATCCCGTCGCACTTCGTCGGTTTAACAAAACGGTCGTTTTTCAGTCATCAGTCGGATTTCCGGTTGATTTCATCCGCTTGGGAGTGGGACCTTCGATAGTCAATTTAGTCGTTGTTAGGTAGTGCAAGCGTGAGAACAACACACGATTTACAAATCCGTTACACTTTTAGCGAAAACAATCAAACCTTGTTATTTTTACGTAGCCAAAAAGCACTTTTTCCGCTAATGTGTATTGTCTCTAATCACATGGCAACTCAAACAGATGCAAACGGAACACACTACTCTCCAGAGATAAATAGCTCCGAAAAAAAAGAAAACAATCTCTCCCCTTTTTGTGTAATTATTTAATATATATTCGTATGAATAGTGCACGAGAGTTTGCGGCAGAATTTCTAGACCTATGAATGAACTTTCTGCTCTATAACGAAGAAAGTAGCCATAAACATTTCCATTTCATTGATCGAACAAAAAAAAACGTATCGTTTAACTGGATATTTCAAGAAGCACATAAAGTACCGTAAAATGTGGTTACTTTGGACAGGTTTTGGAAGCTTTTTGTAGGTAACTTTTTTTAACATCCTAAATTCCAACTTTTTTGCTCCAATAGAACAATGGGTTGTTTGACTATCAAATGTATATGAAAGTCAAGCCCCACCGGCTCCTAAAATTTTATATAAATGTTTTTAATGTGTGAAAGTAGCCTCGCGTGTGGGGCTTCTTTGACAATGCGTTGAAATGCAACTTATGTCCAAGATTAAAGGTTATTAAGACATCATTTTGATAAGAAAATATAATATTTTGTCTTATACATGGAATTGAATGAAAAACAACGATTTTTTACAATCCAATTGTCGTCTCGATTAAGGAAACATTTTACATGAAAATATCAAGTACCTAGGGTACTGTTAAGGGCACTCAATCAGTCTTATAATTATCATTGAGATCAAAATCAACTTTAGCAACATTATAATAAACTTGATCAATAGAAAAAATTATTTATTACTTATTAATTAATGGCGTATTTTGGCGCTGTGTTAAAGTAGCCCCAAAAACTGTCAAACTTACCCTTAATGTAAATTTAACCCCGTTTTACGGTACTCATTCACCATTTTTTGAAATGTCATCACCGAGTAAAAAGTGAACGTACGCGATTGTAAAAATATAAATATTTTTATATAAATAATCGACAACAGCCGAAAAAGTGTGGAATGCACGATTGTTTTCAAAGTAATAAGAGGTTTTCATCTCTGCTACTCACCAAGTACCGGAAGCGTTTCGAAAAAAGAAACAAAAAAAAACGAACTTTGGTACTTGTTCGTTAACGATTTTGACTCACCTTGACGGGAAGGGCTGTCGGTCCCTGGGCAACGCGGTCGTTAACGTTATCGTTTACTAAGGACCGCGAATAAGCGAAACTCGCGCGATTTACGAAACGACCGGTAATTCTAGGCCGTTGCGATCGGGTCTTGAGGGGCTCGGCGATGCCGAGGAAAAATGCAAAAGTCACGAATAATGCTGCGACGCTCCACGCGAACCACAAGCCCCAATTTAAAACCTCATCGAAAGCCAGGTTTGCCGATGAGCAATTTAATCCGATTCGCGATTTTATTACCGTGAAAATTCGTCGCCTATGAAATTATCTTTTTTTCTCTTCCTTCGAGGGATAATTGTTTCTTTTATCAAAGACTTTTCGATACTCTCGTATTCCAACGTTGATATTATCGTTGGAAGTAAGTTTTTTGTTATCTCATTATCGCCGCATTAACGTATCGATGAATTTCTTTCTACTTCTGGCAACGAAAATTCTCTATCGTCAATACTTCGTTCTGTATATTTTTTTCGATTGAACTGAAAAATTCCGATATCTAAAATGCTTTTTATATCCAAGATACTTTTTTTTCCGAACTTTGCCGAACTTTGATCGCGTAAAACGTTAAGAAGTCGACGTCACTCGAATTCACGATCGACGCGTGCGGTCAGAGACGTTTTTTTTCTTCCCGATTCGTTTTTTTTTTAATGGATATATATAAACATATTCGGGAAGTGCGAAAACAGAGACGAATAAGCGGGTGCTCGTTGTCGTCTTCGTCGTCGACGTCGTCGTACGTGGGTCTCTTCGAGAGGGTCTATTAATAAAAGCCGGTGTATCAGGACGTTTCGCGGCGCGATGTGTCGTCAACGAACCGAACGACGAGACCAAGACGGAAAGAAAGAAAGCGAGAGTGCGAGAGAAGGGGAGAGGGGGCGCGAGAAGGCTCGCGCAAAAGTGCGATTTCGAAACTCGAGCGAAGAACCACAGAAGTGTTTCTGCACCCCGAGAGCCAAGACTCTTCGCTGCACAGCTCTCGCTATCTATCATGTTGAAGTTTGCATCCTGGAATGCGATGCCAATTCATTTTTTTTTATACTCCAATTTTTTCTATTCTCCTTTTAGGTCAGGGTCAAACTATCGTCGCGAAGGCCTGAGGGCCTATACGTATAACATCATGTGCGAATTTAACAATTTTTTTTTCGTATGAAAAAGTGATTCACTCATAAAATTAATTACACATCTGTTCAGTATGAATATCAAGCTGTTGGAAAAAATATATATTTTTTTTCGATGTACAAAATCGCCGACTACTCGAAACTTCTCGAAACAGCTTTTTTTCCAATTGGCGTGACAAATAACTTCAATAATTTTCACTCGATTTACTTCAAATTTAAAAGTTATGTTCCTAATTGCATTTCGCAGAGAAGTACGCACGGAATTTCTGATTAATCGAAAACTTTTCATTTTATCAGCAGTTATAACGAAATTTTTCACTGGAAATTCATTTCTTAAGTTCAAATATCTACAACTTTTGAATGAAATAATATTTTTTGAATTCCGTACGCACTTCTCTAGGTATTCTAATGTAGATTGACGAGAATTTTTGTTTTTTGTTCTAGGTGAAAAATTGTCGATGCCAAATGTCACGCCGCGGAGCGCCTAAAAAAAAGATAACAAAAAAATTCTAACAGATTGATATTCATACTGAATAGATGTGTACTTAATTTTATGAGTGAATCACTTTTACATACGAAAAAAAATGTTAAATTCGCACATGATTTTTTACCCGTTCTGTGGCCTAAGGCCTAAAGACCGGAGCCTGAATTAGAAGGTCCGAAAAATCGTTTTTTTTTTAATTGCTTAAATCGATAGATAAACTATCCGAGAATATATTTACAAAGTTACAGAGGCCAATTGTAAATATTTTCAAAGATACAAGGTCAAGAGCAGAGACGCGATTGATATTTGATATTGAAAGTTCCTCCTATTGAAAACTTTGAAGCGCGTTTTCTCTATACATTTTCACGATTTTTCCAAATTGGCGGGCGTGATAGCAAAAAAACTAAACGACCTATTGAATCAAACCAAACTTTATTTTCTTCAGTATGAAAATCTCTTCTAAGTGAATTAAAAAAGTCGTTAGAAAAGTCTTTTTAAATCATTTTTATAGCACGTTGAAGTGTTTTTTTTTCTTTACACATTTTTTTTCAACCCTGCGAAAAGTTATAATTTCACGATTTTTTCAGCCTTTCCTTAATTCACCCAGAAGAAAAATATCTGACAATTGAAAACTTGGTTGGTTTTTTTTTGCTTCAGTCAAAAATTACAAACTGCATCTTTCCCGCCGATTGGGGACTGCAGTGGCAAGACATGAAATGGGCTGATAAATCTGCAGTCATTTATTGTTTCGTGTTGAAATTTTTGTTATACATTGAAAATACACATGAAAAGATACCTCAATGTTTACTGGGCTCACTTGTTTTTTTCCCTTTGAACAAAATTCCCGAAAAAACGCGTTTTTGGACCTTCTAATTGAGGCTCCCGCCTTAAGGGATCATCAGAGTGTAACATTTCCAAAAAATCGATTTGTTTTGCATTATCCGATAGTACAGACGGTTATAAATATGCTGCTCATAGACTTACATAAACGTAAGGAAACAATTTATATGAAAATTCCGGACTCGAAAATTTAAACGCGTTTATCTCGAAATGTCGTTTTTCGACGGTGTACACTCTCAAAGGAAGAATTTTCAAGCTATCCGTCTGAAATGTTGACACAAAATTCTTCACGCCATTCTTTATCTTGCTATGGAAGCTTTTTTTTAATCTTCATATTTTTATTAACGAAAAACTGTCGAAAAAATAGGCTAAATTCGATTTTCTTTTTCCAAACCGCCGCCATTTTGTCAATTTTAATTTTTTTTAAACCTCCATGCAATATAGTGACTTTCATACTGATAGTGGCTTTCATACTCATTAATAATCTTTTCACACATTTTTTTTCCGATAATATTTATGGGCACAAACCCTGTGCACAGTAAGGACTCCTTTTTCGGAAACATATTCAACCGTGGAAAAAAATGTAAAAAAAAATAAAAATAAACATTTAAAATTTTATTCTATGCTCTTTATGAGTGCGTTGATTAATGATTAAAAAAATCAGACTGGATTAGCATATTTTAACCATCGAAAAAAATTGCGAAAATCAGCTATTTTTCGACCCGTTACACTGTGATTGATCCCTCAGTAAACGACACAAACTTCAACAACACCGCGCTTTCCTCCTATTTCCGCCTCAGAGTGCTCGTCTGAGCATGACGAAATTTTCGAAAAAAACGTAACGTGGTAATTAAAGAAAAAGAAGGGCAAAATAAACGAGATGTATACTCACGGCTGTTGGCGCTCTAGGAAATTCTTTCCTCGAGACTTGGATCGTCTAACGTAAGAAAATAAGACACAAGGGGGAAAAACGAGAGAAAAAGCTGAACAAAGATCGTCGAA
The DNA here is from genome assembly GCA_963210295.1 of Ophion ellenae. Classification (NCBI taxonomy): domain Eukaryota; kingdom Metazoa; phylum Arthropoda; class Insecta; order Hymenoptera; family Ichneumonidae; genus Ophion; species Ophion ellenae. The sequence goes on along the minus strand of OY723387.1, from coordinate 35,006,493 downwards.
GTCGCTGTGTTCGCTGGTCGTCGATGGATTATGAAGGCGAGAAATATATCGCCATTACAATTTACATTTCCTATACGTTACAAATCGATAGACGTACAATTATAAAGTTCTTCGATCGTCGCAACCAAAACCCAAACTCACGCAATTGTTGTTGTCTCGGAATAAATTTCGGAATCAACGGTGGAGAAAAAATGAATTTCATCTTGGCTCAAGATTTTATTTATTTATCACTTCTACGGGACGGGAATTCCCCGAGATATATTCTCGGCTCGTTCGGGACGATTTCTGATTTGCCAAGGAGTTCTGTTTGAGAGATTGTATGGGGTTGGGCTGCTGTGAAATTTTTTTAAAATCGTTAGTGGCTCGAGGTAAGTCAAATCGAGAGGAAGGTCCAACTGCATTACGTTGAAGTTCGCATCGTTGGAACGCAACGATATATATATATTTTTTCATTTTTTATTCCTTTATTATGTAGTTTTTTTTTGCAAATTGGGCCCGTCAGTTTGTAATAAGAATACGTAGAAACGTTTGAGCGTTTTTCACTTTGTTTTTTTCGTATCCAAACATTTTTTTCGTTTCAAAAAGTTATTCACTCATAAAATTAATTACACATCTATTTAGTATGAATATCAAGCTGATAGAAAATATTTTTTTTTTCGATGTACAAAATGGCCCACTACTCGAAACTTCTCGAAACAGCTTTTTTCCAATTGGCGTGAAATAACTTCAACAATTTTCACTTGATCTACTTCAAATTCAAAAGTTATGTTCCTAATTGCATTTCGCAGAGAAGTACGTATGGAATTTCTGATTAATCGAAAACTTTTCATTTTATGAGCAGTTTATGAGCAGTTATAACGAAACTTTTCACTGAAAATTCATTTCTTAAGTTCAAATACCTACAACTTTTGAATAAAACAATATTTTTGAAATTCCGTGCGTACTTCTCTGGGTATTCCAATGTAGATTGACGAGAATTTTGGTTTTTTGTTCTAGGCCAAAAATTGTGGATGCTAGGTCAAAAACCGCGGAGTGCCGAAAAAAAAGATAAAAGAAAATGTTAGTAGTCGGCCATTTTGTGCATCGAAAAAAAATATGTATATTTTCTAACAGCTTGATATTTATACTTAATAGATGTGTAATTAATTTTATGAGTGAACCACTTTTTCATACGAAAAAAAATTGTTAAATTCGCACATGATTTTATACCCGTTACTGTGGCCTAAGGCCTTAAGAAGATTCCGTTTTCGTTGCATTCCAACGACGCAAACTTCAACGTCATAGAACTACTAGTGAAACTTCAAACGCGTTTTCCTCGAAACTATGTTCTTCAAAACGTTGTACACGATTTCTCGACACCTATTAAACGGATTGACGTGGAATTCGGTACACTTATTCAGTTTAATAGTAGTTTAGTCTTGACCGACGTTTTTCTCCTTAACATTTTTTTTCATTAATGCTAACCAACAATGATGTCATTGTTTTTCGAAGAATTAAAAAATATTTTTTTTTTTGGATCATTGAAAGACAATAACAAAAAAAATCGATCAAGTCAGAGCCAATATTGTCTATTTTAAGAAAAAAAAACGTGTTTTTAAAATGATGTTATTTTTTATATCATAAACAATAATGATGCCATTGTTTCTCGAAAAATCGAGAAAAAAACCATCATTTTTTTTATTGTACCACGATAACGAAAAAAAAGCTCGGTCGACTCTAAGCCAATATTATGTATATTGAAAAAAACGCGTTTTTAAAATTCTATTATTTTTTATATTATTGTGTTATTTTTTATATTTTTATATTACAGCTTCCATTCCTACATTCCCCGTCATATTCCACTCACATCCTCTATTTCCTTTATATTGTAAACAGTAATGATGTCATTGTTTCTCGAAAAATCGCCATTTTTTTATCATTGAAATCCGATAAAAAAAAAGCTCAGTCAAGTCTAAGACAACATGATCTATTTTGAAAAAAAACGCGTTTTTTTTTGTTTCAGCTCAACCGGGTGGCCAAAACCAAGTACACCGTTGAGCCCCTTACGTTCAAAGTTCCTTCACAAGATTATATATAACTTCTTTAATTATCAATAGGTTTTTATGAAAGTTGGTACACGACTTTGTTAATATACATGCAAATAAATGTTCAAACGATTACTCAGCCATTTTACTTATTCCTTCGAAATTAATGTTTTTAAAAAACCTTCATTTTCGCGTCGTCACAGTAGCTTAAGGCGGGATATACATTTAGACAGGAAAAAAAAGCAATATTGAGGGATTTTTTAAACCAACAAATAATTATCCTACAATTATCAAACTTTAGGTATACCTTAATAGTATATTCAAGAATGAAAAACAATTTTTTTAAATTAATTCATCATCAAAATGACGGCGCTCTGGCAGAGTGTTACAGCAAGGTCGTGGCGGGAGTTGCGAATCGGCGTGCAATCTAGATCCCCGTAAACTTTGATTTCCAAAAAAGTCCAAACATTTTTCAGTTAGAACATGTATAGTTTCTATGTGACGGTAATTAAAATGAAGAAAATGCAAGTTTAAGAAAATGGCACGCATTTAGAAAAAAAATCAACATTTCACGCAACATTTCTGTAAAATGTTGCTGAAAAAAGTAGTTTTTTTTTCAATTTTTCAAAAACAATTCTCGTCAAGTAAAAGGTACGAATATTATCAATATTTCTACCAAGTTTCAACTTAATCGGCTTAATAGTTTTTGAGTAATCCTGCACGCCAATTTCGATAATGCAGTTTTGAGAAAAACGCATTTGAAGTACACGCCCGCTCCGAATGCGAGAGGCGAGGCACAGCGTTGACGGGCTGTAACGTTTGAAGTTTTTCGAATTTCGCTTTGATACTCTAGGAAAATATTCTACATATATAGTTCGATCGTTTAAAGAAAAACAAAAAAAATCGATTTTTTAACCGTTGTAAATGTACACCCGTGTACATTTACAACGTTGTACCTCCCGGCTTAACCCCTCAAAGCTTATGTTTAAAGTACACTGACAGAAAAATTCTATTGATATGAACTAATCGCGTCTATTTGATTTTGTTTATTTGAATTAACTAGATTTTTCCTGGTATCAAATATTTCCTATTGCATTCCATTATTGAAATTATCTACTTGAAATATATTTATTTATTCAAATCAAAATATATTCAATGTCGTCTAGAAACTAAATATTTTATTCAACCCTAATAACGATGTGATTCGGTTTCATCTGCTCAAAAAACAATTTAGTTGAATCCACTAAATGGATCTATTTGATTTTTTAAATATTTTAATTAAATAGAATTTTCGCAGAGTCAACCATTTTTCTATTTGATTGAATGGTCTGTCTTTATTGCAACACACATATCGCAGAGGTGTGGGGGTAGAGAGGGTGGAGAGAGAGAGAGGAACTATATATATATATATATATATATATATATATATATATATATAGGCTATGTTAGAAAAATATATAGCATGTTGTTCGATAAAACTCTCTAATTATCACAACGATATTAACTAATTGAGGTAGTTTATGTGATACAGCAAATAATTATAGGAATTAATTTGGTCTCTTAGCCATACCTGCGACTAAGATGATACAAGCACTCGGTAGCATAGGAGCAGCGTGCGTAGCTACGAGTAGGTAGATTCTAGGTTCGATTCTCATATAGGTGAAATATTTTCTTCGATAGAAATCATCTCAAAAGGCCAGGGATGACGAATTACGATACAAAATCGTTGTCGTAAAATCCTCAATTAAGTATTTCTTTTTATTTTGGATTTATGAAACATTTTATGCATATAGTACCCTTAGATTTCAAGTGTCCATTGTAAGCAAATAGAGATTTAGTTAAATCGAATCATTACTTATTCAATTTGAAGAAATTCAATATTAAAAAAGAATAGCTAAAACAAATAAGAAAAATATCTTTGAAACAAATAAGATCGTAGTAGGCCATGAGCCGAGGAAAAAACCTATTTGATTTAAATACATCCTATTTAACTTGAATTTTTTTTTTCGGCCGGGTATGTTCTATCCCGGACAAAATGTACTTCGATTAGGCGCAGGTCAAAAGATGGCTGCAAATATATACGTTTATTTATATGTGGGTGTGTTAATTGTTGTATTCTATACGACACGCTGATACCGTTCTCGTCAAATGAGGAAAATTTTCTCGCGGGTTAATGCGTAGAGATAGATCTTATATTTGTATGTGTACGTGTGTCTATGTGTGTATGTATATTTGCTATACGTAGCATGACACACTTATTCTTTTCGGTGTGGCTTCGTCGTCGTCGTTCTCTCGCGATTCACGCCACGAAAATCCGAGACGACGAAGCCACCGAATGCGACTTAATAATAGAACACTTGGAATTTCCACGTGCCACTGTCCCTCGCCCCCTCTCGTCGGTGCACATATTCACACACACACACACACACGCACACATACACAAAATTTGCAATGCACTTATTATTTGCTCGCTTGCTCATCGCCCCCTCGCCTCTCAGCGAGACACCGAAGGACACTGTAAAAACACACCCCCCACGGAAAAAGATTATACGCGAAAGTGTACTTTTCATATGCACAAGGCGTTCCGTGTCGAGGCGATAATTCTTTTACAGCTGTCAAAAAATGGCTTAGAAATTCTTGTAAAGTCCTTGAGATATTACGAAGTTGAAGTTTGCATCGTTGGAATGCAACGAAAATTGTTTTTTTTTTTAATCCATCTCCAAACTTCCTTTGCCAGATTTGAGCTATGAAAATCACGCAAACATTTTTTAAGGGGTTACCCCCACTTGCGATTTTGAAAAAATCGATTTTTTTTATTGCATTTTTTTGAAGTATAAGTATCTGAGAATATGTCCTGAAAATTTCAAGTCGATCCGAACAAAATTGACTGAGCTATGAGCGTTGAAAGAGAAGAATCCGCGTTGAAAGAGCGTTGAAAGAGAAACTTTAAACGCGTTTTTCTCAAAATGGCATTTCTGAAGTCGGTGACCAAGATTACTCGAACACTAATGAACCGATCTCCTTGAAATTTTGCAGGCTTATTTAATACATAAAAATGTAGTCTTTAATTGTTCGATTTTTTTTTTCGAAAAAAAATGGCAGTTTTATAGCCAAAAAACGGCCGTTTTTATTCGTTAAAATCGAACCATTAACTTTGACTGTCCGCCATTTTGTGAAAAATGAATATTTTTTTAAATCCTTCGATTAAAGACTAGTTTATACTTATATTTGACTAAATCCATCCGCATTTCTTTCTTCAGATGATCCACTTCGCCGCAATGTTGGTCACCGCAAACCGTGTATATAAAAACATTATTTCATTGACGGCCATTTGCCACTAAACAATGTAATATTTTTCAATAAAAAAATTACTGAAAGTTCTTCAAGATGTGTTCTTTAATATGGTATATTGATCGATTAAAAAAGTTTTGTAGTTTTCTTTAAAAAAATTCATGAAAAAGGCCTTTTTTTGCGCTACAAGTGGGGGTAACGCCTTAAGATTCTTATTTAACGATAAACAAGAAATTTGCAAAATATGATTTTGGATAATAATGAAAATAAGAAATTGAAAAGAATTTTCGTTGCGTTCCAACGATGCAAACTTCAACCTCATGAGACATGAGGGCAAAAAACCGATTTTTTTGTCGAATATTGCCCGATAGGCACAATCGAAGCAATGACAGAACTTCGATTTACAAATCAATTGCCTTCTTTCGAGAATTAGACTCGACAGGGATTAATTTGCGTAGCGTGAAACATTGAAAATGTTGCCTTGCAGGTGAGGAATAACGGATTTAGTATTTGGCTAGTAAGTCTTGGAAACGAATTTAATTCTTCTATTTTTTTGTGAGTAGTTGGAGTATGTTTTGAGAGCCACAAACATTCGATTCCTGCACTATAAATAAAATGTCCTAATATCTAATAAATTATATTTATATATATATTAGATATTGGGGCATTTTATTTATTAGATGTCTATTGGGTGGCACAAATTTAAGCTCTTCTTTTTCCTTTTTCTCACCATCCGATTATCTACTTTAAAGAAAAAAGAAAATTGTCGCGAAAGCTCTACCCGGTCAATGAATATTTAGTGGTCGCTCAAGAGATTCGAAATTTCCAATCTTCGCCAATTTTTTTTTACTCTTCTCAATCACAAATTTGCCGCTTTGTAAAATGTTCAAAACAATCAATCGTTTTTCTTCAGAAACAGATTTGTCTAATTTACCTCACACTACTAACCCAATAATTATAATCTTTGTTCTCATAAAATAATGCTTTAAAGCTCTTGTCCGTAAACAAAATTATAGGTCCCCCGTTTTATCGAGTTAGAAGTGTGAGGAAAATTAAAAAAATCCGTTTCAAAAGAACAAAAGGATTAATCGTTTTGAAAATTTTACAAAGTGCTAAGGCGATATATACATTTAGACAAGAAAAAAATAAGCAATATTGAGGGTTTTTTTTAACTCAGAAATAATTATTTTACAATTATCAAACTTTAGGTATACTGTAATAATAAATTTAAGTATACAAAACAATTTTTTTTTATTAATTCATCATAAGAATGGCGGAGCTGTGGCTGAGTGCTACAGCAAGGTCGCCGCGGGAGTTGCGAATCGGCGTGCAGTCTAGCTTCCCGTAGACTTTGATTTGCAAAAAAGTTCAAACATTTTTTCAGTTAGAACATGTATAGTATCTTTGTGACGGTAATTGAGATGAATAAAATGCAAATTTAAGAAAATAGCGCGCATTTACAAAAAAATCAACGTTTCACGCAACATTTCTGTAAAATGTGGATTAAAAAAGTAGTTTTTTTTCCAATTTTTCAAAAACGATTCTCGTCAAGTAGAAGGTACGAATATTATCAATATTTCTACTAAGTGTCAACTCAATCGGCTTGATAGTTTTTGAGTAATCCTGCACGCCAATTTCGATATTGCAGTTTTGAGAAAAACGTGTTTGAAGTTCACGCCCACTCCGAATCCGAGCGTTGACGGGCTGTAACGTTTGAAGTTTTTCGAATTTCGCTTTGAACCTCGAAGAAAATATTCTACATATATAGTTCGATCGTTTAAAGAAAAACAAAAAAAAATCGATTTTTTGATCTTTGTAAATGTATATGCCGGCTTAACCCCTCAAAGCTTATGTTCAAAGTACATTAACAGAAAAAATCTATTGATATGAACTAATCGCGTCTATTTGATTTTTGTTTATTTCAATTAACTAGATTTTTCGTGAAATCAAATATTTCCTATTGCATTCCATTATTGAAATTATTTACTTTAAATATATTTATTTATTTAAATCAAAATACATTCAATATCGTCTAAAAACTAAATATTTTATTCAACCCTAATAAATATGTGATTCGGTTTCATCTGCTCAAAAAACAATTTAGTTGAATCCACTAAATGGATCTAGTTGATTTTTTTAATATTTTTATTAAATCGAATTTTCGCAGAGTCAACCATTTTTCTATTTGATTGAATGGTCTGTTTTTATTGCAACACACATATCAAAGAGGTGTGGGGGTAGAGAGGGTGGAGAGAGAGAAAGAGTAATTTTATATATATATATATATATATATATATATATATATATATATATATATATATATATATAGGTTATGAAACTTTGGGAAAATATTCTACATGTATAGTTCTATCGTTTAAAGAGAAAAAAATCTAATCGTCGCGAATTTTTTTTTTCTCTCCCACTCACAAAATTAATGCGGGATATACATTCGCAACGATAAAAAAAAACGATTTTTTTCTCGTTAAACGATAGAACTATAAAGTTTCATAACCTATATATATATATATATATATATATATATATATATATATATATATATATATATATATATATAGGTTATGAAACTTTGGGAAAATATTCGACATGTATAGTTCTATCGTTCAAAGAGAAAAAAATCGTTTTTTTTTAACGTTGCGAATGTATATCCCGCATTAATTTTGTGAGTGGGAGAGAAAAAAAAAATTCATGACGATTGGAAATTTCGAAGCTCTTGAGCGACCACTAAATATTCATTGGCCGGCTGAAGCTTTCGCGAGCTTTAATTTTAAATTATAAAGCGTAAAACTCATGGGTAAGAAGCGAATTTTCGATTTTTTAATGAAAATTCGAATTTTTGGGAGGCGACCTCTAAATTTTTTTCGGACATTTCAGATAGTTGCAAAACTTTTGATCTATCTCACTCAAAACATATTGTTTTCTCGAATAAATGGTTTCCCGCACTGCAGCAGTAACAGCATGTATGAAAGACGTCATAGTTATTCCTCTGAATTCGATGCTAAAATAGCTCGAGGTAAAATTTCGATTTTCGATATTGGCAAACAAGATGTAATGTCGTCCAGACCGATTTCGAGGTTCGGTTGTAAATTTCACCGAGAATAAATTTCTTCTGTACTCCCTTAAATTTCACATACTCGCTACGAGTCTCAGAAGTCTCAAAGTATGTAACCGACAAACGTACTTCAAGTTCTCAAGCGTATCGTACCTTCATTTCCTTTCGACCGTCTTGCGTGGGTCTATGTCCATTTACTGATCATTTTGACATGTACGACTATTTTCCAATGTAGCCTCGAATTAAATATTCTTCGGCACGTTCTTCAACTTGTCTATTGACGCAATTAATGTTAAGGAGAGTTGTTTATTTATCGCGCTCGTCATCGGACCTCTTATATCTGTGTACCCGAAAATAATTCCAGCACGAGATGAAGCTTGTCGAATTTTATTTTTCCGTGCTACTAACTCGACAATTTGTCGATTCTTCAAGGGCCTGATTTCAAGCACGTTCAACGTTAGGCACTGCGAAATATTTTTCATACGTTCACGAAACGTGACTTTTATCACAGTTAAATTTCTTCATTTTAGACTGAAGTTTGCATCGTTAGAATGCAATGAAATTTTTTTTTCTTCTGTTCCGCAAATTTCTTTTGGCAGATCCGACCTACGAGATTTAGATAAACATTTTTTAGGATTTCGATTTTTAAATCTCACCGTGTTTTCTTATAGCTTGAATTTTTATGATCTTTTTAGTTATTAAATTTGTTAAAAACGAAGGAAAATCGAGTAGCGCACGAATCAAATGTCAAAGGTTTCATGACTTCAAGATGTATCTCGTCGGAATGCAGCGAATATTATTATTTATTTTGACATTTCTTTACGTTTATTTTCGTCCAAAATATTTTCTCTCTAGATTTAAATTGTAGATATATAATGAGAGATCCTAAAATTGTTTATGTGCATTTCGGATCGTGAATTTTCCAAAAAAAATGGCGCATCTGGAATAAAATTAATTTGCATTGCGTTCCAATGAAGCAAGCACTAACAGCATGGAGTTATTCGCGAGGAACATTTACTATACGCGTGGCCACAACTTGGGGTAGTTATTGCGGAATTTCTTTTTTTGAAAAAAATCGAATAAATGTCGATTTTTTGACATAATTTGTTTGTTTGGGTTTGTTTGTTTGTGTTGTCAAATGCAAACATTAAATACGGTTTTTCTGGAAACAGTATTTTTCAGCGCGAAGGGGGCTCTACAGCTTCAACGAATGAACCGATTCACATGAATATCTGCGCAATTGAAAGGAAATTCAATTTGCGGGGCCATCAGGAAGCGATTTTTGTCGAAAATTGGTTGAGGAATATTTTTTCCGTCTGTTGAAGCAATAAAAAACCGAGCAAAAAAATTGGTTTTTTTTCAAACGGCTGCCGTTTTGTTATCCAGGTGTTTTTTTAGAAAACAAAACGCGATAAGGCCCCCTGAGTTTAGTCTACTTCAACAATCTAGAGCTGGAGCGGCCATTTTGAATGTTTTAAATAAATAAAATTGAAATTTACTTTCCATTGATGCGAGAATAAAATACATTCAAACCCATTTCCAAAAGTATTCATTTTATATTTTTTTTAAATCCCGAAGTTCATGCATTTGTCATGCCTCTCGACGCCAACCTGCCATAATATTGAAGTTTGCCTCATTGGAACGCAACGAAAATAATTTTTCTCCGATTACCAATTCTTTTTTGGCAAATCAAAGCTACTGCGAACTTTTCTGTGATCCTTATTAGAGACCTACTACTTAAATCTATCAAAAATGATTTGGATAACAATAAAAATAGAGAAAAAAAAATAATGACCATTAAAAAAGACTTCCGAAAAATGAGCCTAACTTTTTTTTTGTTGCTATTTTCTCATTTATTCGGTTATAAATGATGATATTCAGTCGGTTGGAGCTGAAATTCACACGCCCCCTGCCTCATAAAACGTTATGGGGTTTTGAAGTTCGCGGAAACACGTGACAGAATAGGGCATTTTTCAACATTTCGACGCCTATATTGGGTTTGTTTGCGTTCTTGAAAAATACAATATTATTTTAAACGATTTTTTTCTCGTAAAATAATAGTTAATGAACAACTTCGGCTTCCCCTGACTGAATATCATTTATAACCCAATAAATGAGGAAATGGCAACAATTTTTTTTTCGAAAAAGTCGCTTATCTAAAGAATAATCAAAAGAATTTTCGTTACATTCCAACGATGCAAACTTCAACAACATAATCTGCCCTTACTACCTGATACTACCTTCTGTCTGTTTGTCCACATGACTGAATTCTCGATGGTGTTGAAGTTTGCATCGTTGAAACGCAACGAAAATTCTATTTTACATTTTATTTTCAATATTTTTATTATTATAGGCAATCTCTTTTTATAGATTTATCATGTGGATCGCTAAATAAATATCTTCAAAAATGGTTAGAGGACTTTTGTAGGCAAAATCTGCCAAAAGAAATCAAATTCGTTGCAGTCCAACGATGCAAGCTTCAGCATCGTGAATTCTCGAAAGTTCCAAGTTTCTTTTGTAGCAATCCCGTGGTATTTATGGGCCAGCTAACCCCTGGTATTTATCGTAACGAAAAGTCTCTTTGAGAATGGGCGAAACATCAATCAATGCTACCTGACCTGAGTTAAAGCCTTGGGCCACAGTAACTGGTATAAAATCATGTGCGAATTTAACAATTTTTTTCGTATGAAAAAGTGATTCACTCACAAAATTAATTACACATCTATTTAGTATGAATGTCAAGCTGTTAGAAAATATATCTATTTTTTTTCGACGTACAAAATTGCCGACTACTAATATTTTCTTTTGTTATCTTTTTTTTAGGCGCTCCGAGGCGTGACATTTAGCATCCACAATTTTTTACCTAGAACAAAAAACAAAAATTCTCGTCAATCTCCATTAGAATACCCAGAGAAGTACGTACGGAATTTAAAAAATATTGTTTCATTCAAAAGTTCTACATATTTGAACATAAGAAATTAATTTTCAGTGAAAAATTTCGTTATAACTGCTCATAAACTGCTCATAAAATGAAAAGTTTTCCACTAATCATCAATTCCGTACGTACTTCTCTGCGAAGTGCAATTAGGAACATAACTTTTAAATTTGAAGTAAATCGAGTGAAAATTGTTGAATTTATTTCTCACGCCAATTGGAAAAAAGCTGTTTCGAGTAGTCGGCCACTTGGTACATAAAAAAAAATTCTAACAGCTCGATATTCATACTAAATAGATATGTAATTAATTTTACGAGTACATCAGTTTTTCATACGAAAACAAATTGTTAAATTCGCACATGATGTTACACCCGTTGTAGCCTAATCCCTAAGAAAACGTCTTACACACAAAGAAAAGGTGTGATAGCCCGACGCGCCACGAATGGCAAGTTCAAATCTAACGTACGAGAAGTTAGAAAAAATACGGTAAAAAGAAAAACAATCCATCGACGTCCACGATGAACACTGCGTTCCGAGCCTCTTGGCTCTACTCACGATCTGTTCGTTGAGTCCGCGATAGAGATTCTGATGTACGGCAACGGGTACGGAGTTGGTGGAGTTCGAGGACGACGCCGCAGCGGCAACGGAAGAAGAAGCGGCGCTAGAGGACGCGGAGGACGAAGAAGAAGCTCCGTTAAGATCATTGATGGTCGGATCGTTCCATCCGAACAGGGTTCTCCTGGATGTCGAGCCTTTGTCGACGTCATCGTTGCGATTGACCGTGGATCTGAGGCCGTTTCTCGCGAGGCCTCCCGAAGCTCCTGCATTCTCATCGAGCTCGTAGCCGTGGGAATCGTTGAAGCGATCTTGACCGTTCGACTTGTCAAAGCCGTTGACGACATCCACCGCAGCTTCGTCGCCATTCGTCAAAGCTTCGGTCTCCCGTTTGCCGATAAACTCGTCATCGTTGACATCGTCGATTTCGCTGGTGGCCCTCCACATTAAAGATTTTCTCGTACCCTTGAGCATTTCGCGTGGGTCGCGCGACCTCGGAGATTCGTTGGGGCCGTTGAGCCTAGCCTCGTAACCGATATTTCGCGTCGTTGTTTCCACGATCCCGAGGTGATCCTCGCGATCCTGGGCATTGTTAGTCAGCAGCTCCGTGTTATCGTTGTTAGTGGGTATCTTAGTCCGCGTGAAAGCTTTGCGATGATTATCCGCGTCTGCACTACTGGCGACAGCAGCAGCAGCAGCGGCAACAACAACAACACCACCACCAGCGCCACGTCCAGCGCCAACGTCGTCAAGGCCGTCACGATCTTTCGAGTCGCCGCGAATCCTCGTATCGTCGCGTTTGCCAGTGTCCTCGAGACTTGTCAGCCTGACGGGACAATTTCTCGTCGGCTCTGCGCGTGTCTCTTCTTCGTCGGGAAGACTCGTCGGCAACGAAACGATCGGATTAGCGGGACTCGAAAGGCTCCGGACAGCAGCCTGAACGATCGGCGACGAGGCGGTAACGCAACAGGAGGGAGCTACAGACGTGAGGATGGAATCGCCGTTGCACGTACCGCACAAGGACAAATTGGGAATGTCAAGGTCACTTTTACGTGAATTCGCCTCGTTCAGGCTCGTTTCGCCGTGTCGATTGCGCTGATGGTGATGATGGTGTTGATGACGATGCTCGTCGGGATATTTGTCCCTCGGGTTTCCCTTGCTACGGCTGCCCTCTCTATTGTCAATGTCGTCAGCGTTGCTGTCGCAATCGTGTTGTCTTTCTAACGTCTCAGAGTTCGTCCGTTCCTCGTCGTTCGCGTCGCGTCTCCGTTGCTCGTCGGAGGCTGACGGCAAATTGTTCGGGGTCGTTTGATCGTCGCTCGATCGTCTTGCTCGTCTACGTCGCAACTCCGAAGCGCACTCGTTCACGGCGTTCTTGTTGTCCGGGTCACTGTTTGTTTCGGTGTTTATGGGATAAACGGGGTACTCGCCGCCGACATGAGTCTCGGGAATCGCGTGAAAACTCTCGTGATCCAGGACGTCGCGGAAACCGATCTCGCTGAAACGATCCCGTGATCGTTCCGACGTTTCGACAGGATCTAGGGTTACCTCGATCGTCGGTGAGCCGGTACGATGGTCGGTCTTGTTGGCATTTCCGGTGATCGAGTTATTCGTCCCGGATGATGTCGCGATGAGGGGTGTCGCTCGTCTCTTGTTGATGTCTCGTCTCGCCGACCAGCGATCGTTGCCCGTGCCGAGATGGGCGTTTTGATTGTTGCTCGATGCGCTCGTGTTGTTGCTCGTCAGAACCAAGCCTGATGACGACGGCTCGCTCGAGTACGAGCGATCGCGACGTTCGCGGCAGGAATCGTACTCGTCGCCACCGTGCAACTCCGAGATCAAACTCGGGGACACAGCCGAGGACGAGGCCGACGAGGACGATCGCCAATTCGACGACGCGCCGCTCGAACCCTTGGAGCCGTGAATATTCGGCACGTAATGACTCGGCGAGTATATCGCGTATAAATCGGCCGCTGTAGTCGCCAAACTTCCCGGTGTGTGATACTGAAGTGTGCTTCGGTCTCTCGAGGCACACGAGGAGTTCGACGATCCTGCGGACGACGATGCTGAAGACGTTGACGTCGAACCGTATCTTAGACCACTGCCGCTTATCGAGGACGCACCGACGATCGAACTCGACTCGTACGATGAGACTGACCTGGCAAAAACAGAGGGAAGTTTTCGGGTTTAGCAATCTCTCTCTCTCTCTCTCTTTCTCGCTCTCTCACTCAACGAATTTATCTTTGTGTACTTGGCTATGCGTCCCCTGTGCGTATGTGGGTGATGAGAACGATCGCGAGGGCGTTACACATTGAGACACCGTGAATCTAGCGATAGTGTGAGTTTTTTTTTTTTCTTTCGTGGAGGTGTGTGCGATTTTTTCGAATGTATACGTAGGCGCGTATAAGCGAGGATGGACAGCATGCGATGTTGAATGCAACTGTACGATGGGCTGGCCTGCCTTTCTGGGACGCTGGCCAAGGGCTATCCTTCTCTTTGCTCGGCTCTTTTGACGACGCTTCTAACGTTATGCAATTTTTCGAGCTCAGGGATCCTCTCTCTCTCTCTGTTCGTCGGTCGCGATCAATTTTCGAATCTCCGGCGAAACCGACTCACCGGATTGTCGTGTTTAAAACGTTCGTGCGTGTCGTGTACGGGGAGTGTGGAATTTTTAATCGGCTCTCGGGGCTGGCGCTCGATTGTGGGTCAGTAGACGATATGGCAATCGATGTTTAATTACCTTTTGTGAAAAACGAGGAAATATAATTGTGAGAGAATAATGTGAGAGTATCGACCGGATGTCGATTGCTATTCTCGATAGTGCGATGGATGGATGTGGTTATCGTGTGGAAAGAATATGTTTGGACGCCTCTTTAAATCAATGGAATTCATTTTTTGAAATAATTGAATATCATTTGTCAAAAGTTACACGAATGTAGACAAATACACATATTCTCATCTTTCTAGTTCCGAACGATGCGGCCTGTAGCCTGCATCGCTTGAATGCAATGAAAATTCTGTTTTCTATTTTTATGTTTGAAAAAAATGTACTTAGTTTTCGACTGCAGATTTCTAAATAAGCAGGCTGAAAAAAGGTTTGACTGGTTTTGGTAGCTGAAATCCGCCTAAAGGAATTTAAGAAACAAATTGCATGTTAACGATGCAAACTTGGATCATAAAACTTTTTCCATTTTTTAAATTTTCCATTTCTATGCGAAACGATTTTCAGCCCTTGAGCGTAAGTAATATTTATAGCTCAAATCTGCCAAAAGAAAAAGTGTAGGCCATTAGGAATAACCTTTTCATTGAATTCCAACGTCATCATTGTGAATAGACTATATGATGCGAATTGGGGACGAGGTAAAAATTGTTCGTGCAATCGATAATTCGTTACAGAAATTGTGAGGAATGCTTTTCGAGAATAATGTGCCATTATCGGTAAAAATGATGTGTATGTGATATGATTATCATGGATTTTAGGATTTCTGACATGGATGATGCGCTCGTTGGGAATCTTATAATTCGAGAATCGGATTTTCCTGTACTCTGAGTGACCCTCGAGTAAAGTCGAGGCCGTCGATGTATAGAAGTTTGAGTGGGCGCGGAGCTGCCGGGGATGGAACTCCCCAAGAAGAGCCAAAGTCAAACGCACACATTTTTCAAAGCTTTCGCGGAAACCTTATATCTTTTCATGTACATACATATATGCAGTTTAAGGAGGTACACTAGCTTCAGCAAAATGGTGATAGATCAATAAAATTTGGTGAATATATTCTTTAGTATTATTCATGTAGATACAAATTTCTTCAGATTTTTTGGTTGTGCCGTTTTCTTACAAATAATTCACAAGCGTTTATTCTTATACCCGGAATATATACCTATAGCTATAAAAACGCTATGCTTATACACGTGAACTTCAATGTTCAATTACTCGATAACGGCACAATGAAAAAATCTGAAAAAAATTGTATTGGCATATATAATACTAAAGAATATATTCACCAAATTTTATTGATCTATCACCATTTTGAAATTTTACCATGGTTTAGCATGGCAACCCCATGTAGAGGTTGCCATGAGTTGCCCAATGTTACGATCAGGCCAATATTGGGACCATCGTATAAGCCAACAAAAGAGAAATAATATTGGCCCATTACTGTTCCGCTCCAAACTGAAAACTCGCACAATATCGGCCCATCCCAAAAGCCTGTCCTGGCCCATCTTTGAAAACTAATAAATAGCCGTGATAGTTAAACTAAATTTGCCAATTTAAACACTAGGGATACTAAAATACTGATAATTCCATTGGCCCAATATTGTTCCGTTATAAATTGAAAACCGGCACAATATCGGCCCATCGTTTAAAACCAATAAATAGCCGTGATGGTTGAACTATATTTGCCAATTGAAAAACTGGTAATGCTAAAATACAAGCAATTACATTGGCCCATTATTGTCCCGTCATAAATTGAGAACCGGCACAATATCGGCCCATTACTAAAGATTACCCTGGCCCATCTTTCAAAACCAATAAACAGCCGTGATAGTTCATCGAAATTTGCCAATTTTAAAACTGGCAATGCTAAAATACTGGAAATTACATTTAATTAATCTAAGCCCTTTATTGGCTAAGTGGGTCAGACCATACCTGCTTTTATTTTATTTAAGCCTTGGGTTATTCACTATCTGTATATTGTGCCAGAATAGGCAAATAACTGGCACGTCATATATTAATCGTCTATATTTTGTAGTTCAGTTTTTGTAATCAAGTCTTGGCCTATTACGGCATTTGTGAATAACCAACATAAGTAAGTAAAACATGCCAATTTTGAAACCTGTCATATACGCAAATCACAATTTATTTTAAGGTTATTCCATGAAATATGTATCCATAAGGACCAATTTCGGGCCAATCTTGGCCCGATATAGGTTGAATATTTATCACGCACCTAAACAAACCCAAACAAACTCATGGCCCAATATTCTAGATAGACTAACTTCTAGATAGACCAACTGTGAAGGCCCATCATAGAGCCAGTGGTCAATTTCTACATAGGCCCTTTAAGAGGGCCCACATAGGGCCAAGTGCAATCACCAACATTGGCGCTACAATGAATTAAATCATTGGCCCAATAATTGTTTGCTCTGTTGGCCGATATCGGGCCGTTCTTATCATTTCTACAAAGGCACCTCATTGGTAAATACTCACGGCCCAATATTCTAGAAAGGCTAACTGTGAAGGCCCGTCCCAGGGCCAACGGTCAATCTCTACATGGGACATTGTATGAAGCTGGTGTACCTCCTTAAATGAGAATGATGAATCGACCATTGTCACCAAGTTTTCTAAGATTTTTCTATGCTCATTTAATAGACCTTATAAAAATGGCCTTGCAATATTTTTTCTTATCGTATTCATTACGGCCAAATGATCAACAATCCTTGAATTTATGACACTAGGCTTTTTTTTGTAAAAAATATTTTACTATGAATTGCATAGAAGGTTGATTCTCATTTTGATCTGGCAAGGTTGCAAAAATGGTCGCATATTTTCTTAACGCCTGTTCGTCCTGTTCGTAGAAAGGCCCAAAGTGCCTTCACAACAGTGAAAATAAGACATATTTGCTCGAATTATTTTGCAAAAATTCAATTTCCCACCATTGAAACGCAATAAAATTATTTTTTCGATCGCCCTAATTTTTTGCCGATACAGAATACGAAAATCACGGAATTGTTTTTTTTTTCTCAATCGACATTCGAGATTTACAAGCGAAATCTGGATAAACATTTTTTTTTTGGATAATAAAAATACGGAAATAAACCAATTTTGTAATATTGAAGTTGCCATCGTTGGAACGCAATGAAAATTAATTTTTATTCATTGATTAAATATCTGGTGGATCGATTTAGACTATGAAAATCGGTGAAACCTTTTCACGTATTTTTTTTTTTTTACAGATTTACGATCTGATGTTGCGAAAAAAGGTTTCAAATAATAATAAAAAACGAAAAAATAACACAAAAAAAATTCGTTTCATTCCAATGATGCAAACTTCAACGTCGTACGATTTCAAACGAATTTTCGTTGCGCCCCAATGATAAAAACATCGGTGTGACTTTTTGTTACAGAACGCAACCTATTTCTATTGTATAAAGTTTCTCGAAAATCTTTCATAATATGGTTATATAAAAATGTCACATACCTATACAAAATAAGCGATAGTACGAACTTTCGAAATAAAAATCACCGACTGTCAACAGGAACAAAAATAGTGAATGCGAACTTCCTGAATAAACAATGACAGATGAAGAGCTGGCGATCAAAACCGTACTTGTCCCACTGCGTCAAATTGATTTTTTATTTTTCGTGTTTTGCAAGCACACCTTAATGAGCTCCCGAAATGTTTTGAATCAAATCCGGCTCCAAGCACCTCAAAATTTGTTAAAAACTGCCTTGTTGAGCGAATTGGCCCTTTTTAGGCACAAAAATAAATAAAATCGAAATTTCATTTGACTTAGTGCGGACAAGTCCGGTTTTGTTCGCCAGCTCCTCAGATGTAACGTCGATGTTTCATGGAAATTATTGAAAAATCTCTCCAAAAATTATATCCAATATGAACTTCATATGATCACAACTTGCTTCGATCATATAAAGTTGATTGAAAATCTGTTTCCATCGAATTATACAGAATCCTCTAAGTCCTACATAAGCTGCACGATAGAACGAACTCTGACGAACGAAAGATAATCACTGTATATCTGTCAATATAAAAGATCGAACCTCCAGAACAAGTAGTTTACGAGTTCATGCTCGTTCTCCATGCAAATGTTCAGTTACCATTCACTTTCAGGCTCGAGCATGCATTTATTCATCACAGCGAACAAGTGAAACACGTCGTTGCTCGTCTATAGGGAAGTGCGAAAGAGGCAGGTTGAAAAATTGCATCTTCCACCTGCGCAGCTGTATGCGCTCAGCAGTTTTTCCAAAAATCCTTTGAGAAAGTTTGTTATATTAAACATAAATGTTTTTCGTTGGACGTTATTAGTTTCGATACAGCGGAAAATTCGTAACTTCGCATGATGAAAGGAAAGCCAAAAGGTGGCCCCTCACGTATTGAGAGAGGGCGAGCGGGAGGGTGTGGAAGAGGATGAGGGGATATAGGGACAAACAGTGGCGAGCAAACGATCAATCGGAAGCAGCGAGCCACAAACGATGCTATAGGTTATACATGGTACGTGAGTTTCGCTAGGAGTTTCACTGTGGCCTACAATCTGCATCGTAGATAGAACACCCGCGCCGCATTGCTAACCGCGGTTATATACAATTTTATACGAAGTGGGACGAACCCCACCGTTTTTCCTCCCTCTTTCGTCGTACAACCTTCGGGCAGCCACACGGGCCTCGAGTACGACCTCACCTACCCCTACTGCAAGTTCCAGATATATCACGGTCAACGTGAGGTATTGTACGAAAACACCGAAAAAAGTACCACCTTCCCCTTTTCCACGCTCTCTCTCTCTCTCTCTCTCTCTCTCTCTCTCTCTCTCTCTCTCTCTCTCTCTTTCGTATGCACTTCGGCCCTACATGATATTGTCAATAGGTACGATGATGTTATTGTAGCGGTCCATGATGTTTATTATTGTAGCGATCCACGATTGTTATGATGTTGTCATCGTTTTTGGTATTACGGGTATGGTTGATGGAAATTACTATTTTTATTACCCGTTTGTAATGTTAGCCGTTAATTGTCATCATTGTTATCGTGGTTATATGATATTTACTATTAAAGTTACTATTATTACCATTAGTATTATTGCACATCAACAAAACATGGTGCCCAAAACACCCACAGACGCTACTCTGGAATGCATTGTTTTTCTGGTAGAAAAACTATTTATTGTCATCTTAACGGGGTATCCCTCTCTGGAAGCCCAATTTGAAGGGTCCGAATGATGAATGTTTTTCTAGTAACACATTGGTTGGAATAAATTATTTTTTCCCTCAATGTTGTGCACACGTTTGTGGTTACAGTGTAATTTTTTCGGCAGAAGATCTTTCAAAGTGTTCGTTGTGCTGCAGTTGGCGTTGAACTCCTCCAGCGGCGAGGCCCGAAACGGCGGGATCTCTACCAGGCTCAAATGTAATTTGAAGCGAAAATAAAATAAAATTCTTTAAAAATATCCAACTGGCCAACTGGTTCACCATCCACTTTTCGAAATTTCGAAAAGCACAAAAAATGACAGCTACTTCAAAGAAAACCTCATTTTTCTCTTGAAAAACAGCATGCTAAAGTCATTGTTATTAACAAACGGTTCATGCGATCGTGAACCGAAAATGACTACTGTTTGAATGCTAAGTGTGCAAAGTCAAGTCAATAGTGTGAAAGTTACTCAAGATATCAATCTCGCCGTGTTAAGATATGTAGTTTCGAGATAATCGCGTTCAAACTCGACGGATCGCGGTAAATCCGACGCACACTGTTCCTCTAAAAAAGGTGTACTTCGTCAATTTTTATAATATCAGGGTCCGATTAGTCTTAAAATATACTTGAGAGTTCACACTATAACTATACGCTAAAAATAACTATTTTTTAAGTTTCCAGAGAGGGATACTCCCTCAATGGCAGCGGTCACTGATTAAGGCGTTGCGGGACAATTGAGAAAATATGACACTGAAAAAAAAATTCGTTCATCCAACCAAAATTCAGTTGGTTTAACAAAACGTATTTTTAAATACGTTCAACTTGATTTTTGATTGGCATAACAAACATTTTGTTAATCTAACTGATAGTTTTAGTGGTGTGAACTGTAGCTTATTTAGCATGTCTGAGCAACTGTTAAAGCAACAAAATTTCGAGACAACAAAATGCAATTTGCACATTCAACGATTTCTTTTTTTCAGTGTACCATTTGATATAAATTTATACAGTAAATTCTTTGTCATTTACTGAATGTGACCGCCAAATTTTAAATCAATCGTTTACACCGTTTCTATAAAATTTATAATTGAAAATACAAAATAGGGAGATTTCTACCCTTATTGCTCAATGACAGTTTTACGTATAAAAAAGTGTGAAAAAAATGTTAAAAATGTCATGCAAAACCGTCCAATCACTCAGTACGTTATGACAATATTGTCATCAGTGTCATAATGTGCTCCTTATGTTATCTGATCATAGGTATCTACCCATGTTAAAAAAGTGTTTTTTTTTTCAATTGTAAATTTTATAGAAACGGTGTAGATGATCGATTTACAATTTGGAGAGTGCATTCAGCATTTGACAAAGAATTTACTGTATACATTTGAGGTAATTGGTAACATTTTGTCATTTGTCCCGAAACTCCTTAAGCAATGACTGTCAAAAAAATGTAATCGTTATTGTGTTTGCTCTATTCTTATAAGCTTCAATTATTGCTTTTTATTATATTTCTGTGATTTTCGTCTCCGTTTGCTTTATCTTGTTTTTCACTCGGCTTGTCGTCTGATGGTATCGCCACGCCATGGCAATCCCATCAATGAATGAATAAACGAATCAACGAATCAATCTCTCTCACTTCCTCGCTCTATTTGCATCTCTATTGTTGTCAACTCTTGAATCAGCAATTTCCATTTTGCATATTAGGTTGGTTTCCTGTTATGGTTACAATATTTTCCTTTTTTTTCTCCATACCGACAATGTTATTTTATTATCGTCTCTTATTGTTAACGTTCTCGTATCCCGCTAATTTTCTTTTGTCCTATGTCGAGTTATTTTGTTTTGTATTTTTCTTCAATTCGGATATCAATTTGCTCGAGACTTATACGGGGTCATAATTGATTGTATTAGTCAACAAATCACCCTCTTTCTTTTTCTCTCTCTCCTTCTCACAAATCGATGCAATCGGAGTATTTCGGAATTACGGTCTCAATATCTCCTCGACTTATTGAGAACTCTGACAATCCCAAAATACCATAAGAATAAATTAATTTTATTTAAATGTCTCCTCGAAACGACCTGCACACCTGTTCCTTTAAGGAGGTACACCAGCTTCATACAATGTTGCCATGCTAAACCATGGTAAAATTTCAAAATGGTGATAGATCAATAAAATTTGGTGAATATATTCTTTAGTATTATATATGTCAATACAATTTTTTTCAGATTTTTTCATTGTGCCGTTATCGAGTAATTGAACATTGAAGTTCACGTGTATAAGCATAGCGTTTTTATAGATATAGGTATATATTCCGGGTATAAGAATAAACGCTTGTGAATTATTTGTAAGAAAACGGCACAACCAAAAAATCTGAAAAAATTTGTATCTACATGAATAATACTAAAGAATATATTCACCAATTTTTATTGATCTATCACCATTTTGCTGAAGCTGGTGTATCTCCTTAAGTCACCGGGAACCCAAATTTATCGAGCGGCCATCTCGGCACAGAACAGAGTTGACGAAATGAAAACTGAAAGCGGGCGGGAAATGGCGCTCGCGGATACTCTCTTAAGGCCTCATATCCACTTGTTATGGTCGAAATAAAATGGAAAAAAAATTAACTGCATTTTCTTTAAGTACAATATCTTAAGAATATTCTTACCAAATTCCATAAAGACCGGAGCATTAGATTCGCAGTTATAGGTATTTCAACCGCACGACCGCGCAAGTCGCGTGTTACGCTTGCCGAGCAGCAAGTGCAAGCAGCCACAAGAGAAGAAAGAATGGCCCGTAGGCAGTATCAAATCAATGTTTCAGAGGCTGGAGAGGATACAGAAGTATTACTGTATGGCCCTGGAATCGACGACTCCATGTGAGTATAAATAAATTAACTTTAAATATAAAAGAAACACACTTGAATCTTAAACGCGATTATCTCAGAATCGTCTTTTTTTTGGAAACACCTTTGCGGTGGACACGATTACTAAAAAACTATTAATCCGATCCATACCAAATTTATACCACTTATTTATTATGATCATAGCTAGGGCCTGGACGACGGATTTTGAATTTTGTTGAAAAAAAAAACATTTTTTGTAACAAAAAAACGAAAATTTAGCACTTCAAATAATGATTTTTTTTGTTAAAATTATGATTTTTTTTTAAATCAAAATTTTTACAAATCCTTCGTCCAGGCCCAAGCCAATGCAATATACAAATGAAATCTTTTTCGAATTCTGATTTCAGATGAACCGTTGTCGAGTTATCATGCCCACCGCAACAAATGCTCAAAAAAGGCGCTCCTGGAACACAGCTGGAGTTCCGCCACTTTAAAATATTTTTGAATAAAAAAAAATTGTACAAGTACATGAAAATATGTACTAATCGATTTTGTTTACAGTTTTTCAATAAACATTTATTGTCCCGTCAAACTAAAAAAAAAAAGAAAATCACGTTCCTTCGCCCGTTACAAGTGTATATAAGGCCTTAAGGGGGTAGTCTCGCCAAGGCCTTTTTCTATAGATTTTTTTGTATTCTGACGACACATTCAAGACACTGTTAAGTGATAACATGCAAATATTTCACATTTCATGCAATAACGCCGAAACTGTTCAACAGATTTTTCTCAAAAAATTCTCAATTACCGAGGAACATATGACGAAGCGGGTAAAAAAATCATGAATTTTGACCGTCTCGGTTCAAAAATACAGCGATTTAAATTAAGCAATTTCTAGCGATGCTAGCGCCATAAAGCGGCTGGAGGAGACTAGAGCCGGCGATCTGACAGCGCTGCAAGCGTTCGCCGCGTTCGCCGGTAGAAAATGTATCTAGAGACGCGGCAGATTTTTTATATTTACTTTTTTATATTACTATATATATATGGGGCATTCCACCCCAAATCGGACACCATTTAGCTTTTGCATCTCCGATTTTCTCCATAATTTTTTGTCGTTTAGTATCTATTGAGAAAGGCCTCCATGCCAATTTTTAGCATTTTTGTCCAGCTACTTCCGAGATATGAATTTTAAAAAAACGGTACTTTTTTTTTCGAATGCCCATAACTTTGCGAAAAATGAGCAGATTGGGATTTTTTTTTAATCTTCGTTTTTAGACGCACTTTTAGAAAAAAAAAATGGTACAGAATCATTAAAACGGTATTTTCTTAAGATTTTCAAGTTCTAAATATGAAATGTTGATTTTTTAAAAACACGTAGCGATCGATTTTCTTCAAATTTTTCCTATAAATACTGTCACTCATTGTGCAAATTTTAAGCCCGGCACGTTAATGGGATAACGATGGGATCCATGCTTTTTTCGAATTTTAAAATTTTCTTGTTTCATTTATATATGTTAAAAAATATCTAAAATCAAAATACTTTACATCAAAGCTACTCTCGAGGATTATCTGACACGTAATGATTATGAATTAGTTTACAGATTGATTACAAGCAAAAGTCCAATGCTTTTCTCCACGATGTGCAGAGAAAATCATCCTTACTCAAATTATATAAATTTTGTTGAGTAACAGAAGCTCGTCGAAGACTTTTTTTAACTCTATAGTTTTCTATTTGCAAAGGATTACAGCACAAATTATATATCCCAGAATTTGACATGGAACAAAAGTTCACGATAAGTTGTGCTTCAAAAAATATACCGTGATATTACACAAATTTTTCTTTAAAGCAAATTAGTAGAGGTTATTCACAGGACACATTGTCAACACGTGATTGAAAACAATACTGAATTCTTGTTCTGAAATGGAGCCGTAGACAAGAAAGATACTCAGCCACTAGGCTATGTTAACGAAGTTTTTATTACCGACTGTAATCAAAAGGTAAAAATCATTTTAAAAAGGGCCATCTTTTCAACACATATATTGACTAAATTCTTTTAAAATAAGTTTTGTTCTTTAGATAATAATGATCTTTAGGTACCTCTACTCTCCATACACATGAGATATTGTCTCAATATAAAATTGAATAAGAATTAATACAAAAAAAATATGTTGTTATATATTTAACTAAAATGAAAGGATTATTGTCCATTAAATTATTAAGACTTATCTATTCAACTTCATGGGTGACAATAACCATTGCCCATAGGTCTGAAAAAATGATTATTATGTACTTTTAGTACGGATTACTAAAAACAAAAATTTTCAAATTCGAAAAAACATGAATCCTAACGTTATCCCATTCCCGTGCCGGGCTTAAAAGTTGCATAATGAGTGACAGTATTTTTAGGAAAAATTTGAAGAAAATCGATCGCTACGTGTGTTTCGAAAATCAACATTTAATATTTAGAACTCGAAAATCTTATGTAAATACGGTTTTGATGATTTTGTACCATGTTTTTTTTCTCTAAAAGTGCGTCTAAAAACGTTAATTAAAAAAAAAACATCCCACCGGATCATTTTTTCGCAAAGTTATAGGCATTCAAAAAAAAGTACCGCTTTTTTTTAAATTCATATCTCGGAAGTGGCTGGACAAAGAAAAAGCTTAAAATTGGCGTGGAGGCCTTTCTCAATAGATACTAAAAGACAAAAAATTATGGACAAAATCGGAGATGCAAAAGCTAAATGGTGTCCGATTTGGCGTGGAATGCCCCATATATATTGCTAGGTCAACATTAGTCAATGTATAAAATAAAGAATTCGTTGTAACAATAAAAAAAACTTTTATTATCAATTCATCGAAGTGAAGTTCATCAATTCAACGATTCACGATCCCATGTCCCACATTTTCGTTGTTCATAACCTCTACATGGTTCTGCTTTTCGTTTTCTCCTTTTGCACGGGTCATAATTTCGACCCCTTTTCTATTTTTGGCGATCGTTTTTCGTTTGGCAAATTTGCCTGTATGTCGCACTTGTTCCATTATTCCGGCCACAGCTCAAATTTTGCATTTCCGTTTATACCAAATGTCACGACAAAAATTCGCCGGGCTTGCGACGTTGCCACGATCTTCGCGCTCGCCAGACAACAGTAGTGTGCGCATATTCGTATACGCAGAGTGTCTACGTATCGGTAGCCGGAATGGATAGTCTGATGCAAAAGTGAGGGTTAGGTGATAGAGGGAACGTTGTTATTTTTGGAACTCCAAACATTATATCAGTTGCTTTCTTCATTACTTTTATTACATAGATATATTTCGCAATATTTCGAAGCTTTCATCGATTGAGCGGAGAATAAACTTTTCAACGTGACTGTGGCGAGACTACTACCTTGAGACAGAATTTTCCGACGAAAGTGAGTTCACCGCCAGAGGACGCGCGCGTTACTCTACTTCGTGAAAAAGTTATTTTCGGTGCCTCGTCCGGTATTAATATTAGCCGCGAGTTTGTCTTGAAGCGCGAAGAAAATACGTCGAAAGGAGAGACGACGGAGCGCGATCTTTTTTAGCATCGCGATCGCCGTCGAAAGCGCGAACATACATTTATCGGGGGTGATGAACGTCGCGAAATTGGCGGTTTCCACCCCTTCGACAAATAATCAATAATAACAAAATGACAATGGATGCTTCTTGAGCTTCCTCTCTCTCTCCCAGCTTCATACATTTCTCACATCAGCAGGTTTGGATCCCCCAAAAAAGAGTGAATGGAAAGAACATAAGGGTGCAAGTCGAGTGCTACGACCCACCGGAGAATATTAAGGAATCGCGAGTCGCGTACAGTTTTAGGTCGTGACCTCGAGGAACTATGAGAGGGCCAAAGGACAGGGGTGGCAAGTTATTCACCGCCACAAGAGGGGAGCACGAAGATTTGCTTGAAGTATTATGTTAAAGGTCCTCCTATCGGCCCTCGCTGCCGCGTCGTCCGTAAGGTATGCAGACGAGAGGTGAAGGAAGATCAAATACTAGAAAAAGATGTGTAGAGGGTTCGGCTCGTAGTGTTTCGCTAAGCGGCTAATGTTTCCGTTGTGCGGTGCGGCTACTATTATACACACTCGTCAGACCAGTTGGTTTCCTCTTTGATAGTCTCATCTCGAGCGAGATTTTCGTGGACGGGTATTACGGATGTCCAAGAGGATCGAAAGAAAAAAAAATGCGAATTATATCCCACAAGAGGGGTCTCTGGACAATCCTTTTACTATGGAAACATGTATGTTTGCTGTATGGGAGATTGTACGCTTGGCCATATAAGGAATTCCCGTCTAAGCTCGACCCACATTGGATGTTGTAGTTTACATCGTTAGAATGCAATACGATGTTGATTTTTCCAACTGGACAATGTCGTTTTATGCTGGCAGAATTAGACTCAGAAAATGGCACAAACATAAATGAGGCTACGTAGTTGGAGATTTACAACAATATTTGCGAAAATATGTATTCGAATGATAATAAACAAAAAAGATATACAAAAAAAGAGGCATTTTCGATGCACTCCGTAGGTTTGAACTTCAATACGTTCCGTTCACGTTTGCATGGCTGCTGAGGATCCCAATCATAAGTCGTCAGTGGTCCTTGTAGAGAAGTAGTTTTCGGACACTTCGGATCATTGCAAAATTAGATTAGAATAATATAATTCATTATATAGAGATATATATAGGGTGCCTTGAAATGATCTGACATTTTAATTTATTAATGAAACGTATTATTTATTTGAAAAGTACGAATATTTTTATTTTAATATAAGGTACAAACATGGAGGTTATGTGTGGAACACAATATCCGATAAGTGGCCACTTTGTCCCTGTTTGCTAACGTTCACTCTTTTGACGAAATTTTCAATAACTTTTTGGCATAATTGCGGACTAATTTCATTAATGGTGCGTTCAATCGCTTCCTTGAGCTCCGAAATGGTCTGTGGATCATTGGCATACACTTTTCCTTTCATGAAACCCCAAAGACGGCAGTCCAATGGCGTCAAATCGCACGATCTTGGTGGCCAATTCACATCGCCGCGGCGCGAGATAACACTACTATGAAACTTCGTCAGTAATAACTATGCAGTAACAATGCAGCAAATGACAATTTCTATGCGTTGCTCGATCGTGTAATTCTCCATGACTAAACATCAATACTTCCTGATGCCAGTTGTCAAAGATTAGTACTCTATGTTCGTCACAAAAAAATGGCGCGTAATTTAAAATGTGTCAAGTCATTTTGAGACACCATTTAGTATTTTTGTAAAATAATAAATGATAATAATTATATTATTCTAACATTGGATAATTATCCAGGTATCAAAAGTTTTGCAATTATCTGAAGTGTCCAAAAACTGTTGACCAGTAGTGTATATGAGAGTGCATCGAAAGGAAAACTGGAATCTTTTTCTTAGGTATTAGTATTATGTATTAGAAAATGCATACCAAGTTTGAGCTTTCTGAAGAAATTCGAGAAATTAAAAAAAAAAAACATTTTCATTGCATTCCAACGATGCAAAGTTCAATCTCGTAGGGAAAGGACAATGATAAAAAACACGAGCAACGTCACAATGCCGATTCATGGCACAGTGTAATAAAAAAAAAACGTTTCGATTCTGCGGTCGTATTATTTTTCGATCATATCTAGAAAAGAAAGTGTTGGAAGATTTTATAGTCGAATTGAAGGGATAAATAGCGATAATTATTCGAAAAGTACAAAAATAATATAGAAATTCCGGAGAAACAACAAATAACGATTGATCGATTCACTTTCGCCGTTGCTCCGTGTTCTATTTGCAAGCCTGGAAGGGGGTCGTGCCTCGAGCGTGAGGTTCGGGTGAACTCGTTTTTCGGTAATGCAATTGACTGAGCTTTGACCTAGACCACCCGGGGCAAGTCTTGGCACCCTTTTTCTCCATTTCGATGAAGGGCCCAATAGGATTCTCTTTCTATTTCGCTCGCTCTCTCACTCTCGCTTGATTCCTCTCCTCTCGTCGACAAGTTTCTGGGTCACAGTTTGCGGTATGTAAAGAACCCTATGCACGTAGTGTTCTTTCCTCCTAGGTCGTCGATATCACCTTTCTCAACTTTTGCAGACTCTTGCTCTCTCTGGCACTGAACATCTAGTCATTGTCGTTTTCTCTTTTGATCTCCCCCCCCTCTCGCTCCTTCTTTTTTCTCTCTGTTGGGCCAGCTCGTGGTCCTGCACTGACAAAGACCTTGGCTCTTTTACCATTCATAGAAAAGCCAAGAAAAAGGGGTACGCACTCGCGCAACACCAATAGTAATTGGATCATTGTTGAACGCCGTAGTTGAAATATTACAATGGACGTCTTTTGTGTATACGTCGTCTCTCTTTCACATGCCCCCCCTCTCACTGTCTCTATCTTGCTCTTTCCCTCTTTCTGTATTTGTCGCTCTCTTTCTACTTTTACGTGTTAACAGGGTTAGGGGCTTTTTATGGGGCTTAATATCGGACGCACGACCCTCGACATATTTTTCCCTTCTTAATACATTCACATCCGAGTGTGTTTGTGTGCATGTGTGTTTATATTAGGAGTAATTCGCGTCTCTGTAGATACAGGAAAAGATATTAGGTTGTTGAATAAGTTCTCGCTGTTTTCCAATAGATGGCGTTACCAGAACTGCGTGCGTGTAGTTCAAGATGGTAACGCATCTATAAAGAAATACTATAAGGCTTGAAATTCAGTGTATATCATTCCGTCGAAGTGTAAACAACTTTTTTTTCATAGTGTTAAGGGGTCTTCTCACTTTAGACGCTAAAAGAGGCCATTTTCATGAATTTTTTGATAGTTTACATTATAGATATTGATATAAAAGTTGTTACACTTAAGGCGTTGGGCCACAGTAACGGGTATAAAATCATGTGCGGATTGAACAATTTTTTTTCGTATGAAAAAGTGATTCACTCATAAAATTAATTACACATCTATTTAGTATGAATATAAAGCTGTTAGAAAATTTATATACATTTTTTTTCGATGGAGAAAATGGCCGACTACTCGAAACTTCTCGAAACAGCTTTTTTCCAATTGGCGTGACAAATAACTTCGACAATTTTCACTCGATTTACTTCAAATTTAAAAGTTATGTTCCTAATTGCATTTCGCAGAGAAGTACGTACGGAATTTCTGATTAATCGAAAACTTTTCACTTTATAGGCAGTTTATGAGCAGTTATAACGAATTTTTCACTGAAAATTCACTTCTTAAGTTCAAATACCTACAACTTTTGAATAGAACAATATTTTTTAAATTCCGTACATACTTCTCTAGGTATTCTAATGTAGATTGACGAGAATTTTTGTTTTTTGTTCTAGGTAAAAAATTGTGGATGCTAAATGTCACGCCGCGGAACGCCGAAAAAAGATAATAAAAGAAAATATTAGTAGTCGGCCATTTTGTACATAAAAAAATATATATTCTCTAACAGCTTTATATTCATAGTAAATAGATGTGTAATTAATTTAATGAATGAATCACTTTTTCATACGAAAAAAATGGTTAAATTCGCACATGATTTTATACACGTTACTGTGGCCTAACGCCTTGATAAATACACTTTCGAAATACATTAAAATGTTTCATTTATTTATTCGCGTCACTATTTATAGACGAAAATGGTAGTTAAAAAAATGTCCTAAAAAATTGTAGGTCTGCTGTGTTGATGAAATCTCGGAGAGGGATCATCCGAAACAAAAAAATCAAACGGTTTGAGATTCAGTATGTTAATGGCTATAGCGCATATCATACGTTCTTTGCAAAGTACGTTATCACACGATATATGCAAAATAACAAAATGGCGGATATTTTTCGAAAAAAAAAAAAAAAAAGAAGAAACGTGTTCTTCCTCCGTTTTTGGCAACAAAAAAATAGTAAATATTAAAAAATGTTTGTATAAGACAAAAGTTTGTATTGTTGGAATGCAATCATAATTATTAATTTGTTTGTCAAATATATTTTTAGTACAGTCGTGCTGTCGCAGAAAAACCCCGTAATCGGAAAAAATTAGAAGGCCAGTGTTCTGACAGGCGAATCTGTAGGTGTCACGGGTGCTAAATCCAAGTTTGCGTAAAAATCAGGGTGCAGGTTTTTTTTTAGGGGATGAAGGGGGATGGGGTTGGATTGATGCCAAACTACAACCCGAGTAGAAATTTCTTAGGGTTAGCCTGACCAGGATCAGGCCCCGATCGGGGTGTGATAGGGGTAACACCTATTACGGACATCCTGATCCGGCCCCGATCGGGCCGGAAGTATTTAGGCCCTACATCAGGCTATACTAAAATGGCCCTACTAAGGCCGTCCCTGATAAGATCCTACTAAGGCTTTCCCCGATAGGGCCCTACCAAGGCTTGCCCTGATAGGCCCTACTACGGCTTTCCATGATAGGGCCTTACTAAGGCTATCCCTAATGTGGCCCTACTAAGGCTTTCCCCGATAGGGCCCCACCAAGGCTTGCCCTGATAGGCCCTACTATGGCTTTCCCTGATGAGGCCATAAATAGGCTTGCCCGATGCCTGCCTCAGCAGTCGCTAGATGCACATAACCTCTCATTTTTCACATGGAAACTTCGATTTTACAGCATCGTAGCTTCGGAGTTTCGATGCATTCCTGAATTCTATTTAAAAAAAGGTGCTATAGACTGTCACGACAAAAAACGTTATGCAACTCGGATACGTGTTAGAAGATTTCGGCAGCTTTGTAAGGCGAAGAGAGAGAGAGAGAGAGGGAGAGAGAGAGAGAGAGCAACTATATATATATATATATATATATATATATATATATATATATATATATAAGGTTAAGTTTCAAAAATCTATAGCATGTTATTCGATAAACCTCTTTAATTGTCACAATGATATTAACTAATTGATATACTTTATGTGATACAACAAATAATTATAGGAATTCATTTGGTCTGTTATGCCATATCTGGGACCAAGATGTTACAAGCACTCGGTAGCATAGGGGCAGCGTGCCTAGCTATGGGTAGGAAGGTACGTGGTTCGATTCCCATATAGGCCAAATATTTTCTTCGAACAAAAACGTTACAGCAGGCCAGGGAATGACGAATTATGATACAAAATCAATTGTAGTGGAACTCTAAATTAAGTGGTTCATTCAATTTTGCTTTTTTGAAATATTATATGCATTTCTTTCTGATCAGGCAACCTGATAGGGGCCTGATCAGGCAACCAGATCAGGCCCATATGTGACACAACGTTACATTTCCTAGTAGGGCCCTTTCAGGCTGCCTTATTAGTGCCCTACCAGGGCAGTCAGGCAACCTGATCGGGCCCTGATCTGGGCCCCATCGAAATTTCTACGCGGGAACCCGTACGAGGTCGGCGTTGTGAGACAAAATGTTCAGAAAAATCCGGGCTTTAGTTTTGTTCGCAGCGTCGAAGTTGTAGAGGTTCATTTTGGGGGTAAAGTTAAAAAAAATCAGTTTTAATTCAATAACTCTTTAGGGAAAATTCGTACACTTTTTGTTCGGGAACGTTGTAGCCCGTGAAAAGACGCGTCGTTCGAGTATTTGATCATCACTCTCCAATAATATCTTCACGCCAAAAAAATTGATGAAATACCAAAAAAAATTGTTTATTGAATAACTAAAAAATAATCGATTTTTCGGGTATGGTTTTGGGGTATGTACGAAATGTAGAGAATAATTTTCTCTATATTTTCGTTTCTGTGAACCACCCTTGAATTTTTATTGACCAACCCCACTTGAGGATTGGAAATTCAAAATGAAAATCTGGGAAAACTATTGACCGCACGAATTCGCCGCCGTGGAACAATTTGTAGCTTGAACCCTTCAGCTACATTTTTGTCCACAGCACCAAACTCATATCTCTTGATTTTCGGTCTATAGTTTTCGCAGAATTTCTTTTTTAATTTTGGACCCCCGAGAACGGTTGGAAAAAGCAAAATTCAAGGGTGGTCCATAGTACCGAAAGTATAGAGAAAATTATTCTTTACATTTCGTACATTTAAACCATCCCCGAAAAATCGATCGTTTTTGAGTTATTCAATAAACCATTTTTTTAAAATACTTTAACAATGTTTTGGGGGTGAATATATTATTGGAGAGGAATGTTCAAATGCTCGATCGATGCCTCTTTTCAAGGGCTACAACGTTCCCATTTGAACAAAAATTCTATGCACTTTTCCTAAAGAGTTATCGAATTAACACTAATTTTTCAAAATTTCACCCCACTTTTTCAACCTCAAAATGAACTTCCACGGCTTCGGCGCTGGGGACAAAAATAAAACCCGGATTTTTCTGAACATTTTGTCTCCCGGCGCCGACCTCGTGGGGGTTGTAGTTTGGCATTAATCCACCCCCACCCCTCTTCATCCCCTGAAAAAACCCTACACCCCTGTTTTTGAGCAAACTTGGATTTAGCACCCGCGGCACCAACAAAATCACCTGTCAAAAAACTAGCCTTCTATTTATTTTTTTCCGATTCCAATATACAGCACGACTGTACTATTTCGACAAATTGAAGCAATGCAAACCGGTTGAACATTTTTTACGGTGTTTACGCATAAATTCTACAAGCTAAATCTGGAATAAATTGATTTTACGTCGCAATACAAATAACGAAATAAAAATACAAAATCGAAATTTCGGTGCACACCAACGATGCAAACTTCAATACCAGAATTTTTTTGTTAGTTTGCAAAATGAACCGCATTAAACAAAAATGAAAGCATCATTGTACAACATGGATTGTAAAATAAAATGAAATTCTTCCATTAACTTCGACGCAATCCTTTCTGTGCAATTCTATCGCTAATAAGGAAACCGCGCGAGATGTCCACCTGCGATTTTTATGAAATTTGGCATGCTTGTAAAGTGGGTCAGAATAGTCGATACGTATTTCATTATATCGGCGAAACCCCTTTTTGAAAGGGTACAATGCACTCACTTGAACATCGGAGTTTTTTTCGTTTTTCGGGAATAACTTTTTAACGCAACGAGGTACGAAGAAATTTTAAATGACAATAATGTTACGTTTTTCAAGTACTCTACATTGGTGATGAGAATGGTGCAGATAACAACAAATTTCATATTATTTATTGCAAAAATGGGATGTTTTAGGGTGTACTGACGAAACTTTTCATGCGATTGGGATTCAAATTTGCACACGAGTAGAGAACGAAAAAGTAACGGGTTCGTGTTTTTTTTTCGACATCTCGCAACTAGGGGTTGAAACCACCCTTCGATTTTTTTGTCAATATTAACGTATAATTAGTTAACATTTTGCCTCTTAAATTAGGTAACATTTAACCTGTTAAACTCGTATCAATGCAAGCCCATTCGATTACTCGGTGAAATATTGATGTAAAATACACTCCCTACACCCCTCCATCTCCTTTTAACAAGCAAACTGATCAAGGTCAGGTCACATCCACCGTTTATTTGATAAAACTTTACAAGTTTGTAAAGTGAGTAAGAATATTTTATATGAATTTGTTTGTTCGGGCTGAAGGATTCAACGCACTCGCGAAAATTTGTGGTTTGTTTTTGCTATAACTTGTGAACACTGGGAGATAGAAATGAACTTTAAATGGCAAGGATATTGTATTCTTCGATTGCTATACATTCTCTTTGGTAACGACAAATATAACAACATATTGGGTACTGTTTATTGCAAAAATGCGTTTTTTGCATTCGCATCTACGAAGACTTGGGTTACATTGGAATAAAACTTTGTACATGTGTACAGGGCCTAAAAATAGCCGACACATTTTTTTTATCTAATCGATATCTCGCAGTCAATGGGTGGAAACCACCCTTTGCTTTTTCGCTAATTTGGGCAGAGAAAGACGTAAGGGTTCTGCGATATCCGGCTAACTTCGTGTCTCTGCAAACAACTAGATTACACTGACAAGGAAACCGTTTCTGGTGTCCCCCTCTGATTCCTTTCATTTTTGGATATGTCATTTTTCATCGAAATGTATGAGACACGTATTTTTTTTTCATCTGCGGAAAAATACTTTTAAGTGGTGAAATTCACCCTCGAAGTTGGACACTCTCAGAGTGACTTTTGCGGTTTGGTATATCTCTAATTAAGATATTCGAATGAAACCAATTCGAGAGTAATGCTTATGGTGAATAATAAAAAAACGCCCTTAATATCTCAATTAGAAATATGCGAAAGTGCAAGAGTGGGGCCGGGTTGAAATCCCGAACTTTGAATGATCAGAACGCTCAAGATTCCGAAAGAATACCACCCTGAAAGAATTTTACACGAAAGACCAAAACTCCGAAAATCTGAACACCGTCAAAATAATTCGGCTATGGAAGTTTTAAAAGTTTCAAAACTTTCAATAAATCGACGAATTATTTCAAGAATTCGTTTTATTAAAAAGTGATTTTGCGTCAATTTGAAATTTGTCTAGGCAATGTTATACGTTCTACATCATTTACAGTCAACTGTGTAGACTTTCGCTGGCATGATTTCGGCCAACCTTGTAATTTCGGAACTCTAAAATGCGGAATTTTACACCGTCGGCGCATTCAAAGTTCGGAATTTCAACCCAGCCCGCATGTCAATATCATGCCAGCGAAAGTCTACACAGTTGACTGCAAATGATGTAGAATGTATAACGTTAATATTAAAAAATCTTGAAATGATTCGTCGATTTATTGAAAATTTTGAAACTTTAAAAACTTTCATAGCCGAATTCTTTCGACGGTGTTCAGAATTTCGGAGTTTTGGTCTTTCGTGTAAAATTCTCTCGGAGTTTTGATCTTTCGGGGTAGTATTCTTTCGGAGCTTTTCGGAGGTTGTCCAACTATAAGGGGAAATTTCCCCCCTTAAAACTGTTTTCGGCTGATAAAAAAAAACGTGTCTCTTAGATTTCGATGACAAATAACATATCCAAAAATGAACGAAGTTGGAGGGGAACACTGGAAACGGTTTCCTTGTGAGCGAACAGTCCATGGTTTTCACAAAAAACGCCCATGGTAAAGGAGGGGATAGTAAAATTCTCTAGAGTCGATTGACACTGCAATGGTAATATGGTTAACAGAACTATAAGCGAAAAGTACATCTAAACATGCGAATTGGGTGGCGTCTTTGACTATCTATTATACCCGAAATAATTATGGTCTATTACACTGACACAAAAAAATAAAGGAGCAAGAAAAGTTGACCATTTTTTTTCGTGTTTTTCGGAAGGTTCGTGTTTTTCGGAAGGAAGCTTCGTCAAAAATGGTCGTCCAAGTAAAAAAAGGATTTTGAAGCTTGAAGTTTCTAGTTTTCAGTTCTGACAATGATTTTTTTCTGTGAGAATCACTGATTCCGCGGTCGGAAGAAATATCAAGACAAAAAAATTTTGCAAATTTTTACGTTTTTCAAAGTTCTGCACAGGTTTCAGAGATTTTTTTTCGGACTTAACCAATATCAAAGCTATTGAGCCCATTCAATTCACTTCAATTTGCTTTTTTTTATCTCCGTACGACCATTTTCCGCTGAGATATCGGCCTTTGAATGAAAAAAACATCCTTTTGTCTTCAGTCATTGATATCTTAGGAACTAATGGTCGACCGGCAGTTTTGGAAACGTGAATACATACTCTACAAGTTCTGATTATTACTGTAGTAAAATTTTATTTTTATTTTTGCCATGGATTTTAAAAAAAGTACAAAAAACGATGTTTTCTTGGTTTTTATAAAATCCACCGCTACTATGCAAATATTGCGATAAACACTAATGTTTATGGACGGTCATTCAGCTCAATATGTTTCCAAGAGCCATGCAAAATTCCAAATTGATCCGTTCATCGGTTTTTCTTGCCCGATTGACCAAAATTTGAAAAAAAATTAAAGGTTCAAGTTTCCTCCCTCTCAGACATCATTTCATGATTATTAAGAGGAAAAAAAATGTCATTACTATTCGTACAATTGGGTATTGAGTACGCATCAAATGTTGTAAAAAAACCCTGAAAATTATATTGACTAAAAATGTTGGAAAAAAAAAATTTTATAAAAAAAATGTTGAATTTTTTTTTAATAAAGAAATCAATATCGATTTTTTTATATTCTTAATGTTCACATTTTTTTTTTCAAATCAACATTGTACCGCCAGCATTAGAATTACCCAAAGCGTACCACTCTCGAAACTTGAGCTTCAGTTAAATATCGTCTCACCATGATTACTTAAGAATATGAGTTCTCGTATCATAATCAATACAATTTACAGATACTAAATATTCTTTCTTCGACAGTTTTGAAACGTCTAAACAGTCAAAACTACTACTAATTTTGCAAAGAACCCAAACAAACCCAAACAATGTTGATTTGAACAAAAATGTCAACGGTAAAAAAAATCAAAATTGATTATTTTATTTAAAACAAAAAAATTTCGCATCGTTTGAATGCAACGCTTTTTTTGTCTTTTACCATTCTGTCATTTTTATGCTTATTGCCTTCTTTTTTTCACGTCGAAATCGTAAATCTACAATAAGAATACGTAAAAACATTTGCGTGGTTTTCACAGCCAAAAAAATCGGACAGTTAAAAAGTATTGATATTCGTTGCGTTCCAACGATGCAAAGTTCAACACCATACATGGTATGTTTGCTGCATTCCAAAAATAGTATATCAGTTCAACATTTCTTCATGTAATTCACCTTCTATTCTTGTAGGACCCACATAACTATCCATATGGCAGATTGTATCATATAATATGGTACAAATCACCATTACATGGTACAAAACTATTGCGAGGTATAATCAAAAATCGTCGATGCAGAACTCTCAGTTGAGTATTTTATTTTGTTTTGGATTTATGTAATATTCTGTGCATTCAGTAGACGGGCGTGGAAAGGCACGAAACAGTACATAAACGTAGATATTTTCAAAATATGAAATATAAATTTTAAAAGCTTGACGCTTTTTCAGAAATTTTTAAGTACCTCCTTATGACGTTTGACGCCTCAAGCTTTAAAAATGTATTTTTCATATTTTTAAAATATCTACGTTTATGTACCTTTTAAGTACTTACACCTATGATGAGTGACCAAGAAAGATACTTTTTTTGTAGTTACAGTGTTTTGATTATCAATTTTACTGAACGTTATTTTTCACTCTTTAGTACAGTACGATTAAAATAAAAGCTTGTTGTAAAAAAAAATGACGTCTGTTTCATTTGATACTTTTTAGTGTGAGAATTTGTTTATTTATTTGCCATGCCAAACCCCCGACTCAGACATCGGCGTAATGAAAAACCTTGCGTTAGGTTATGAAGGTTTCGCGAGAAACTATAAATGTGTAATTATAAATAGTGCTCAAGTCAACAAAGTTAATGAGCCTAAACTCGATTGTCCTACCATTTGCCATTAGGAAATTTGTGTTCCCACCATCCACTGCAGTTATAAAACTTTCGTTATCATGTGTAATGAAAAGTGCTCATGATAACAAAACAAATGAGCGCAAACTCGACTGTCCTAATATATGTTATTGAGGAGTTGCATTGCCCGCCCCCAACGCCATCATTAAGGGCATGTAGAAGGTCAACATAACCTCACAAATTCTTCAACCCTATTTTCTCATAGATGGTTGAATTTTTTAGGAAAAACAAAGCATTAGGCTCTGTCAGATTCGCTGACGCAGAGCTTGATGATTTCCTTTTGCCCTAAATATTATTCATCTCTGAGAAATCTCTGTTCGAAAATTTCAGCTATCTCTTTCGCACTCATATGTCACGTGGTACATCTTCTACTTCACCTTAAAGCTCCATGATACCATATTATTGCATTGTCACCGAAGTTACATGGGTATGCTAAACTTCAGTTCAATCGGATGCCAGCAAGTGCTTGAAAAATGGATTACAAATTTTGAACCGGAAAGACAGGCATGCGAAAGAAGCAAGTTAAATGGAAGCTTGTAAAAGTGAAGATCAGGCATCAACCCGACTGGAAATGTTGTTTCGGCAGCCAAATCACTTTTTTGGAATACCGTAGAAGCGCCCGCCTGATCTGTGCTGGATATCCACTGGATCAGTGAATCCGGAGAACGGGTGTAATAAAGATGAACTGATCAGTCCTGAATCAGGCAATCTTGCGAGGGCCTTGTTAGGGCGTCGAAGTTCGTGCCTGTTCGGCGCCGTATGTCTGCGGGATCAGTAGTTCCCAGACACCGATGTGAGAAGGCAGCATTAATCAGGCCCACATCAGGCGACCCGTAACGCGACCCTCACATGGCTCTGTTAAGGTTACCTGTCCAAGGCCTGATCGATTTTCCTTCTCCCATCCGTGCTCCGTGGTTGGCTAATCCAGTAGACATCCGGCGCAGATCCGCCATGCACTTCGAAGTGTATGTCTGATCTGCGCCGGATGTCTACCGAATAACCTTATTCG
The DNA here is from genome assembly GCA_963210295.1 of Ophion ellenae. NCBI lineage: Eukaryota > Metazoa > Arthropoda > Insecta > Hymenoptera > Ichneumonidae > Ophion > Ophion ellenae. Next base: position 34,967,444 of record OY723387.1, on the reverse strand, counting down.
GGGCCAGCAAAGTAAAGAACTGAGTTGTTGCGTGCACAATTTCGGCAAGATTCTGATAAAAATAATATGGCGTCCATACGGACGCCGTCATAATCAAATCAAGACACAAAGAACGAATGAAAATAAATTTGAAGTTTGCATCGTGGGGATGCAATGCTTTTTTTTATTCACTTTTCATTGGTTTATTTTTATCATCATCAAAAGGTAATCAATCAAATCAATATCATTAAATCTTATTGGCACAACTTCAAAACTTTTTTTACACAATCATCATCAGAAGCCTTTTTTTGCACATTGCGTTTGTAACTCTCTAATGAGAATATGTAAAAACGTGAGTTATTGTCACAGCCTGAATAGGCAATAAAAATCCAGTAAAAAATAATTATTGTTGCATTGCAACGATGCAAACTTCAACGTCATTAATAAAATGATTGACATTCTTTAGAATAGAATTAGAACAATAAAAATGTGCAAAGAAAATAAAAGAAAGTGTACACAAGTGTTGGAATGGCTAAATAAGTAGCGCGCTCAGCTCTGGAATTAAAAGACGTGGGTTCAATGCCGAGTAAGTAATAAACTTTAACGAGTCAGGATACGTTTTATTCCAATAATCATATAGGCATGATCACAAATAAAGCATATGGAAACAAAAAATACCACCAGATTTTTTTTATTCGTACCCTTTTGGATTTTTTTTATTTTGCATTTCAGGCATAGATACGGCAACCGGGTCAGGGCCTGAAAAGGTATACTGATGAGTTACGTTACCGGCATCCGCGTCATGGCCGGATGCAAAAAAGCGTTCACGCCTGGTAAAGCCCTGATCCGGTGGCCTGTACCGTGCCGTAGTACGGAATACGGTATGCCGGATCCAGCCCTCGTAGCAACATTTCTAGTCGGGAAGTTGAGACGATGCAGTGGAAAGCGAGACAGCAAGCAACGGAAAGGCTAACTCAAGCGAAAGAAGAAAGAAAGTAACGATAACGACTCACCTCGCAGGTGAGTAATACGTTCGTCTGAATGTGTCCGAGGAGGCTGAAGAGGTATAACTGCTAGCCCGATATCCGGCGTTTGATGCGGACGAGTAATAACCGCCGTTACGATCGTTGCCGAGAGTCGAAGGCGTTGACGAACGGTAATTGGTGTATTTCGAGGTGGTCGTACCATTTGTGCCGGAAATTACGCTGGTACCACTACCAGCGTTACCGGAACAGCGTCGTGTCGGTGACAATGGTGACATTGTGCTGAACGATACTGCGACGGCACCCGGATGACCGCCACGATGATACGACATTGCACCCAAATTTGTTACGCACCGGTTCAGCCACTTTACTTTTTTCTCCTGATAAACCCTTAGCTCTAGTTATATTTCCCTCTCTACTTCCCTTTTTCTCCTGCCTCTTTTTCTCTTGATCGGTCCTCTATGCCTGAAAAATAGTAAGTTTGTCACGACACGTGTTAATCCAATATTTTCATTCTATATTGCGTCAAAGTACGAATGATGGGAGTGCAAAGAAAATAGCATTTGTTTTTACTGTTCTTTAAAAGAATTTTTTTGCAGATTGAGGTTTTATAAATCTTTGAGGGGTAACATCATCATGTGAGGCCGACAATTGCAATGGGGCCTTTGAAGTTTGTTTCTGAGAACTGCTGAATGGTATTGAAAATGTATAGTTGGTTTCTGCAATAGTATACCACCAAGAGTGGAAGAAAGTTCGCTTTTTTCAGTATAGAAGGCTAGCGCACGACAAGTCTATCCGAAGGCATTTTATGCGCTCCCAGATATACAAACAGTCATGATTATCACGCCGTGCATACAATTGATGAAGCAAATTTGACAGCATATTGACTGCATGTCGTGATGCAAAGCCATGGACTCATTTAGTATCATGAATGTACAAAACATTTTGATCTCAATATGTCGTTTACAAATGAATGGTACGTTCCGGGCACGTTAAACTCATATCGCTGTGCTCAAGTGTCCGCAATTAATATCCGCAAATTTTACGTCATATTTAAGTCATGTGTAGACATTTTGGCGTTTATTCACTACGGTAGCATTAATTGTTCGCATTAATTGTACTTAACACGAACGCAATTTCGTTTACGTTGATGAAGACATTTCATGAGCTCATTCAGTATCGTGAATTTGAGATACATCGTGACTCAAGTGTGTCGTTTCAAAATGCATCATCCGTTAACTAAAAGATAAACTCATGAGCCGGCAAATTTGAATTTTACAATGAATATTTGCAGATTGACGTCATATGGAAGTCATCCAATGACTTTTGTTGGTGAATTCACTGGGTTAGCACTGGTAGTAGATATGCCATGCAAGCAATATAACGGCGATATGCAGGTTTCTCAGTGATACGTTCGATGGGCGCAATATGACGGTGATATGTATAATTGTTAGTGATACATCCCACCTATGCAACATGACGGCGATATGCGTGTTTTTCAATGATACATCCTACAACGGCGATATACATGTTTCTCAGTGATACGTTCGATGAGTGCAATATGACGGCGATATGCATATTGATAAAAATCAAGAATGACAAAAATAGGCAAAGAAACAAAGAAAGTTTACACAAGTGTTAGAATGGCTAAGTAGGTAGCGCGCTCAGCTCTAGAATTAGAAGACGTAGCTTCAAATCCTGAGGGTAGGTGAAAACTTTATCGCGGCAGGATACGTTTTAATCCAATTATCATATAGGAACATAGATAAAGCATATGGAAACAAAAAATACTAGCAGATTTTTTCAATTCAAAATGTTTGGATTTTTTATTTTTCACACCGTCACACCCATGTGAGCTCCATATGCTACACTCACTTATTGTTGGATATTCGTGAGTCGGTTTTGCTAGTGCTGATGCATTTACTGCATGCATACTCGCGTGAGAACAACATTGGTTCATTTGGATTTGTTATTGTGAATCATCATGCGATGCAAATATGACTTGAAGGGAAGCAGAGATAAGGGACACATAGCTGTGTGATTTTCTATGCCTCATCGAAGATCTACATATGATGCCAATATGAGCTACATATGTCTATCTGGGCTTATATCCAGCGCGGTGGAATTGTTTCAATTTTTAGAATTGATCCTAGAGCAAAGACTTAAACTTGGAAAAAATAGAACCTAGAGTTTTTTTATTAATGTAGATTATGCAGAGAATACGAAGTAGAGATTACGAAGATTTTTTTGAAATATTGACTTTCGATGACGTTGACGTTTGTATTGTTGGAATGCGACGATTATTTTGTCTCAATTTTCCATTTTTTTTTTGCTTAAGCCTTCTTTTTGCAAATTAAGGTCGTATATCTTTAATAAGAATACCTAAAAAAATTTGAGTGATTTTCACAGCCAAAAAAAATGGAACAATTAAAAAGCATTAATGTTTGTTGCGTTCTAACAATGCAAACTAAACATTTTAATTGCAAATAGGCTTTTCAATATTTCGAAAAACTCTTTGACAGTTCTTTAGTGTTTTATATATACATTAAAAAGCGCTTTCGTATCTTAATCCAGATTCAAGCCTAAAAATAGAAAAAAAAACCACCGCATAGACTGCTAGCGTACCACCATTTTCTATTGAAAAATCTTTTGAAAGTTTTTGCCAATACTTCTTACATATTTTGTAAGACACCCATTCTAACGTTTCAATAAATTTCATCCATTTTTGAAAAACATTTTCGAAGTCGTCGTGAAAGTTCCTGGCCTAGTGTGGTAGTATTTCCCCTTAATAAGGGACTCTGAGAAACTTTTGAGTGACTTTCTTAGTGAAACGGACACAAAATTGGGCAATTGAAAACAAAATAATTTTTATTTAATTCCAATAATGGCTACTTCAACACTACAATTGTTTTAGTTTAACGTTTGTGATGATCTTCTCATGGAATAATTATAGAAATTAACGTGGGAAGCGTTAAAAATAGTTTCGGGGCTTTCCATAACCTCAATTTCTTTCCCATTCAATTAAAAAACTTCTGAACAATAAAAAAGCTGAAACGTTTACTCTCTTTGAGTAAGTGAAGATGAGTGTTCGCGATTACAACTTCAAATATTTATGATTGTTCCTTGAATCAAGCATTTGTATATGTACTTGGTATTTTCGTAAAATCTTTTTTTCGTTCATTTTTATCGTACGAATATCATCTCGTCGACGCTCAAGTGTATATTCGAGCATAGCGTGTAATTTAGATCGACCGACTCCCCCATTGTGTTTTATTTTATACCCTCCATCATGTGGACAGTTTGAGTAGCTATTTAAAGAGACGTATACTATCAGAATGGCCGCGAATATAAATACATCCGATTTCGCTAATTCTATCTCGGCTGTTAGTGGCAAAACTTTTCAATTAATCATTTACTTCGTACAATTTGATGCTCAACATGACCAAAAATATCCTTATTTAAAAAAGAAAAGTAGTAGTTATTCTCTAGAATTTTCGTTACTAGTCACAATGTGGAAAGTGTTTTTTTTCGATGAACAGACACGAGCAAAACCTCACTATTTCGCCCAGGAAAAATATTCGCTATTCTTTTCAAGGGGTTCGGCTACTGTGAAAATTTCGAATCATCGATACTCGCTTGAGGCAACTCAAATTGAGGAGCAAGAACCGACAGGTGGTGCAGATATCGTAGATCGAAGCCAAACTTATGATTACATCGATAGAACTGCTAATAAAACTTTAAACGCGTTTTTCTCGAAACTATGTTTTTCAAAACGGTGTACACTATATCACAAATACTTTTTGATATCCTTATTTTTATTATTATCCAAAATCATATTTTGCAGATTCAGTTCGTAGATCGCTGAATAAGAATCCTTAAAAATCTTTGCGTGATTTTCGCAGCTCAAAACTGCCCAAGGAAATTTGGGAAATAAAAAAATGATTTTCTTTCCATTCCAACGATGGAAACTTCAATACACTGTTTTCATATATATATATATATATATATTGTGTTTACACTACGAACCCATAATTTTTCAAGCCGCTGTTGTGAATAAATTGCTTACTTTGTACGATTATTGTCCTTTTTTTTACTGCGAAATGGGCCCTCTTCAAATGTCCAAATAAATGCCTTTTTTACCCGCCCACTATCAAGCTATTTTTCCCTTGAACTATCATATCTCAAGAGTATCAACCCAAATTTTTGTGTACCTGAAAATTGCAAACTATGATTTTTTAAGTAAAAAATGGTTTTTTTTCACGCATTGATCGCTTCCTGATTTTTTCCCGCCATTTTAAATGTCGATTACAATATGATACTGAGAATGCCATATTCTATGAGGTTCAAACCAATACGCTGAATTTTGGATAAGCCATTCGGAACAATAGAATCAACGTGGCAATCGTTTGAACATGGCTGGGGTCACACTGACCCCATGTGACCCACTGAGTTGCTGGGCGAGGGTGTGACCTCGAAGGGTCATACAAGTAAATCTCCAGAGGATTTTTCAATCATCTTCTTCATTTCTTCAAATTTTTTTTTCAATAACTAATTTTCGGGCCGGCACGGCAATCTAACTCCTTAAGTTCGCATACGTATTACAAGAATTCTTTGAAATATAGTTTGTGAACTTCACACCTGCCACGTAATTTAATGTGTGCGCACACACACACACACGCACGCAAACATGTTTGGATTTCGTGGCCTCACGTTTCTCGCTTTTCGACCATGAGCTCGTCGTGACTTTGCTTCTGGAATATGACCCGTTTAAAGAGTAGGACCTTGGTCGTCGTCGCCAAGGTCGACAATAATGCGGTGGTACAAAAGTAGGGAGAGTTCCGAGTCATCGAGCACGACTATGCATACGAAAAGCGTTCGCGCAAGGACGGGACCTCTGGTGCGAGAATCTCGCGGATAGCATCGATTCTGCTTCGTTGAATGTAACAACACACATACGAATCCTCCTCCGCTCCCGATATAAAATAACTCTCTCCGTCTCCCCGTAGGCTGTGCTATTTTCGCTCGACTTTTATTCCGCTTATCTAATTTTCTATCCGTTATCTCTGTCGCTTTCGAAGATTCGCAAAGCTACTTCTCAGCGAGGAAGTCAAAATGCCGGAAGTCAGTTCGAGGACGAAACTTTGTGAATGTTTGACGTCCGTGAGACAACAAACGCGTGGAGGCTTCGTTTATCTCGTTCGCGTTATTTTTCGTCTGTCGATATCAGACTTTTAAAAATAATTGTTCGCGTGTGAGGACAGACGTTTTTTTTTCTAAAGTATCTTTAGAAATACTTGATGAAAGTGGAAGAAGGATATTCTTTGTCATCTGCAAGGTTCAATTGGATAGTTTTCATCGAAAATAAAACGCCATTTTTTGTGCTCACTCTTTTGAACTTCTTAGGTTTGGAGGTTTGCAAATTCGATAATTTTATTAACGTTTTATGATAATATGATCAGAGAGCATTGTTCTAGGACAAAGATGTCAAGTGGATGATGTAGAAGATAGGTAAAATGCAATGAGATCATGATTTCATTACCTCAATCTTTCGGTTAAGTTTAGGTTACGTAAACGGAACGTTTTTTTTACTTTTTAGAGATCTGTAGCCTTAATCTTCAAACAAATGTGTAACAAGAATGTGCTGTAAATTTTAAATTGAAAATAGGGCGAGCTAATTCTGGACGAGTTAATTGGAGTCAATTGCGATCGTAACGAAAGTGGTGAGAATTTACTCGGGATTACCTTTACGTATGTATAATTTTATACATGACAACAATGATTTTGAAGTTTGCATCGTTGGAAGGCAGCGAAAATTCTTTTTAATTAGTATTTTTATTGTTATCGAACATCATATTTTGCAGATTCACTCCGTAGATCGCTAAATAAGAAGCCTTTGCGTTATTTTCATAGTTCAAAGCTGCCCGAGGAAATTTGGGAAATAGGGAAAATTATTTTTGTTGCATTCCAACGATGAAAACTTCAACGCCATTGACAACGAATAATAGATCAACAAAAGATTTTAGCAATAAAATGAAAAAAGTGGTAATATCGCTCCATTCGTGATTAAAAAAGCAGTTCTGCACTCTCTCTCTCTCTCTCTCTCTCTCCCTCTCTCTCTCTCTCTCTCTCTCTCTCTCTCTCTCTCTCTCTCTCTCTCTCTCTCTCTCTCTCTGAGATAATTATTTCTCTCATTCACGCCTCGCAAATCGATTTAGTTTGAGTTACACCATTGGAGTAAAGCTGTTGTATATTTTTTCACATGGCTTTTATCCAAATCTTTTTCCTGGTCCGCAAACATTCTGCCTTTCTACTTTCCCACAAATCTTTTCTCGAATTCTATTTTAAAAAGGTAAAAAAAACCAGAATATTCGAATCGACAATTGTACGATAGATCTTGTTGCATAAAACACAGCTAAAATTTCCTCATCAATACGACTGCGCTGCACCTTTGTAAATAAATAAAAAGGATAATAAAAGAGTCGAAAATTCGCGCACTTGAGTTTCAGTTGTTGCAGTCAATCAAACTAAGAATAAAATTCTTATTACGGGCTATCAAAATGCCTCCGATATTATTGCGAAGAAAAGAAGTTGCAATCTCGAGTAAGAAGACGAAATTTGATACGATCGCACGGAGATCGATGATCAGCAGGAAAGACAGCAAGTAGTAACGGAGAGTATATTTTCGGACTGAGATACCCAAGAGGTAGAGAAAAAGAGAAAGACGATTTTGACGTACAACTTATGCGAGCTCTCTCTTTATTTGTAACAGTCTTTCGGCAAATGCGAGATAAAGAAGCAGCAGGAGATGACGATCGATATAGAAGGTTTTACTACATAGAAATAAACTAAATTCTCCTCGTTTATATTATTGATTTTCATTGAACAAAATTATTTTCTCGGACAGCGCAAAATAATACACACTGTTTGCTATGCGCGATTGAAATTGATTGTAATGGAATGACAAATTGAGAATCTAACGTACATGATCACTTTGAAGTTCGTTGAGAAAAATGCAATATCTTTGTGGAAAAATGATGACAGGTGTTTTAATCCTTCGACTGCACACTGGGTCTTTTTGACACCATTTTTTTCCACCGACTGTATGTCAAAATGGGGTAATCTATATATTCGGCCGCAGTGCGGCGCTCGAATGTTCCCCCACTCCTACTCTATAGGTGGCCACTCGGCCCCCATCCTACATCCCGTGCAGAAATGTGACCGGGCATTCCCTACTTTGTGTCCGGCCCTGACCAGACTTGCCTTGTCTGATTTACCTGACCGGGGGCCCTCCCATGAAAAAAACCGGGAAGGTCGCAAAATAGTTTTTTATGGCTTACCCTCTATGTTTGGAAATTACAATCTTCTGGCCGGGATACATTGTGAACAAGTAAATCTTTACGTAATGTTTACCCGGCCAGAACATTGACGCGTTCTGAAAAGTGGAGCCTGTCTTTGAGAACTAAAGAAAAGCTACTTGATTTTTTACCTCATCGACGATATTTATAATTGATTGAGATGAAACTGATACACCTGTTGTAATTCTATTCATCATTGAAAGCATTCATTCCATCAATGAACATCGACGAAGATAACAATGCTCATCATAAATACCGGGATTACGATAACTAATGATTTGAGCATCAAGAATAGCCAAATTGTTTTATGAGGCAAAAAAATAAATCAGGTCATTGGTGGTTTTTAAACGCCTTGTCGCCATGTTTCGAAATATCAATGTTCTGGCCGGGAAGACATTCTCTGAATGTATTTCGCCAAAAATCCGCCAGGTGGCTACAAGCGAAGCGCTTCGCGTAAGCAAGGTACCATCGTACGAGGATAAAAGTTCGTCCTGTGGGTTGTACCAAGTACAGCAGTGCTAGGCGTACAGCGTGCACTTACGCTTACGATTTTGCGATAATTGCAAAATAACCCTTTGCACTCTAGGCCTTTTTCGCTCGGATAGTGATTTTGTACGTTTTTCTGTCTCTTTACCTATCAGGAAATGCGAGCAAGCGTATGTGTACACTCATAAACAATCTTAGCAAGTAGCTAACCAACAAACAATATGTTGTCGAAATACTAAATAGAATACACTCCCGATTTTACCTCGTCAAGGATTTAAAAAAAACGCTGAAACGTCATATTTAATTTCCTCGTTTGGGCAGTATTTTTTCTCCAATTTAAGAGGCCAGTCCACTTTGAAAATTTAAAAAAATCGAAAGCAAGCAAGACTTGAAGAAATCGACGATAATGAGCAATCAGAAGGGATTTTGTACGGTGCAGGAATTGCCGATTGAGTTTAGGTAAGAGTTTTTCATAGTATAAACTTCAAAGGCGTTTTTCTCGAAACAACGTTTTCAAAATCTAGCTCCATCGTATCTCTAAAACTAATAAACCGATTCTCTTGAAATTTGAATCACATATTGTAAACATGATTCGCAACAAGATGACCTTCGATGGTTTTAAACTGTTGATTTTTACTCTTTTTTTTGTTGCGAAAAAGTGCCCAAAAACGCGTTTTTTTGTACTTTTTTCGTTTTTCATCTCCCATTTTTTTATTTTTTGATAAAACTTCATATCCGGGGGTCCTTTTGTAGCTGGTGTCATACTGAATCTAATGGACTTTGATTTTTTGTTTCAAACAAGCCGTTGCCGAATTGTGATGGAGTTACCTAGCCTACCTATTTTTGAGGCGTTACGTTAAACTATAGTTTTTGTACTTAAAAAAGAATCAAAATGGATTAAATTTAAAAAAAATGTATTTGAAGACTTTATTTATCAAGCCCAACAACTTTTATATTAATATCTTTTATAAAATCCTCAGAACAAATCGCGAAAATAGCCTTTTTCCGTGGCTCCGAAGTGGACTGTCCCCTTAAGGGTAGGCACCTGAGTAAACGGCGAGAAAAACAGGTAATTTTTGGGAATTTTTATCGAAAACGGTATGTCCAATTTTGTCCAAATTTGGATACAATATTCTTCGATAGTTTTTCTCGTTCACCACGTGGGGGTTTTCATTTGATTGAACCATTGCTTTTTCATGCAATGTGTATGCAATCCAAAATCGTCGGAAATTGCGAACGAAAAACGAATGTTAAATTTCAAACGGTCGCAATTCCGTCATAAATGAAAATTAAAAAAAAAATCCTATGTAACGAACGAGAAAAACTATCGAAGGATATTGTATCCAAATTTGGACAAAATAGGACAAGCCGTTTTCGAGATACATCTGGCACCGACTTTGAAAACTATGTTTCGAGATAATCGCGTTTGAATCGCTTCCAGTCAACGAATTTATTTTAAAAAATCCCTAAACATACCTCATTGTACATATTTTCCAATTTCAAAAAACCCGGGTCCGATCGAAACATTAGTTTTTGAGATAAAAATTCCCGAAGTTTACCTGTTTTTCTCGCTGTTTACTCAGGTACCTCCCCATAAATTTCTACACGGGATCTTGCCCGCGTACTGAGGACAGCTGTCGAAAAGGACCTGGGGTCGAATCCACCCCGTTTATGAAGTAGTGCGGTGAAAGTGAATAATTTTTTGTTGTTGTGAAATTTGGTGTTTTTTACTACATGTAAGTGAGTTAGACTAGAAAATGTTCAAAGATATTTTTATGTTGCGCTACTGTGTAAATTATGTATTTAGAATGTCGACCATAAAACTAAAAGCAAGTGTCCGTTATGCAGAAGAGCTATGTGCAACGAGCACCGAATGTACTTATGCATCGATTGCGGTTAATGTGAATAATAATAGGTCATTGAAGTGAAAAGTACGGAAAATATACGTTTTCAACAATTAATCTGCCGAAGGAGTCGATTTTTTCCATTTTTCACTATCCTGAAAATGCTCAAATTCAAACCGCCGAATAAATAAACTTTTTAGAAAGACGGTCAACACTGTCTTTTTTCGTATCTAAAAACCTTCCTCTTTAAAAACCTCGATGGCCTTTTTTATACATTTGAAAAGACAAAAGAACAGGATTATTTTCGTGTACGTATTTTTCAACGTATCTCCCACTTTCAACGAATGTTTGGGCCCTTAATTCGTCGTTTTCTTAAAAAATAAATGTTGGACCATAAAATACGTGGTATTGGCTACAAAAAACGTCTCCACAAAAAAATGCATATTTACCGAAATACAACGACCTGAAAAACGTCTGGGGTAGGATCGACCCCATATGCAGTCAGAGGTTCGTGGCGGAAGTGTGCAGTCGAAGGGTTAAGATACATTTGAAAAAGTGAACAACACATTTTTTAGGAAAATGTGTATTGGTAAATCTTCCAGACGAAGAGTGTGCGCATGTTGAAGGGAATCCTTTTTTTAAGCCCTTTTTTGTAATAAGTGACGGTAAGTAAGGTTTGTTGGGTATATGAACAACAAATTGGAGTCATCTCAAACATCCTCTACATCATTCGCACGTTGTTGCGTAATATGAACGGAGGGATAAGGCAGATTAACGGAGATGCAGAAAGAGGGGGTAAGATACAGAGAGAGGGAGAGAGAGAAAGAAAAAAAAAAGAAATACCCACGTTAAAGCGTTTATGCAATGCACGTGCCTCATCAGCGATTTCCTCTTCTCGTTCGTCTGCCATTATGATTATATTGTACACCGTGAATACAATAATATGTATACAGGCACGTATTAAGAGTACCAGAAGGTAATTAGAAATTACGAAAAAAAAGTAGGAAATCCGTTTTTTCGCCCTCTTCGTCCGTAGAAGAACGTCATTAAATTCGGCAAATTTGTAAATGATTGATTCCTGTTGGAATAGCGGATATTCCAGAACTTCACATTTCTTTTGAATAACAAAAAACGATGTTGAAGTTTGCATCGTTGGAAAGCGGCTAACATTTTTTTCTAACGTTCCCAAATTTCCTTCGACAGGTTTAAGGGATTAGGCTACTGTAAAAAATTCCAAAAATCGCTCGTCGCTTGCGGCAACTCAAAGTGAAGAGAAATTGCAGAAATGGCAGATTGAAGGGAAACTTATGATTGCAACGATAGAACTGCTAGTAAAACTTGAAACGCGTTTATCTCGAAACGATGTTTTTCAAAACGGTGTACACGATTTTTCGATATGTAATGAACGGACTGGCTTGAAATTTGGTACAATTATTCAGCGTAATAGTAGTTTAGTTTTGACCAACGTTTTTTTAACATTTGCTTCATTAGTTATTAACAATGATAATGACATTTTCCCTCGAAAGTCGAAAAAAAATGCATTTTTTTTAATGATTGGAATACGATGACAAACAAAAAGCTCGGTCAAACTTTTAAAAAAATTTGCAAATTATTTTAAAAAACTCGTTCTTTGGTTTTAGATTAACCGGGCGGCCAAAGTGAAGTACACCGTTGAGCCCTTCACGTTCAAAGGTCCTTCACGAGATTGTTTATAACCCCTTTGATTATTATTTTTTAATGAAATTTAGTACACAAGTTTGTTGACATACGTACAGATGAATATTCAGCCGATTTTTCAATCAGCTTACTTACGCCTTAATTTTTTTTGTTTACTAACCCTGATTTTTTGGTCGTCACAGCAACCTAACCCCTTAAGGTATAAAAATTACGCGATAATTTTTTTGACTCCCTATTAAGCGATGTACAACCCAAGTTGACAAAATATGATTTTCGATAATAATAAAAATGAGGTATTAAAAAAAGGCGTTGCATTCCAGCGATCCAAACTTCAAGCTCATTAACAAAAATATATATACTTGAACGACGCTTTTTGATAATCCATCATAACTGTAAATAATCGCAATCTCTCTCCTCTCTCTCTCTCTCTCTCTCTCTCTCTCTCTCTCTCTCTCTCCCTCTCTCTCTCTCTCTTTGAGAAATCGTGACAACTACGCGTCCCTTTAATCTCTCTCGCAAATCACGAAAAATTATTTTTTAAAAGCGATACGATTTTTTCTGCTTAAAACAAAAATATTCTCATCGGAATTTTTTGTATAACGAACTTATAAGTTAAATTTTTTTATTATGACTATCGGCATTTTTTGTACAACGAACTTATTATTTTTTTATTATGACTATTCCAAGAAATTCCAGTGGGGATATTTGGCATACGATTCTTCAACAGCTTTGCTCAAGTAGAGCACAATTTTTACGACTCTTGAGCGTAAAACTTGTTTCTCCTTTGAACGAAATTCCTGAAAGTCCTTGGTCCTGCACACAATCTTTATAACTACATATGTATGCATGTGTGTGTATTCAGGTATATATGCGTGTTTGGGAGTATGTCTGTGTCCGTGATGGTCGTAACAATGACTATAATCGGAAATAAAATCCTCCATATATGGGAACCGTGTGCTCGCGACCGCAAGAATGACTCACGAGGTTGTCTCAGCTGCCAATTGCACTCACATGTGTAAAAACGATAAATAACTTCGCCTTTTCTCACGAAGTTTGTGGAATGCAATAGTTTTTTTTTTGTTTTCATTGTCCATTGCGACATGGCTATTCTTCGTGCAGACACGCCCTTTTTTCTACATTTTTTTATCGCCCATTTGTCATCACCTTGCTCGGAAAGTAAATTAATTTGTCCATTCTTTCAATGTATCACTCTAATAAGTAAAACGCCATGTACTTGTTCCACGTGTGAATATTTCGGAAGTGTGTCGCTTTCTACATTTTTCTTGTATTTCACCTTGACGAAAAGAAGGCATTTCCTATTTTTCGCGAACAATTTTCCTTACACGGTTTTATATACTTTCTATTTATACCGTATTTAACTACAGTCGAACCTCGATATAACGAAATCCTCGATATAACGAATATTTGTCCATTCCCTTCCGATAAACACCCGAAACCTTTATACAACAAAATAATAATATTGCTTGTAAAAATGACTCTGATTTGAATCTTTCTTTCTTTAAAAAATATCCCTAAATTTATACCACTAATTTTTTTTTAAGAACATTTTAAACATGATCTCGATGTAACGAAACCTCGATATAAAGAATCCCTAGAGATTCGTTATATCGAGGTTCGACTGTATTTTAAACAAATTTAAATATTTTAAACAAATATGAAGAATTTTCCCTATACGGTTTTATATACTTTCTATTTATAGGGTATTTAAATATTTTAAAGCTTTCTTTCCCCAAATTCTTCGTGGGATCTGTCTCTCTCTCTCTTCCCCCCTCCTTCGCCCTCGGTAAATGTCTTACGAACGTGTAGTATACCTATTTGTAGATGTTGTCGCATACTTCCTCGACGGCGTCGAAGCAACTGCACACGATGAATGATGGGGAGACGGAAAGTAGGAGGAAGAGGACGTGATCGATAAAGCGGGTGCGTGAGTTGCGTGTGCACGTGAAATTAGTGCCAGAGGTTCAGAGCTCGGAGTAAGGGAGGAAATCTTCTTTCCATCCTCTCTCTCTCTCTCTCTCTCTCTCTCTCTCTCTCTCTCTCTCTCTCTCTCTCTCTCCTCTCCCTCTCTCTCACTCTGTGTGTGTCTCTCGTATTCTGGCTGCGGTCTCGTCATCGTTGACAGATGAGGCCGACTGTACGAACTATATATATGTATACACGCACACACACCAACATATTACGCAGAACGAATACAAACGACAGAGAGTACTTCAGGTCAAACGGTATACCAGCTGGTAAAGCAAGGAAAATGAAACACGTGCGTGCTCGTTTCGCGTTTGTCAAGGGGAACAACGGGGTTCATCGTATTCGTCCTTAATGTTTCAGCATATGCAATCGTAATAATTCTCTCTCATACCCTCCGTACGTCTCTCGAGAAAGCATTAACTTCGTTTCGCCTCACTCTGGCCTGTCCACCCATTGAAAGAAAGATTGCAAATAGCCCGAGAACGATTTGTCCCCCTCTACTTTCTTTTTGAGTGGCTGGGGATCCAAAAGTTTCCATGGAAAAGGCATAACACGACAAAGCTCGAGGCACAAACGTAAAAACGAAGGTATGGACATAACAATGAATGAGATTTGTATATACGGTTTCTACGATGAAACCGATCTAACGTGTAAACGGTTATTAGTACTTGTCATCTATGAATCAATTGTTCATGAGTATATCACTCCTACTTTTACGGGGTTAGGCTTCTGTGAAGATTTCAAAAAATCGAAAGTCGCTTGAGACAACTCAAATTGAATAGGAAGGTCCAACATATAGTGCAGGTATGTTGCAGATTGAAGGTAAACTTATGATTACACCGGTATAACTGATAGTCAAACTTTAAACGCGTTTTTCTCGAAACTGTGTGTTTTCCAAAATGGTGTACACGATTTCTCGACATCTAATTAACGAATTGATCTGGATTTTGGTGTACTTATTTAGTGTAATTTAGTGTAATAGTAGTTGAGACTTGACTGACGTTTTTCTACTTGAATTTTTTTTCATTAGTTATTATCAATAATGATGTCATTTTCCTTGGAAAATTGAAAAGAAAATCCATTTTTTTAAATATCGGTCAACTCATAGCCAATATTATCTGATTTAAGAAGAAAAAAAACTTGTCTGTTTTTTTCAGATCAACCGGGTAGCCAACGTCAAGTACACCGTTGAGCCCCTCACGTTCAAAGGCTTTTTACGAGATTGTTTATAACTTTTTTAACGGGCTACACCTACCTAGGTGCGTCAAAAAATTGCATTTTCCAAACATATTTTTATATATGACAACCATGTCTTTCTCGCTTTTTCGTGCGTGTAAACAGGACCTAAAAAAGGTATTTTAGGGCCTAGGTCTTAAAAATTCGCGCGTTTGCATTTGTCACGCTCTCGGGCATTGAACGCCGCTGTGAAACAGTTGTCACTCTTTCAGCTGTAACTTTCACCTGACACCGCGATAAACTTGTGTCGGGATAAATAACATATATTTATTGATCTCGAAATTGTCTTTGCAAATAGTACATTCAAATATAATGATGCATTGAAAAAGTACTCTGATATAACGCAATTATGTTTTCCACGCTTTTTCATGCGTACGAACGGTGAACGCCTTGTTATAAATTATTAATAAGATGGTATATTAAGATATGCTGACACATTACAAAATTACGTGTGGTGCCAACGGGGGGCTCCGCCTCCTTCCTCCGGGAGGGCTTACGCCCCCTCCAGCCCCGGACGGCGAGCGTAATGCAGCTTCCATGTGCGATACAGCTTCCATATACAATGCACCTTCTGCACGTGCTTGCAGACATATGTATTTTACAATACCAAAGCTCGGAAAACATAGTTTTGTTATATAAAAAATCGTGTGCACCGTGGAGACAGGGGCTTTTACGCCTCGCCCGATGTTTTCAGAACGAAACGATATTTTTATCTTCACCCAAAGCCTATTTTTTTGAAAATTGGAGTCGTAAATTTCTAATAAGAATACGTACTTTCTACGATTTTCACAGCCTAGATCGGCCGAAAAAATTGAGCAATTAGGAAGAATCCATTTTCGTTGCATTCCAACTATGACAACTTCAACGTCATCGTCTGCCGGTGGCCATGTTTTTGTTGTTTTTCAGTATTTTTTTTTCTAAAGGCTCTCAACATATGTATCTCAGTGTTGAAAAAATGCCTTTCTTTTTCACCAACCGTTTCCCAGAAAAAAATTGCAATTTTTCAGGACCCCTAGGTTATTTTCAGGGCCCCCTTAATTATTAGTTTTTAAATAAAATTTGATGCACAACTTTGTTGGTGTACGTACAAAGAAACGCCCAACCGATTTTTCAATCATCTTACTTAACCCTTCAAAATGATTTTTTAAAAATAATCTTGATTTTCGCGTCGTCACAGTAGCCTAACCCCTTAACGCGTAGACCGAAAAACAACGTAATAATAATAACATGGAAAAGTCCATCGATTTTTTCATTCACGTACGACAAAAGATATATGTAGAGGTACACATTAACGGTGCAAAAAAAAATTATGACTCTTTGTCCGTGTTTGCGTCGCAACCTTGGCTCTAACCTCGTGTCACAATAATCGCGGCAAACGAGGAAGCGCCCTCAAGCAATGTTTGCAAAAGTTCGTCGCATCGTTGCAACAACTTTGCCGAACAAATTTAATCGCGACGCTAATCGCTGCAACTTCTCGGTACAAGCCTACCTCTTCGTAAGCTACTATGATCTTTCCTAGAAGCTAACGAAACGAAGTGAGAGCACTCCACAAAAATAACAGGAAAAAATCGTTTTTCCAGAATGTAGCCTGATTGTTTTGGAATTGATCCCATTGATCTTTCGACAGTTTTTAGCGACAAATATTTATTCCAACCGCACGGTTAGTAAAAATCACGATTTACGAAAAAAGCAATAAAATAGAACAATGTAAATGAGCAAAACCATTGGCAGCATATAGTGCAAATTGTCTAGAACCGAGATTAATTGAAAGTTAGGAATGCGGTGGTCGAAAGTGGTGTTAAAGTTTGCACCGTTCGAAGGAAACGAGAATTTCGTATAACTTAAATTTATCTCTCGATTTCCATTAAAATCCGTGATCATTTTTCGCGCATATCTGATGCGGATCCTAAAAAATATTTGATTGATTTACGTAGCTTCAGGGACTATTCTACTGTGACGGCTCAAAAAGTAAGCTATTAATAATAATGTTTTCTTGAAAAGTATTGCATGTATCGATAGTAAGTTTTTTTTGCCTAAACGTACACTCTGACAGAATAAAAAACAATATTTTTCGTTGTATATAAATGTATATGTATTTAACTATTTATAATTGTATAAAGGCATGGAAAAAGTATATTGTGGCGTTGATGATTTGCGCTCTCCAAGTAATCGGAAACAAAAAATTCAACAAGATTCTTAATCTGTATGAGTGTCGCTATCGCCCGAACCAGGATAATTATTTTATATTGCAAAATAACCAAATGTCGTTGTTTTTTGCAAAAGTGTTCGGAAAACACATTTTTTTTCGTCATAATTTCGGCGAAAGTATAAGTTCAAATTAATATTTTTCAAGGGGCTATACCAGTGTGACACTTTAAAAGAATCGATTTTTTTGTTGCCATTTTCGACAGTTCATACTTTCAACAATATCCTGTACTTAGCAGTTTTTGTGGTAAAAATCATTTTATCTTGCAAAAATCGATAGTTAAATCTTTAAACGCGTTATTCTCGAAATTAGATTTCTCAAATTTGCTGACATTGTAACTCAAAGAGCAATTATCCGATTGACTTGAAATTTGAACTGAGTACTCTTGAATATATTTACTCTACAATGACGTAGGATATTTTTGCTTGGATGAAAATTGACGATTTGGCATCGAAAAAAAACGACCATTTTATAGGCAAGAAAATACTTTTTTCATAACTACGCCATTTTGTTAGATTTTGATATTTTTCGAAAATCCTACGTCATTGTACAGGAAATACCTTCCAGTTTAACGACATTTTCTCCTTTTTCGGTTTCAGCTACTCAATCGGCCGGAATCATGTCAGCAGTAGAGGAACTTTTTTTTGGCGCCTCCGAAGGCAGCGCCTAAGGCGCTTGAATCTCAATATTTTTCTATGAAAAAATTATGTAATATAGGTCAAATATAGCTAAATATATTCTTAATTTTCCGATACATTTGATCGAGTACTTTTCTTCCAAAAAATTCCCTAAAATCACCCAAATGTTCAGCGTTCACACTGGTATAGCCCCTTAATGATCCTAGTTCAGACGACAGCCATACATATGCTGAATATGCAGTAAAATACTCAGCCCGATTGGTTAAGCCGTTTTTCCGAAAACGCCAACGCTAGGTGAAAAAAGTCGTTTCGAGAAAAATACGTTTAAAGTTTGCTATACGATACTATACAATACTAACCGCTAGAGCGTCCTTTTACTCATACAGTAAAAGGAGAGACTACTACTATACAGTAAATGTATAAAAGTATACGTGTATATGTGTATACCTAGGTATTAATTGAAAACAGCTGTTCCCAAAAGCTGCCAGGGACGCGCAGCGGGTAGCCGTACAAGAAGCGCGCGCACCGAGCGCTTCTACTTTGGAACGCTATATCGTGGATTGGGGTTACTTTGATTCGTGGGATTACTTGGATAAAAACTTTGTCTTGTTTTTAAATTCAAATTACGAAGTTCCTGAACGCGAACGAAGGTTTTTTTACAGTTGGCTAGCCTGAAGGTCTCTTTATTCCATCACTCAGACGCAACACGAGAGAACGGGTTTAATAGACCGTAAAAATATTTAAAAAACGTAAGTAATGTATTTAAACTATTCTTTATGCTCGAATAACTTAAAAAATAATACGTTGAGTGTTGCAATTACATGTTTTTGGTAACAATCACCTTGTCAGATGTTTATTATGGGGTGGAATGCAGGCAAAATTTTCAAAAAACCGATTTTTTTACATTTTCTTGAAGTATGATGTTTCGAAAATATTCCCTGGAAATTTCAAGTCAATCCGATGGATAGTTCCCGGGATATCCCACAATTAGTAAAGGGGCGTCGGATCCCCATGGCAGATAGCGGCTAACAAACGCGCAAGCGATAATACCCGGGAAGGCAGAATGCTTCGAAGACAACAACAAATTAATATTTTGGAAGCTTCCACATCGCCATAAGCTCTATTGTATGGGCCAGGAATTGATGATTCGATGTAAGTGATTTTTTAATTAGTATTTCTATACATAAATCAAGTGCAAAATTGGAAAACTCTTTCAGAAATTTTCAAAAATGTATTACTCAAAAACTATGAACTTTAGCAAAATTTTATAAAAAATACTTTCGTTTTAAAATTGCCCAAAATGTTAAAAAAAATAATTCATCCCGAAAAACTTTAATTTTTTGAAGAATTGTTTTAACAATTGGCTATAAACAATTGAATGCTCGAATTTTCGGCAAAAATTATGATATTCGGATTCAGCGGATCAAAATACATGAAAAAAGTTTAGCTTCATCCATCGAGCTCAAAATTTTACGAACATATAATACCGTATCCACATCGAAAAACTTTAAACGCGTTTTTCTCGAAACTATGTTTTTCAAGTCGGTGATCACTATAATTATACATGCCGAAGGAGGTCCGACAAAGAGTGCGATGTTTTTATAAATAATCAATATTTTTCTTTGAAAATTTGTACAAGTCAAGTTGAAATATAACATAAAAAGTCTGCGTAACCACTTTTGTAAAACGAACTTAATTACTATTAAATTTTTCTATTGAAAATGCTCGTTCTTTCACGCCTCTGACTGCATCTCACTCCTTAAGCTACACCATTATGCTTTGTTGTGTGAGATAATCTCAAAAACATTTGTTGTTTCGTTAGGGTGTGTTTGATCGCTTCGACGGGGTAACATTGATCATTGGTCAATTTCACCCCACTCATTATCTGTATTGCTAGTCTCGGAGTATACCCCGGGATTTTCATCTGTTGATAATTTTTTAAATTATAGTTTTCAATTGTAGAAAATTTTCAAGGCAGGTATAGGGATAGCGTCAGTTTGCGAATAGAAGCGACGCTACTCGTGTCTAAACGCTCCGAATCGTTTCGTTTATAAATATCGAACGCTCAGAATTATTCTTTGCACATCGAAATGGATAATCCAAAAGTGTACGCGGGGAAAAAGGGAACAAAACGGAGCTATGTGACGAGGAGTCGAACGAAAATTTCGAATCGAAAACCTCCGAACCGTTATAGCTCCGAAAATAGTTCTGCAGAGTATGTGAGCACGTCGGCGAAAAAGTTAAAATCGTCGGACGATTTAGAGGTCGGTGTTACTAATGATTTCGGTTATCGTATAGTACACCTCGTCAATGCATTGAACATTATATCGACGTTAGTGAAGTGCAAAGTGTGTGATCGCGATGTAAAGTTTACTGAAAAAAGTTTGCACGGACTCGGATTCAAAATCGAGGTCGATTGCGGCCATTGTAAAAAAGTGCAAATCAATTCGTGTCCTATGATTGACAATGCATACGAAATAAATCGTCGGATCGTATTCAGTATGCGTCTTCTTGGCGTCGGTTTGCATGGCCTGATGAAGTTTTGTGCATTTATGGACCTACCGCGCCCCATATTTCAGTCTTTCTACGATCGAATCTTAAATTCGATTTCGATTGCCACTAAAGCTGTGAGCACAGTGAGCAAACAAAAGGCTGCACTTGAGGAGGAGACAATGTCGTTGGAAAATGGGGTGGAGGACGGAATTATCGTTTCAGGCGACGGATCGTGGCGTAAGCGCGGTTTCCGCTCGCTTTTCGGCATAACATCGCTAATCGGCTGGTACACTAAAAAAGTGATCGACGTTATGGTGAAATCGAAATATTGCAAAGCTTACGAGCATTGGGAAAAAAAAGAAAGCATCGCGGAGTACTGGAAATGGAAAAGTACCCACGACGATGAGTGCCAGGCGAACCATAGCGGCTCCTCCGGAAAAATGGAAGTCGACTCAGCTGTCGAAATGTTTCAACGGTCTGAGGAGCTCTATGGCATAAAATATAAATATTATATTGGTGACGGCGATTCTAAAACGTTTCTCGGCATATCGAATATCGATCCATACGACGGTTTCGCGATTAAAAAAAAGTGCATCGATCATATCCAAAAACGTATGGGGACGCGCCTCCGCGAAATCGTGAAAAAACAAAAAGGATTGTCTGGCAGAGGAAAGCTCACCGGAAAATTAATTGACGAGTTGAGCACATATTACGGCTTGGCTATTCGGAGGAACAGCGATGATGTTGAAAAAACGAGGAAGGCAATTTGGGCAACTATCAAACATAAAATATCCACAGATAGTGAGCCACAACATGACGATTGCTCATAGGAAGCCGAGTCGTGGTGTTCGTGGCAGCGAGCGGTCGCAAGCGGTAATATTTCTGAATATCGCCATAAGCCTGAGGAAGTATCGGAGGCAATTACGCCAGTCTTCGAAAATTTGAGCAGAGACGATTTGCTGCAGCGTCGTTTGGGCGGCTTCACGCAAAACAACAACGAAAGCTACAACAAATCAGTTTGGGCAATAGCCCTCAAGTGTCAGTCCGGGAACAAAAAAATCGTCGATATTGCAGCTGATATCGCGGTATTATTATTCAATGATGGCCTGAGAAGCCTCATGAAAGTTTTGGAGACGTTGGGGATAACTATCGGCCCAAATTGTTTCAATTTTTGCGTTGAAACCGACGCAGCGCGGATCGAGCTGGCGGAGCGCTCGCTCACAGACGCTGCAAAATTTCAATTTATCGCATAAATGAACAAACCTAAAACTTTGAACGCGTTTTTCTCAAAACCACTTTTTTGAGTGCGGCACGCAGCAGAACGCGAGCAATTTTTATCCGATCGACTTCAAATTTGGACTGCATCAATAAAACTAGATTATCTAAAGAAGTACATAGGATTTTTTCAATATCTCAATAATAAAAAAAGTTATAGCCTATTTACGACGAGAAATTTTGCTCGAAAATCGTCCTTTAATTTCAAAAGCGTGCCTATTTTTTAAAAATCAATATTTTTTCAAATCCCTGTGTACTTCTCTTCAAAATATCATATTATTAACGAAAACACTCGGTATTTTTTTTCAGATCGACTTTGAAGAGAGTTCTGCTGCGTGCCGCGAACCACTGCAGAGGCAACAGTACCTGACGCGGGAGCTTACCCAGCGTCACCATGGGCGTGAAAAATTTGAAATTTTTTTTTTATGTATCATCAATAAACAACGAACAAAGCAAATTTTTTTTTTTCGGATATCTCTTTTTTTTCCACAAAAAAAAAATTCTTGGAAAATGGCAAAAAAACAGGGGGTCACAGTGGTGTTCTGCTTTAAGAAAAAGGGGGATATCTAAGTAACCCCAATCTCAGTATAACTTTGAGCACGACTAATTCTTTTTTTTCTCATTTATTTTTAAATATTTTAAATTGTAATCTGGAAGATAAAAAGACTAAAGAAGGTTGACGTGCCCATTAAAAAAATTTTTTTGCGATATTATTCGAAGAAATATATTGATTTCCAATTCAAAATTGATCAAAGTAGCCCCAATCCACGGTACTGAGTCGGCAAAGTGAAAATCGACTTTACAAGCAATTGAAATTGAAAATGAGTTGAAAATGCAAAAAATTAAAAATCGTTTTTTTTATCCCGTTACAGTAGAATAGCCCCTTAAATCCGTCACAAAGGTATGGGCAATTGAACCAAATTAATTTTCATCGAGTTCCCAAAATAAAAAAAGATATATTCAATAATGCTGGCCGAGCGTCTGCCCTATTTTTCTATAATTTGTTTTTCATTTAAATTCAAAATCATCCCCACAGGGTCGTTCTACGACGTTAAACTTTCATAAACTGCTGCCATCGCGAACATTATTTTTCGTCAATTTCTCCCGATCTTTCGAGATTCGAGTTCCTCGGTGTGCCAAGTTTTTTTTTTGGCTCGACGTTTCGATAAAATACACCTCGCGATTGGCCGCAGCGATACGAGAAAGCTGTCGCGTTTTGTAAAATAGCACACGCGACTTACGCCCCACGGTTGAAAACATAGTCGGGAAACGAGGAAGGCGCAGAACGATTCGGGCTTCGCTGTAAACAAATGTATATATGCTTGCGCATACGCAATAGATGTACGTTTATGTTTTCAATGGTTGCCATTGTAAATCAAGAGCGCATACGTACTTTGATACACTGTTTACCTTGAAAACGCAGCCTTCAGCGGCGCTTCGTTACTCGCGATTCTATTCAAAGGCAACGATAAGCGGCGATATCCAAAAGTTTCATCGACGGTGAAAAATGTTTTTAAGGGGTCTTCTCACTTTAGACGCTAAAAAATGCTATTTTCATGAATTTTTTTGAAAGGTTTATATTATAGATATTGATATAAAAGTTGTTATATTTAATAAATACACTTTCAAAATACATTTTTTTTTAAATTTATTTATTTAAGTCACTATTGATAGACGAAAATGGTAGTTTAAAAAAATTCAAAAAAAATTGTAGTTCTGCGCTGTTGATGATATCTCGGAGATGGATCATCCGAAACAAAAAAATCAATCGATTTTAGATTCAGTATGTTAATGGCTATAGCTCATATCATACGATTTTTTATATATGCAAAAATAACAAAATGGCGGACATTTTTCGAAAAACCCAAAAAAATCGTGTTTTTTCACCGTTTTTGGCAAAAAAATAGTAAATATCAAAATATGAAAAAATTCTTGATATGAGCTATAGCTATAGTTATAAAGAATATGTGGCTAAAATTTCTCATAAGGATCGGTTCAGTAGTTCAGAATATTTTATCAACAAGCCGTCGAAAAACGTTGTTTCGAGAAAAACGCGTTTAAAGATTGTTTGGGTTACACAAATACATTAATTTGTTTTAAGTGTATTTCGAAAGTTTATCTATTAAGTATAACAACTTTTATATCAATATCTATAATATAAACCCATCAAAAAAATTCACGAAAATAGCCTTTTTTTAGCGTCTAAAGTGAGAAAACCCCTTAATAGAACTGACCGAGTTCCTACGTTTTTCAGATTTCTGTACGAGATAACACATCGAGAAAGCAATATACATTTTTCAAATATAAACGAGCTGGGTTAGCATTTTTATTCATTTATTGAGTACAGTATCGAGCACACAAATATTCAGCATAGTTTGTTTTTCTTTTTGAAATATATAATTTTGATTGAATCCTTAAGGGGTTAAACTACTGTAAATAGGACGAACACTCGTTCGTCACTCGAGGCCACTCAAATTGAAGAGGAAGGTCCTACAGATGGTGCAGGAATCGCAGATTGAAAGGTAAACTTATGATTACAACGATAGATATGCTAGCAAAACTTTAAACGCGTCTTTCCCAAAACTGGGTTTTTAAAAACGGTGTACACGATTTCTCGGGATCTGATGAACGGATTGACTCGAAATTTGGCACACTTATTCAGTGTTATCGTAGTTTAGTATTGACCGACGTTTTTCTTATTCACATTTTTTTCATTAGTTATTAGGGGTGTGCGGGTAGCAGAATTGATCGGGTCGGGTCAGGTCGGGTAAGGGGGCGTCCATTAATTACGTGAGGCGTTTAGGGGGGGGAAGGGGGTCGAGCGAAATCTCACACAATCTCACGTGGGGGAGAGGGGGGCTTCGGCAAATATCACGTAATTTTAGTAATTTTAGTAATTTTAGTAATTTTAGTAATTTTAGTAATTTTAGTAATTTTAGTAATTTTAGTAATCACCTAATTTTTATCACGTAGGGAGAGTCTCCCTACTACTTTACATGGTGGAGTAAATGGTACTACAACCTCAGTTACTTCTACTACAATTTATTTTTCGTGAGCGTATGCATTTTGAAAAATCGCACGGTAGATTAAAGGAGGGGGGAGGGGGCCGAGCAAAATCTCACGACATCTCACCAGGGGGGGGGGGGGGGGGGGGGGTCGAAAAATCGCCAAACTCACCTCACGTAATTAATGGATGCCCCCTAATTAGACTATGATTCGGATTGGGTACCCGAGTTTTTCGGGTACCCTAATTTCTTCGGGTACCCGTGATCAGACGGGTATACTCGAACTTTATCGAGTACCCGAGTTTTTCGAGTACTCGTCTCACATCGGGTACTCGATAAGTCGTATTGCCGGAACAAAATTTCGTTTTATAGTATAGATAGCGCCACGGAAACGTACCAAAACGGACGAAATAGATTCCGGATTTATGTTCTCTACCCTTCGCCGATAGGTTGGAGTTCATAAGAAATACAAATAATTGATTGAATGATTTTAGTATTTTTATGTATGTATGTACAATTTTTTTCGGCAAACTTCTTTTAAGACACTCGCATTTCAGGAAATATTGAGATATTTGAATGTCGAAAAACTAAATAAAAGCAAGATTCTTCGTCGAATTTTCATTAATTCTGTCTTCTGTCGTAATTTAATTTTTTGTCATTTATTAATTTTTTTCCGGGTAAAACTTGTTCTTCAAACGCTTATATCTCTGAAACAAATCAAGATATTTTCACTTTTAAAATTTCAAATGGAAGCTACATTCTTCTCGCTTCGAATAAACGCAGGGCGTTGAATCTTGGTCTTTTTGGGTTATTTCTCCATTTAAAATCCACGTTAAAAAATTCAAAACTTCAAGGCGTTTGCCGAAACAGAAGATATTTATTGTAAATTTGTTCCGATGGCACACTTTTTAGTTATGCCAAAACGCAACATTCCCACGCTATTACGATACGATCCGCCAAAAGTGACCGTTTTCCACTCCGCCCTAACAGACACACACAGACTTGCACGTACTTACACACACACACAGGATAGAAAAGTGAGACGAAAAAATATTTTATACAGTATTATCATTTATTCGTTTTATCGCCTAGGCTTCCTCGAGTTTTCGTTTTCTCCCATTATTCGGTCGATACACCTAAGTAAAAAATAAATATAAATAATATATACGGATCTCCGAGTCGTTTACGAATATTCGAATTTTAAGAGTACTCGACGTTTACGAGTACCAAAAATTTGAGAGTATCCGATTACCGAATTCGGGTACCCGATAGAGGCGGGTAATGCAAAAACGTAACCCGTCGGGTACCCGACCCGACCCGAACATCGGGTACCCGCACACCGCTATTAGTTATCAACGCGGTCACCCGGGGTCCAGGGGATCCCAATCGCGGCTCTGAGCCAAAATTACTATAAGTTGCAGACGGCCAAGGAGGCTAGCCTGCCTTGTAAGGGTGCTTTGGAGTGTCCTTTGTAAATACCGATTAGGCTCGGACGATTCGCGACAGCAATTTCGTCGTGGTAGTCGATACAAGCAAATCTGGGGTCGATTTTACCCTAATGTGACCTGCTAGTATATCTTTTTGTAAAAAGATTATATGAATTACTACGAAATGCGAATTTTTGGCGACGTCCGTCTATGCCATTTAAAACTCGTTACAATACTACCTGGACAACCATAAAACCATTTAGAATGTGCGACAAGCACAGAGTTTTCATCTGTGTCGACTGTGGGCGACAAACGTGATTTATTTACGATTTTTTAATATTTTTTTATTTTTTAATGTATATTTTTTACATCTTTCGACAATATATATTTTTTACATATATTTTTACAATTCATTTGTTATATATATTTTTTTACATATTTTGCAATATGTAAAAATATATTTTCACATATTGTGTTTACACTATGGTCTCACAATTTTTCGTGCCGCAGTTGCAAATAAATTGCTCATTTTTCACGATTATCGTTCTGTTTTTACTCCGAAATTGGCCCTCTTCAAATGTCGAAATAAATACCTTTTTTAAAACGCCCACTAGGAAGCTATTTTTTCCCTTGAACTATTGTATCTCAAGAGTATCAACCTACATTTTTTTTAAATTGAAAAACGCAAGTTTTGGTTTTTCAAGTAAAAAATGGCTTTTTTCACGCATTGATTCCTTCCTGATTTTATCCGCCATTTTAAATGTCGATTTCAATATTATACTGGGAATACGACATTCTAGAAGGTTCAAACAAACGCCCTGAATTTTTATAAGCCATTTGGAACAGTAGAATCGACGTGGCAATCGTTTAAACATGGCTGGGGTCACACGGACCCCATGTGATCACAAAGTTAAAGGCCGAGCGTGTGATCAAGAAGGGTTAATGTACATACAAATAAATGACCAAACGATTTTTCAATCATCTTACTTATTCCTTCAAAGTTCACTTGTTTTTAATATCCCTGACTTTCGGGTCGTTACAGAAACCTAACCCCTTAAAGTTTTGGTGAAACTCATTTTATGGATGTGCAGCGATAGATTCGAAAAATGTATCAATTATATATATACATATATATATAGAGGGTAGTTAAAATTCAAAGGGGTGAAAACGGAAGTAGTAGATGGTCTAAAGATTATGAAGTGTTGCGGTGCAGCCGCGCGAATTGCGGATAATCGGCTAGTAGATATGAAGATAGTATATGTTCATAATTAAAGAGATGTGCAGCGTATATGTGCGCGCGCACAAACACACACAATCAAGAAAGAACATTTCACAATTATGCATACCGCTTTTATACGCTTAAAATACGTATACACGTCACACGGGGTAAACTTACGTGTATATATGTGTGTGTGTGTGTGTGTGTGTGTGTATGTGTGTGTGTGTGTATTTATATATATGGAATTCTTGGATACTTATACGTATGACTGTAGTGGATTTTTTCACTCGATTGAGCATAAGCTTGAAATTTTTTAAATATGATTGTTTTTTGCGTATTTTTATTAGCCTAGGTTTAACTTGCAACGAAGATTTTGTAGAACTTTCAACAATTGACCGCGTTATGGCAGTTTTTGTGAACGGTCAGATCGCCCACGCCACTACGGTGGACAGCCCTGCTGCGACTCATGCTTCTTTCTTTTGTGTTTTTGTCAGAAATGTCTTTTGGGAAATGGCATTGAAGTTCGGAAATGGCATTGTCAGAATGAAACGAAAATTCTTCAAAAAATGTTGTTCTCTTATATTTTCATTACCCGTAATCTTTTTTAGAAGACTTATGTTGTAGGTCTCCATGAAGATGATGTTGATGTTTGCTGATGAAGATGATCTTTGAAATACAATGATTTCTTTTTACCATTCTTTCATTTCCTTATTTTTCTCGGTATCCAAAGGTTTTCTATTGAAAATTATGATCGTAGATCTCTAACAAGAATCCGTAAGAATGTTTGAGTGATTTTTGTAGTCCAAATTGGCCAAAAAAAATGTTTGAGCAACTAAAAAGGATTGATTTCTGTTGCATTCCAACGATGCCAACTTCAACATCGTCCAAAAAGTATCTCAAACGCACGTTTGTGGAAAGTTCGTGGTTTAGATTTATTAAAAATCTTTTGGTAGATTCAAAGAATAATGATTTTCATTGCATTCCAACGATGCAAACTACAATATCATTTCATGAAAAGGTGCAAGCTGTAACTCCAAATCTATGTATATGACGTTGAAGTATGCATCTTCGGAATGCAACGAAAGAAAAATTTAATTCCTTAAATTTCTTCTCGCAGATTGTTCTACAAAAACCCTGGGGACATTTTTCAAGACATTTATTTTGTTATCTACGACATAAATCTATAAAAAAAGATCTTCTATAGTGTTAAAAATATGGAAAATAAAATGCCGATAACACTTTCGTTGCGTTCCAACCATGCAAACTTCAACACCATAAAATAATGTCATTTTCCCTCAAAACTCGAATTTTTTTTTTCGTGTTTGAATCACGAAAACATAAAAAAACTTCGTCAAGTCTTACATAATATTATCTATTCTAACAAAAACCCGTTTTTTTTTGTTTCAGATCAACCAGATGGCCAAAATCAAGTACCCGATTGAGCCCTTCACGTTTGAAGGTCCTCCACGACATAGTTTATAACTTCTTTAATTATTAATGTTTATTAATAAAATTTGATACCCAACCTTCTTAATGTCCCTACGAATGTCCAAACAATTTGTCAATAATCTCACTTATTCCTTCAAAATTACTTTTTTTTTATACACACCTGTTTTTCGGGTACCCACAGTAGCCTAACCCCGTAATATGTCTATGACTAAAAAATAGCGAATATTCGAAGCGTACGGCACACGTGTTTGCCCTATACATAAACGGGAGATAGGCGAAAGCACCTGCGTTTGCACACGTGTATCACCGTTAAAATTGTCATTGGGGTATTTAACGCGTATAAATACTTGTCAATCACGGTGTCTAATTTTGACCAGAACTGAAATTGCATGACATTTAAGAATTTTTAAGGCAAGGAATGGGGATTTTTTCATGATTCTTAGTATGACTTTCTGGCATAGAAGTATACTTAATGATTCTACAGAGCGACCGATTTTCTAAATTTTTATATTTTTATTTTGCTCTTTCGAACAGATGTGTGTTGTATGCCAATAAAAAGTATACGCAATAAACGAAAAGTCACCAAACTGTACACTTCCATATGTAGTAAAAAATGTGAGACAAACATAATTTCAAGATTGCTGTAAAGAAATATATTTTGGGAACATCCAGAAAAATATTACATACATTTAGGAACTTTGAGTAATATCATCTAGTCGCTTTGCACGAATAACAAAGAAAAACTAATATGTTGAGATAACGCATCATTTTTTTTTACTCTCTTCTATTCTATTTTCTATCGATTCGATATTTGCTTCTCTATCGACAAGTACCACAAAGTTAGTTCATATTGAATATAGACTCAACGATAATTTAGTAGGGTATAATAATTCAGGTAGTCTGGTAATTTTTCATGACATTTCATGACTTTTTCAGGGTCGAGTGTAATTTCATGACATTTAAGATTTTTTATGACTTTTCAGGTCGGTAGGCACCCTGTCAATGAATATACGGTAGCGTTAAGGGATTATCAGTGTTAAATTTTTTTTAATCGATTTTTTTTGCATTATTCGATAGTATAGACGAATATAAACATGCATCGCCGATTGATTAAAAATTCCGCACTCGAAACTTTAAACGCGTTTTTCTCGAAATGTCGTTTTTCAAAACGGTGTACATTCTCAAAGGAAAAGTTTTCAAGCTATCCGTCTCAAATTTTGGCACAATATTCTTCACGCCATTCTCTATCTTGCTATGGAAGCTTTTTTAAAAATCTTCATACTTTTTTAAACGAAAAACAGTCGTAAAAATCGGCTAAATTCGATACCTTTTTTTCAAACCGTCACCATTTTGTCAATTTGGGTAAAAAAAAACCTCCATAGCGAGATAGCGACTTTCATACTGATTAATAATCATTTGACAAATTTTGTTTCGGATAATATTTACGGACACAACCGTGAACACCCTGCGGACTCCTTTTTTCCGAAGACACTTTCAACCGTTCAAAAAAATGTTAAGAAAATAAAAATAAACGTTTAAAAATTTATTTTCTTTTCTTCACGAGTGCTTTGATTTGACATTAAAAAATTCAGACTGACTAGCGTATTTCGACAATCGAAAAAAAATCGCGATAATCAGCTATTTTCCGACCCGTTGCACTGTGCTGACCCCTTAAGCCGGGATATACATTTAGACAGGAAAAAAGCAATATTGAGGGATTTTTTGAACTGAGAAATAATTATTCGACAATGATCAAACTTTAGGTATACTTTAATGGTATATTTAAGTATACAAAACAATTTTTTTAAATTAATTCGTCATCAAAATGTCGGAGCTGTGGCAGAGTGTTACAGCAAGGTCGCCGCGGGAGTTGCGAATCGGTGTGCATTCTAGCTTCCCGTAGACTTTGATTTGCAAAAAAAAGTTCAAACGTTTTTTCAGCTAGAACATGTATAGTTTCTATGTGACGGTAATTCAAATCAAGAAAATGCAAATTTAAGAAAATGGCACGCATTTACAAAAAAAATCAACACTTCACGCAACATTTCTGTCAAATGTGGATTAAAAGTTTTTTTTTCCAATTTTTCAAAAACAATTCTCATTGAGTAGAAGGTACCAATATTATCAATATTGGGCCGTAACGTTTGAAGTTTTTCGCTTTGAAACTTTAGGAAAATATTCTACATATATAATTCTATCGTTTGAAGAAAGAAAAAAAGACAAATTTGAAGGAAAAAAAAAGAACGCGTTTTAAAAAAAAACCACTTTAACGTGCTATATAAATTATTTTAAAAGACTTTTTCAACGACTTTTTTTAATTCACTTAAAAAAGGTATTCATACTGAAGAAAATAAATTTTGGTTTGATTCAATAGGTCGTTTAGTTTTTTTGCTGTCACGCCCGCCAATTTGGAAAAATCGTGACAATGAAAACTGGATAAAACGCGCTTCAAAGTTTTCAATAGAAGGAAATATCAATATCAAATATCAATTGCTTCTCTGCTTTTGGCCTTGTATCTTCGAAGAAATTTACAATTGGCCTCTGTAACTTTGTAAATGTATTCTTGGATAGTTTATCTATCGATTTACGCAATAAAATAAAACCGATTTTTCGGACCATCCAATTCAGGCTCCGGCCTTGACGAATATCGAGAAACCGACGTGCATTGAGCCGCGTACAGGTTTCCCCCGACACCAATAATAGAAGACACAAATGAGAGATGTGCGATTCCAATAATCATGGAAAGGAATTCGATGTGACTAGCTTCATAATGACGAGCGATCGCAAGAGGTAACTTGGTTTATTTTATTCCCGAACATACAATATCTTGTCCCATAACCTATACGCCCACGCAATGTGTGAAAAAAACTGTCGAGCAACGAGGCGGCGTGTGCCAAGCGTTCTCTTCACTGCGCTATGCTAGGCCGCGTGACTGGCCGACTAAAATCCTCCACACGCGAGAAAGCTTACCTCTCGTAGAAAGCAACAAAAAAAAGCCCGTTTTGTCTTCCTCTCTACCGCCGCATGTTACGATCACACAATCCTTCCCCGGCACGAGAACCAATCCCGAAATCGTAGCTTCAATAAAATACAAGTCTCGTTTCTATTCTCTTGACTGTTTATGAATTTTCCATTCGTGTTTAGTCGAAGGTGCTGCGTGAAATTTTGGAGGTTAGTAACGCGCGCGACCGGGTCTTATTTCGTTTCGTTTTTCTTCTTTATCGTGTACTCCCGTGATTTTTATATTTTGCCGAATAAATGAGAAAAAGCAGCGGCACTTCGATGCCAGCTCGTCGCTGCTGCTTCTCCCTCGCGATCCATCTCCCGACTGACTCTTACTACGATGACGTCATGCGAGCGAACCGCCGCTGAGGGAAACGGGCGGCGGGGAGTCGCGTGCGCGCGCGCACGCAAGAATAAATATTTCGGATTTTTATGAAAGCGAGAGAGAACGGCTGATCGCAAGTTTTCCTACAATGGGCCATGAGGAGAAGTGAAATTCACTCACTCGCCTCGTGTTTGAAACTACTTTTGTTTCATGGGCTCGTGCGGCTAAACAGCAATGTTCGCGTTTGTGCTTTTTATGTTTTTACGAGTCACGCGGTCGATAGGATCGATCAAGCGCAAGTACTACGTACTACTAATGCTACTACGCAGCCTTACTTTTTTACCTTCATTACTCGTTTCGTTATATTTCGAAGAACGTCCTTATTCCCGTTGTTTACTTTACTTCCGGTTCGTCGGAGTCATTTGATACGGCTCGTCCGCCTGCCTACCCCGCTATTCGCACGTTTTCTCCTTTTCTACTTCCCGTCTGCTCTACTTTTCTACTCGTTGCATGTATCTCTACTTTTTCCGGTTTATCATCGGTTGAACTTTCCCTACGTTCCTAATAATTCCAATACTCGTTTACGCCACTTTCGCTTTGCCTCTCGTTTACTTCGCATGGAAAAACGAAATCCCGCTATTTTCCAATTCTCGTCTGCCCTCTTAGAGGATTTTCCGTTTCTACTTCTTTTCGTCTGCTACGTTACACCGCTCCTCCAAGCTTTCTATTAATGCTCTCCCCTCCCTTTCGCCTGTCGCCTCTTATGGCGCGTTAGTACAGTGCCGCCATTTACGAAGGAATGCTTCGGCAC
Organism: Ophion ellenae; assembly: GCA_963210295.1. Taxonomy (NCBI): domain Eukaryota; kingdom Metazoa; phylum Arthropoda; class Insecta; order Hymenoptera; family Ichneumonidae; genus Ophion; species Ophion ellenae. The sequence goes on along the minus strand of OY723387.1, from coordinate 34,934,047 downwards.
GAATCCTCTTTGTATCTTCAATTTCTAGTACACACTTCTCTGTGTGTACTTTCTAATGTGATTTTTCGCGGAAGCAAATAATGTTTCAGCCGGAAATGCTAGTGACATTACAGTGATATATTCGATGCATTATGTATATTATCTATCTATCTATATATATATATATATATATTTACCTGGCGTCGCAAGACAGCGCTGTTAGCACGAAATGCCTCTGTAGTTGCGGCTCTGCTGCGTTTCACCCCACGAACTCGTGACAAACAATATGGCGATAACTGAATTTCACGGTTACGATAATACCAATTTTCCCGTTGTTGATCATTATTCAATCACACACGCGGGCACGCTCGGACTACATTCCGCGCTAAGGTATCGCCGACGATGTAAGACCATGTTTGAGCATCGAGATGAAAAAAAAAATGAAAAAAAAAAGATGCCATCGACTACGTATACGGTTATACGGGGATGCCTTGGGTGAAACGTGAACACTCAGAGTACCGGATGGAACGCGCGTCGTTTCAGTTCGGATTGGGGCACACCGCGGCGTGCATGCGGGCGTCGTGCGGGAGGGGCGCTCGAGTGGGAGGAGAGGTGGTGCGATTAAGTTGCGCGCATGCGCATTCATTGACGCGCGAATTCTCATACGTTCGAAATCTTGCCGCGCGAACGTACGCGATCGAGAAAGATCGAACCGTGGGAATCATCCTAGGTCGCGATATCAAGGACATCTCTACCAGCCATCTCAATGTGAATTATTGATGACTTCTTTGGAACATTTAACCCTTTGCACTCGAGGCCTTTCTTGCTCGGTTACTTAGTTTTTGTTTTATAGGCAAAATAATAACTAATTTTTGGCCCAAAAATCACTAATTATGTTCAAACGTCCGCCATTTTGTCATAAATCGATATTTTCAAAATCGGCTATGACAAGTACTAAATTATACTGTCTAATTTAATAATCGTTTTGGTTTTTTTTCAGATGATTTTTGAAGAAACGCCGGAGGGTACCATATACAATATCCTTGTATATTTTTGATATTTTTAAATAAAGAAAATTAAACATATTTTTGAATGTATATACTTCTAGATAATTAAAACCCCAATCCGAAATTTCAAATAGTTTTCCTTGAAAAAATTCACAAAAATGACCTTTTTTCCGGCTCCTAGGTGTATATCTCCCCTTAAGTGAGAGACCAATCAAGGAAATCGTTCTCTCGTATGGGTATGGTCGATTTCCCGTAAGACTCCTGCATCCTTACATCCTTAAATGAACATCGCTCGCGTTTTTTTTTAACTTTGGATAGCGCTTTTTATACGACATTGATTATCAAAAAGGTACTCATGGTTGTTACGCATTATTGACTCAGAAGGTCCCTGACTTTTCCAGATTTCCCCCCCACCGGTTTTGCAATTATTCCAGGGATGTTCGGGTTAAATAAAGAACATAATCTTTTTGTGATCAAATATATGAAAATTTTAACTATTGACATACATTTTTTTTCAAACTGAAACACGAAAAATAATATAAACACTGTAAAGTAAAAAAAAAACATTAAAAGCAAATACAGAACCTGTTCTTTATTATAAACATAAATGTTTATGTCGTTTGTCAATGAATAAAAAATAAATATAAACACTTATCTACAATAATAATTGTGTGGTTGTGTATCGACGAATCGAATGCAGATAGAGCTTTCGAGTAAATTATTTTTTGAAATTTTCTATGTTTGGCACTTTCATAACTTTTTTTTTGTATGTAATGAAGAATAATATAAATATCAAAAGCCGGTTGCATTTTTCGTATTTCTTGCAAAAATTAAAATCTGGAGAAATTTCAGACAATTTTCAAAGTTTCCTGACTTTTCTCTGATTATTCCGGGTAGAAAGAAATTCCCTGAGTTTTCACGGTTTTCCATATGCGTAACAGCCATGGTACTCTTCTTCGAGCCATGCACGATACTGAGGAAAATCATCAGCAAAAATGGGGAGATGGCTAAGAGATGGATCGTCAAAGTTTATGGCACAAGGTTCATAAATATGTAAAAACTGCGCTTAAAAGGCCGCGTTATCTATTCGCAATAGGTGTTATACCTACATGCAAATAAATCATATTTTATTCGTCTATTCTCGAAAGTGTCGTTTTTCTCACGTCGTTTGATATATTACAAAATATATATCCATCCATTTCGACAGTTCATTTTCTTTTCGAACGCAAATTCGTCGATTTTACCTTGGTGGTAAAGAATCTAAACGGGATCTTTGTTACATTCATTCTCGACATACTTCAGAGCCAATTCCTGCACGTGGGATACACCCTCGGGGGTGCCATGTTTTTTCTCGAAATCGATGAATTTCTTGAACAGAGTTTTCATCTTACGTGCCGGCAGAATTTGCACGACCGCCTTCTCCAGTACTTTTCTGCGGAGTGAGACGAAAAAAAAATGGTCAGAGGCGGATCACACGGTGATACGATACAGTTATCGCAGATGGCTGCGCTTACCTGGCTGCTTCATAATTTTCCGATTTAACGAGAGCATCGACATACGACGACCATACGTCAACCCTCTTTGGATAGGAGGTCAAAACTTGCTCGAACAACGTCTCTGCTCTCTCCTTGTCGCCGTATTTGCTCTCCAAATGCGCGAATTTCACCATCAAATTGACATCTGCAAAGTAATTTCACCATCAAATTGACATCTGCAAAGTAATCACATTCAAGTTCACAATTTCTGGGATTTTCATCTGATCTGTGCAAGGTCGAACGAACCGAGCAACGCATGAACGTTAAGGTAGTCCTATCGCTTCACACTAGTCATACCACTGATCATACTTGAGACTTGTACAATTCATATTTTTAACCAATGCAAACAAAAATTTGTGATAATTAATTTCTCCATGTATACACTGTTTAACTAATGTTCACATTCAATTAGAAAAATGAAAAAATAGTTATTCGAACGATTCGCGCAGTATTTCTATGCTTTTAATCCTTTTCAACGTGGATCTGTCAAAACAATGTCAGATGCGGGAAATACAAAGCAATGTATTCGGGCCACGATTGGTAAAAAGCGTGGGAAATTTGTGTCGGCGAAATATGTCGGTTAAAAATGAAACATGTGTGGAAATTCGAATGAGTGAGATGAGGTTAGAACTACAGTCAGCTGTTGCCTTGCTGTCACGTCTCTTTATCGTAGCGAGTGGTAATAAATCCAATACCGGAAGTTCAAATTAAACTTGGTATTACATAAAAATTAGAACAATAAGCGTAATTTTTTCTGAGAGCACTGGATTACTACAAGTAATCCAGTGTATGTAAGTATGTAAATCTGATTATTTTTAAGAATCTCACGGATTTCCACTATCATAGCCACTTTTGTAGCGACCGGAAATTGAGTTTTTGTATGTCGTCTCGGAATTCTATCACAAAAATACGCAGTTTTAATATTTCTTTTCTCTGTAATCAGGTCGATAAACGACCCCGAAATTTTACAGAGACGATTATTAATATATTTAGGGAAGCTCAAAAAAAAATTACGAAAATCCTATGGATTGAAGCCTGGCAATAGGACTACCTTAAGGCGGTCATCCCATGTGACATCCAAAAAATCGAAAAATTTTGTTTGCACAAATTGCAAAAAAGGTGTGCGTGTTATATGGACCAGGCATAGCAGACTAATGGTGAGTCATCATTTTCTTTGTGTAAATCGTACTCGAAGTTTTCTTCAAAACTGTATTTTTCGAATTGGCTTTCATGATATCTCAAAAACTATTGAACGGAGTTCGCTCAAATTTGTATGGTATAGTCAGCAGATTCATGGTTCTCACCCGAACTAGAATATTTCTGATATCTGCTATATTTTTGCTATATTTTTGTTTGATAACATTCTGAGGGACTGTAAAAATGTTTATATATGTGTGGTAAAAATTCAAAGATAGTGTGCTTTACTGGTTTATGAAAAAAATCTCAAACAAAAAAAAATAGTTGTCACACAGGACGACTCCATTAGAGAAATAAACCTCTTTAGTCTCTGACATAAACGAGCAATAGTTAAACATTTGTCAGTTTCAACATACACACTAATTCAATCGATGAGAGGCCATTTGTGCACTTTTATTGTGGCAGGGACTTGAGTGGTTAGAATGCAATGGAAGAAATATTTTTTTGAATTGGCCAATTATTTTGGCAAATCTTGGATCTACTAAAATTAAAATAAATTCATCACAGATTCGTCTTACGTTATGAATTTGATGATCGTCAATTTCCGAAGTTCAATTCTTGAACGTCACTAAATCCACGTAAGTGAAGTTTGTATCGTTGGAATGCACCAAAAATTGTCTTTTGCATTTTTATTTCATTATGTGTATCTCTATACTTATAAACGGAAGAGTCTGTGCAGTCTAGCTTCCCGTAGACGTTGATTTGCAAAAAAGTTCAAACATTTTTTCAGTTAGAACATGTATAGTTTCTATGTGACGGTAATTAAAATGAAAAAAATGGAAAATGGAAACGCACGCAGGAAAATGGCACGCGTTTACAATAAAAATTAACATTTCACGCAACATTTTTGTAGAATGTGAATTAAAAAAGTAGTTTTTTTTCAATTTTTCCAAAACAACTCTCGTCAAGTAGAAAATACCAATATTTTTACCAAGTTTCATCTTAATCGGCTTAATAGTTTTTGAGTAATCCTGCACGCCAATTTCGATAATGGAGTTTTGAAAAAAACGCGTTTGAAGTTCACGCCCGCTCCGAATCCGAGCGGTGAGGCACAGCGTTTACGAGCTGTGACGTTTAAAGCTTTCCGAATTTCGCTTTGGAACTTTAGAAACATATTCTACATATATAGTTCTATCGTTTAGAGAAGAAAAAAAGAAATCGATTTTTTGATCGTTGTAAATGTATATCCCGCCTTAAGCTACGTACCATCACGGAGTACCATAGGTTATAGGGGGGGGGGGGGGGGGGGGGCAGTGAACAAAAATGTGAGACGTGCAGTACAAAAATTGAGCGCGTAAACATGTGCGAGCGAGCAGCTAGTACGGGAGCTAGTTACTATACGGTCCATCTTATCTACTAGTTTTCTGTTCATGAGCATATAGGATATTTCTTTCCGAGAAAAACGCTTTTATTAATGTCGTGCGACAAAAATTTGACACAGTAATTTTGGCGTCCAAGCAAGTGCGGGTTTGTATTCTCTTTTTTTTCACTGTATAACTGCACGGATAATTTATTTGCAAACGGATTATACTGCTCAATAATTTCAATTTATTATTGAAAGTACCAGTTTTATTTTCTTTTAAGGAGAGGGTAGGGGTTTGCACTTTTGAAAAAGCGATTTTTTTGTCTTTTCCTATAGTTAAACATTTCAAGAATATAATCCCAAAATTTCAAGTCAATCAGAGCAAAACTCTTGAAGTTATTGACTATTTAGTCCCGCTCCTTTACACTGTAGCTCCGACAGTTAAAACTTCAAACGCGTTTTTCTCGAAACCACATTCTCAAAGTCCGTGTTCACTGCCATTTGAAAACTACATGACCGATTTATTTCAAACTTGGTACACACTTTCTACATATAAAATACCTCCCCCCAACGGTTAGTTTGAGATTTTTTTTTACATTGCGGGGTTTTTCCACCCCAAAATGGCGGAATTTCTCCTGAAAAATAGCACTTTTCACTTTACATGACCACCAAACAATTAGAAATGAAAAAAAAATTACCAAAGACCGTTGGGGGGAGGATTCGATGATACTTTGACTAAATTTTAATGGTACTTGATTTCAGATAATTTCTAGCTGAGATACAGTGAACATCGCAAATCTTGTTTTTCCAACGGCGTTCTTGGAAAAGGTTTGTCACTGGCTTGTTTGTGGATATTTTTGCGAACAAATTTCGCGGAATGTTCTTGAAATGACACTCAACAATGTACATAAGCTTTCAATAACTTTACTCTATCCATATAGATGAAAAAAAATCGCAAAAAAGTGTTTTTTTTTCATGTTGAAACCCCTACCCTCCCCTTAATTCAATGCGGGGGTTGGTTTTTGCTATTCTTGTTTGGAATTTTTACACTCACTGGATATTAATTATTGAAAAAAAAATCGAAAAAAACGTGTGTTCCGAAACCACTGGGCCATTGTTTACTCAGCGTCGGACTTTACTCGTGAATATCTCGGCCAATTTTTGTCGCACGACATTAAAAAAAAGCCTTTTTGCTCGCAAAGAGACCCCCTATATGCTCACGAACGGAAAATGAGTAGTTAAGATACACCCTGTACAAAATCATTTTATCCCTGACTCCGTTTATAGATATCTGAATGAGCATCCTAAAAAAATGTCTGCCTGATTTTCGGAGCTCAAATGTGCCACAAGAAACTTCGGAACTCTAATAAAAATATTATTCCCATTGCAGTCCAAAGATGCAGACTTTAGTCCCGCAAAATTTCGTCAAAATGTTCACTAGTTTTTATAATCTTCGGAAATAACTCAGGAAAATTTGAAAAATTGTTACGCCCTCAGGGACGTTCAGCGAGCATCGCTCGGCACTCTGCGTATCTCTCCTGCAGGCAATATTTTATCGTACGTACGTTCTTGAGGTGGCAAGGATTGAAGAGCTCGCTGCATAATATGACGCGACTTTTCTTTGAGACCAATTTTGAGAAAAGCAGCGCCGCACTCGTACCAAACTTCGGGCACCTGTTTGAACTTTCCCAGGATCGTGGTGATGATTTTTTCGAGCTCGGCCTGTCTGCCTGCATCCGCGTGTACGGTCAACATGTGAAGATAAATGGAACGCGCGTCGTTCGTCTGTGCAGCCTCTTGGAAAACGCTGTTGAGGCTCTCGAGACTGCCGAATCTCGATTCCAGATTGAGCCATGCCTGCCATACGTTCAATCTCTCATTCTCTTCGCGAAAATTGATTGTCTTTATGGCTCGTTTAGCCACGGCACGGGCTTTTTCAATCTCGGTCGCTTGCAGATGATACGCCATGTACTGGAGCCAAATCATCGAGCTATCGGGACTCGAGAGAACCAATCTGTCGAACTGATCGACCGAGTTTGGTGCCTCGTTGCTCGCCAACGCTTGCTCTCGTTCTCTAATCTCCCGTTCCTTCTGCCTTTCCGCCTCACGGCGCTCGGCAGCGCTCATTTTTTTCTTCTTTTTTCTCTGATTGTTCCGCTCCTCCGCCTCGCCCTCATCCTCGTCGTCACTCGACGATTCTTCCTTCGGAACGAGATTCTCGTCCGGTTTATTGTCCCAGAAGAAGCCGCACTCGGAAAGCCCGACGGGTTTTTCCGCCGTGTCATCGTCATCGTCGCTCTCGGAATAAGCAGAATCTGGGCTCTCTTCCGGAATAATTGTTTCCTCCTTACTCTCCTCGCTCTTCTCACGCTCCGAATTTTGCCGTTTCGTTTTTTTAAGCGCCAATTTTTCTTCCGATTCCAACGCCGCTTTTTTCTTCGACTTTCTCTTTTTCGACGGTTTTTCCTCTACCGGCTTCTCCACTTCCGGTATCGCAGGCACTTCCGGTTTTGTCTCTCCATGAGCATTACCCTTCCTTCGCTTTGTCTTCTTGGGCAGTTTATCTTCGAGACGGCTTGCCTTCGGCAATTCGGCTCCCTTCTTCTTCTTCTTCGGTGTTGTATTCTCTTGATCGTCGTCGGCTCGTCTCTTGAGATCCTTTTTCGCGGGAATCTCGGGCGTCCTTTCGACCTCGAACGCGGCCTTGACCAAGCAAATGGGCAACAATTCGGTCTCCGTTCGGTTCAGCACGACGTAACATCGGATTCTCTTGCCAATGGCGTAAGATGCGAGTACCGGCTGAACGTCGTTTAGATGCCTTCTCGCGGGTAAAGCCGCGAGGAGACCTCTGCCGGCGCCCTTGAGAGCCACGAGAACGAACCAACTCGTGACGAGAACTACCTCGCCCCGCAATTGCGTCTCGATCGATACACTCGGTAATTTCGCTTGTTTCGTACTTATCGAATTAATGATCTTCGGCAAAAGCGTTATCTCGGCGAGCTCGTGTACGTAATTAATCCACAAAATCGTGCCGTTAACCGTGTCGCCGGGTCTTATCGTGCCCTTGTAATGATCTTTTCTCACCGTACCCAACGAGCCGTTGTCCAATTTCAACACGAGTCCGTGGTCGGTAACTTTGTCAACGACGGCCCTGACTCTTTCGCCTATGTTCAATCGGGAGATCGCTTTGCTCTTGTAATAATCGTGATCGGCGAGTTCGCGCAATTTCGCAAAATGAAGGCTCAGCACGTCCACGGACGCCATTAGATCGCTCTCGCGTTGCGATCCACCGACTTGCCATACCCCGTGCAACGACGTCACGAGATTTATCCTGTGCGCCTTGCGATCGATCATCGTGACACGGGCGAATAATATTTGATTCGTGCGCAAGGAGTCGTCGCTTGCGAGCGTGCATCTCGTCACGAGCCCGTACGCGTCGAAATTCTTTATCGGCAAAGCGAGCTTCAAGCCGTTTTCGTTAATCTCGTGTATCGAACAGGGAAGACAATCGCCGACCTTCAGTGTCTTGAAATTTCGATATTCCACGCGGGGCACGAAAGTTCGCGAGAGAAGAAAACGGGGTTTGGTGGCGAATACGAGAGCCGACAGGGTCTGGCCTATCGTGTAACGAGCCGCCAAATAACTGCCTACTTCTTCGCAAGGTGACACGTGTCCGGCCGGCAAGAAAGCCGTTTGAGGCGTGTCTCCGGGATTCTTCGTTATCCTCAGATAAACCCCCTCGACCGAAGCTTCGACAACGACGCCCTCGACATTTTCGCCAATTTCGAAATCCAAGTCCTCCGTCACCGCGTCATTCTCCGTGCACACGGCGAGGGTCATTTTCTCGGTTTCGCGGTTGACGTCCTTGATTTTCACTCGTATAACCTGACCGACCGTGTAGTTCCAACGGACAGACGCGAACTTCTGGTCCAACGAACGAGCCGGGACCCAACCCTTGACGTGATCGTAAAAACGAACGAGGAGGCCTTTACCGGTGATTTGTACAATAGTCCCGTGATGTTCGGTACCGACTTTGGCATCAACGATATCGCGTAGAACCGGCAACGTGCTCTCCACGAGGGATTTCTTCAGTGTGAACAGGACGCCCTTTTGTTTCTTGTCGCGACCCAGTACACGCGCCTCAACCTCCTCGCCCACCTTGAATTCCTTGCTCTTGGCGATTTCTGGATCTTTCACGTGTTCCGGTGGCACCCATCCTTTGGTTCTTCCAGCGGTTACCATGAGGTAACCCGTTTCCGGCTGTAACTTCGTTATTTCGACGCGCAAACGTTCGCCAGGCTGCAAACTCGAGGTCGCGAAGTGCTTCTCCTCCAAGAGCTCACGCTCCATCGTGCAAACGTACACTTGCTCGAACAAATCGTAAGCCAAAACCCGACACTTGTGAGTCGTGTCGATCGAGAATTTCGACGGTATCTTCTCGTAAGGTACGTCGGTACGTCGAAACGGAACGAAACCTCGTATTCCCTTCTTCAGCATCATTACGACGCCCTTGGAACCGACGAACGATACTCTTGCCTTCTCGAACAAGTCGCCGACGTTCAAACGTTCCTTGCCCTCGTCCGAGGGCAGAAGCGTGAAGTACGCGAACTTCAATGTTGGCATTACGTACATGAGAACCCCGTGCACTGTGCTACCGCACTGGTAAGCTTCGAGGGCGTCGTCCAGATAAAATCTGTTGACGTAGCCTACGTTGTCGTTGTTGAACGACACCCGGAGACCGTTTTTCAAGACTTTCTCAACACTGAGAAGGAATTTCGTACCGGGAATCTGAGCATCCAACGACTGTTCGTTGTTCCTTATAGCCGTCGCAACGTGCTTTGATTTCGTCGTTAGCTGCGCGGTCGTCGAATTGTCCGAAATCTTCACGCTCTTTACCGCACAGAACAACTGCTTTCCCGGATCTGAGGACCAAAATATGTTAGTTTTGTTTTCAACCACTTAATAAATGAGTCTGCAAGCTGGAATGGTCCGGCTGTTATTCACCAAACTTTACTTCTCCCGAAAGATTCCAAAGTCGCACGCAACGAATTTTTGCTTGTATGAAAGTTTTGAAAATTACGCAAATTTTTTCTACCGGATACGTGCAGTATTTTTCTTTATTCTCTGAATCTTATTAGAGCAAACGAAACAAAATGAAACAAAGTCGGTGTACATTGTTACATGAATTTTTGAGAAAAAAAATGCATTTCATCGATGACTCACAATACTCAGCCCCTTCGTCGATATCCTTACGGGCCAAGAAGCTTCGAAAATTGTCGATACCCGTATCAATGATGTAACCGTGGTCCTCGATACTGCTTACCGTTCCCACGATTTTTGAACCTTTGCTCAATTTCGTCGAATCCAAATTCTGATTTATTAGCTCGGGCTCAAGGGACAATGAGACTCGCCACTTTTCCGCAGAGTTCACACTCTTGACGCAACACACGACATACTTGCCGCGCTGGTACAATTCCGAAAGCGGCTTGAATCCGTCGATTTTCCCATCGTCCGAGTTGACTACGTTGCGCAGAAGAGTCGTATAAGAAGCGCCGAGGTCGGTCGCTTGAATTCTGCCACTAAGACGGCCGGGCAACGACACGATCATGTCGTATTCGGTGGTTTCGTGTATTCTACCGAGCACGACCATTCCTTCTCCGAGACTCGAGTACGTCAAACATTCCGCCGTATCGGCTATGTAAGTTTTTTCCTCCTCGAGCGGTTCATTTTCGGTCGACTTTTTGCCGCGATGCTTCTTTGGCTTTGTTGGTGCATACTTTTTGTTGAAGGACTGGAAAAAAAACGATGGGTGAAGAAACGTTCGAGTACACGGTTCGGTAGTTGAAAAAATTAGTTCTAATTACCAGGCCGATGTTCGCCTTTGCGACAGGCTTCTTGCCTCCGCGAGGAAAACTCTTCAAAGTCATCTGGTTTGGACAATATTTCATGAATTGCACTCATTTCACTGCTCTGAAACCTATCTGCTCAATTTAATACCATTCAACAAACTGTAAGCTCTCGCAGGTTATTATGTAAATTTATTCATTGGCTAATCAACTAGAAACTTTTCAACACTGTGATATTGTGGAGAGATATACACCTAGATGGTCGAAACAATCGATTTAGAAGCTATGAACATTCCGTCGACCGTAGAAGACCTACACTAAGGGCCTGGTATCGATGATTCCATGTAAGTTGACAAATTTCATGACTTATTCATTCCCAAATTTTCAATCTCGTTTTTCTCAAAGCGACGTTTTTCAAATCGGTACCCAAAATTTCTCGAAAACCAATTAACCGATTGCCTTGAGGTTTTTTGCGGTTATTCTATACACCATTATCTAGTACTTGTCAGAGGATTTTTGTTTTCCGTTACTTAGTTTTTGTTTTATAGGCAAAATAATAACTAATTTTTGGCCCAAGAATCACTATTTATGTTCAAACGTCCGCCATTTTGTCATAAATCGATATTTTCAAAATCGGCTATGACAAGTACTAGATTATAGTATCTAAATTAATAATCTTTTTGGTTTTTTTTTCTTCAGATGATTTTTGAAGAAAGGCCAGTGGGAACCGTATACGCAGATTTTTTTACGACGTTCCAAGGATCATACATTATACTTGTATATTTTTGATATTTTCAAATAAAGAAAGTTAAACATATTTTTGAATGTATATACTTTTAGATAATTAAAACCCCAATCCGAAATTTCAAATAGTTTTCCTTGAAAAAATTCACAAAAATGGCCTTTTTTCCGGCTCCTGGGTGTATATCTCCCCTTAACACTGTGAGTTGAGTTTGGGCAATATGGACTATCATAACCTCTGCAACATTTTTCGCGGCAAATATTTTTTCATATATTTTCATTGAAGAACAACTGCAGAATTTCTTTTATCGTACGAGTGTTATATTCTGATTTAAAACTTGTCGACTTATCGATCATTGCATGGGCCAGATACAAAAGAATTTTGAGGTTATGAAGAAACATGCCAACTTAGACGAATCTTTAGTACACTTTCGCGAAATATTATCGGATTCTTCCGCCGACTGGTTATTTATAAAATATTTGAATCAGCTTGATCAATGATACAATTTTATTGTTACCTTTGTTCGATAAAAAAACCCTTGTTTATCGCGAAACAAACATTCTCACGTGTCTGCTGCGATGCGGAGACGCAAGCTTCGTGCGCGATTCCGCGTGGGTGATGGAAATTTGCCGGTAACATGACCGGTTGGTTACATGACCGGTCAAGATTTTTGAATCCATTTTTGAATTGTTGTAAAACGCAATCGTAAGTGACGCGTTTACCATGTTTAGGTTAACGATCTTCGTTAATTATTAAACCGAGCAAAAAAAGGTTGCCACAAAAAAATATACGTGCTAAAAGGATGCTTTTACACCTCGGATATTTCAATCATCGTCATCGATATATTCGCGAGTTTATACCGATGACGAGGCTGCGCAAAAGAAATTGCGAGTCGAGTCCAAATCACAAATGGATGCAAGGAATAAAAATGTTTTTGTTTTTTTTTTCTCGGATTTACACTTTATTACCGCAGTACTCTTGAGCCTACATCGTACAATTGTCACGAAATGAAACGCGGCATCGATTATAGCACGGGTAATTGCTAGACAAGTATCGTTTGCGCAATTCCCGTCAACACTTTACATCGGTATTATGCGAATGCGCTCTATGCTTTATAATCTATATGCCTTGGGCGTTCAAACGACATTTTTGTACATTTTACTTTTGCATATGCATCGTTTTCGAAAAACGTACGTTACTTTACAAAAATGTTTGTTTATTTAAATTGCGGTAGCGGTAAATTCTTTTACAATTTTCGTTTCTCTCTTTTAAATATATATTTTTATATATGTAAGTATATATACGTGTGTGTGTATGATATATCTTTTTATAATAACTTAAGCTAAAGATCACTATAAACGTTTTGTACCCCGTGTATGGATCGTTCGGTCTACATAAACTGTGTGTGTGTATATGTATTTACATGAGTAAATAAATTACTTTTGCTTGTAAGAAAAACAAAATGAAGAAAAAGAAAAACTTCATAATTGCACCAATACTTTTTTCTTGTATATTTACATCTATTGAATCGCGCGACTCAGAGATAAAGGTACTGACTGAAATGCTGCAAACGAGGATTTGGTAATTTTTATAAGATCTCGAGATTGGATTATCAGGTATAACGATTTGCGTGAACATAATAAACGATTATTTTTTTTCATCGTACCCTTTGGCAATGTGATCTCCTAAACACGTTTACCGTCGTTTTATTTGTATCTAAACGAAAAAGAAATACAGACATTTTCGACTTCTCTCGCAGTGCTTTTACCGTCGGCACAATGATTCCGGTTTTAATTGTTGGTGGCCGGTTGTTGTATCAATCGCACGTTTATCAGCGACAGATCGAGCATTTTACGCTGATATTTTTTATGAAATACCAGAGCGGCTGATTGTGTCTTGAACACAATTGTGGCATTGCCGTCGCCCATATGTATGCTCTATAACACGAATAAACCCAATTTTCGTATAATTATCATGTGTTCAGGTGAATTTTGTTATTTTTTTTAGCGATTGTGCATTTTTGTGATGATGATATTCGCAATCGGTGCAGTGATCTAAAAGCATAAATTTTCGGAAGCATGCCGGTGAGTTTTTTCCTTCCGCCTGACTGCAAGTAACATGCATCCACTAACGTGTCCTCGAATCAACGAAATATCGCTCATCAATCAGCGTGCACGAGAAAAAAAAATGAGAAGGCGTTGTGCGAGAAAAAAAAATGAGAAGCCAAGCTTGTTGAAGTGAGCGCGAAAAATGGATAATACGGGCATTACAAACACTCCGTCTCGCCTTCGCGTCACTTGCAGTATGTATTTAAAAGTCAAATAACACAATCGCACTCCAATCGCGCAATATAAAATATATATATATTCGAAACAATAAGGGAAATATAAAAAAAATAATAATAACGCGGTAACAAGTGGCAACGGAAAGGTGTTTAAAATGAAAAAATAAGCTGCTACGTTGAAACCTAAATAAAAATAAAATCTATAAAGGAACGTAAAAATTTCCGGGCCAACGATACTCGTGGCCACTTCCTACAAATACTTTTATGATATACTGATTTATAATTGACTGATTGTCCATCTTAGAGATTCAACATTGATTATTTTTGGTCCCGTGCGCAAATGCACTTGTCATAAACCGTCAACGGTTTGTAACTTTCTGCTTTTATTTCTCATTAGACTCCTCGAGCTATCATATACGAATGTAACAAGTACATTGCGAAAAGAAAAAGAAAAAAACTTTGATGTTGTTAAGGTAAAACGTTCGTTTCGACCGGCGGTTGGTTCGACGCTATTCGTCACTATGGTCATACATTCACGAAGTTCACACGATGCGCGATGATACGTGTATGGATTTTTTCTTGTTCTACGAACGAGAATTGGACTACGACGATGAATTTCCCAAGTATGAAGAATAGAAGAAAAAAAAACCCAAAACCAAATCGTGAGTAAAACCTAGAAACTACGTTCTTTTCGTGCGGTTTGCGTGAATCTATGCGAGCGAAAAATGGCATTCGATTGGAATAGTTAATGGAGAAAAAAAAGTTACGCGTGAAGTACACAGAGTGAGAAAACGAGCTAAGATTAAAAGAAAAACAAATAAATGAGGTAACAAAAGGTGCACAGCTACACAAGAGTGCGTTTAAGAATTGTGCCGAATGCGTTCTTTTCTTTTTTTTTCTTTCGTTCTTTGTGCGTGTCTTCATGTAAAAATCGTCACCTCTAGTGTACCAATTCCTTGGCACATTCTTCGTATCTGGGATTCGGACGTGCTCGCAGCAAGATTCTCAACTCTCACGGTGTTCGTCCTCAGATCGGCCGCTCGTTTCATTTGTCCGACGGACTTTTGCAACACGACACGCTGACTGTTCAGGGCGTTAACGACGACTTTCTGTACGTTGGTCTTCGCGGCAGCTCCTTGAATTTTCCCCCTTAAAGGTTCTTGCACGATCGTTCTGTTGGCGTTGACGACGACTTTTTGACCGTTTCCAGCCGGTACTTTCTTAAGTATTCCAGTGGTCGGAGTTTGGCCGAACTTTTGAACGGTACGACCGATCGTTTGGGTTCTCTGAAGATTCGAGACGGCTTTTTGCACGGTGGTAGCGACCTTCTGTACCGCCGGCAGAGGCTTTTGTATGACGACTCTTCGTGTGCTAATCGTCTGTCCGGTCAATTGCCTCGCTCGTTCGTTAGTTTGGACGCTCGATATTGGTATCTTTGAGCCTGTATCCTCGTTCTCGAGGAGGACTTTTGACGTTTCTACGGTCTGTATGGCTCTCACGATACGAACTCCGGGTACACGCTCGGAGCCCTACAAAACAAATATTTTCAGCTTGTTAATCGTTATATCGTGACCCGCGGGAAATTTACAACGACGGACAAACAAAAATGCACGCTTCATCCACTTCGTGAACGGACGAATAACAGGCAAGGAGCGGGGTGAGGGGGGGGGGGGGGGGGGGGGGTAAAATGTGGGCGAGATCGGAGGTGATGAAAAAAAAAACATAACGTGTTGAAAAAATACATTTTATTCGAAAAACAATATAAATGACGATTTTAAGTACGCAAATAGGTAAACAAAATATAACGTGTTTAAGAAGTACATTTTATTTGAAAAACAATGTAAATGTCGAATTCAATGACGAAGTAAAACCAAAAAGAAACGCCCGGATACACACGACGCGCGGGGGATGTGCCGCGAGCAGCGTTTACGAGCACACCGCGCGCGGTGTACGAGTGCACACGCGAATATACAAATCTTGCATTGTATTTGATAAAAATAAAATATATAATTCATCGATGTATATGAGTAAAATGTAGAATTTTAAAAAAATGTAAAATTCGAGCAAAAAAAAAACGCGTTAACGATACCTGCAACTCGGACTACAGGAATGTTTCGTTACTTTCGAGACGTTCGAGTCGATGAGAAAGAAGGTATTAAATATTCGACCCTTCAATTCTCAGTCCATTATTCGATTGAATGATATACGAGCTAACGTAAACTTGGATATCTATAGTCTATAGTCAAATTCACGTATAGGATTTGTTCAAGGAGCCACAGTATGACCAAACATTGGCTCCCACTGTAAATATCACTTGATTGGATAATCGAACGTTTGTCTTTATCTTGTAATAGGGTTCGCGAAGCAACTGGCTGCTCACCCGACATATCCTCATCGCAAATCATTCGAGTCTTAACTTCTCACAAATTTCTTTCCCTAGATTGCTCGCACAGTTTATTGTACAATTGTGCCGGTTATCGGAGCATTACGAGGGTCGCTGTGTGTGTGAATTGTAAAATATATATTATAACTTAATGCTATACCTCTGTGGCTTGAGCATTAACGGGGCGACCTCTTCCTCGTGCTGGCATCGGATTCGCGTTATCTTTGGTTACACCGGTAACTGCTAACGCCGGCTTGGTATCCTGTTGTTGAATGTTATCTGCAAGAAAAAGAAAACGTTTTAAAATGCTTGTTTGTTTGCAATATCAGCTATGCAAAGCGTATCTCTGCTAGGATCAAATCATATAAACAACTAACAGGATCATCTATTCTGTTTGAACCCAAACAGAAACTGCTACAGCTTACTCGTGTAACGCTATTAAAAATGGTTGGGTTTTCGAAGCATGTAAACATTTGAGTACAGCTCGATGAAGCTCTCAGGGTTGCGAATAGGGCAGGTAAATTTAACAAAATGAGTGATCCAAAATGTTTGAAAAGTAAGAAATAATGTTTGTCTGACAAGTATAAATATATGCAGCGAAAGAATTTTAAACCTTACCAATGGTCTTCGAATCTCCTCTCGATTCGTCGCCCATTTTCTCCATGGCCGCTTGCTTGCGTCTATTCTCTTTTTCCTGCAATATTTTCTCCCTCAGACGTTTTTGTTCTTCCATCTTTTTCCTGTACTCCCTCATCTCGGGATCCACGTCGTCGTCCTGCAACAAAAAGGAAAGCAATCATTTGTCAACGTTACAGAAGAGAGTAGGGTACACCTTTCACGCGTTTGTGAAAGGTGTCTCAATTTGATTCTATGGTGGTAATGAACTACTTGAATTTTTATTTATATTTTATGAAATCGACAAGTGCCATGAAAATGCATTTAAATTTCACATTTCAAATTTTCGCGCGAAAACGCTAGCCGCCATGCTGGTTCGGTTCGTGACGTCACTGCATAGTAAACATCGACGCTGCGCCAATTGTGAGCACGTACATTTTTTTGGTTAAGAGTGAGTTACAATTCCTATCAGCGGTGTGTTGTTCCTAAATGTAAGAATACGAGTGTAAAAACACCGGAAAAGTTGTGGATTAAAATGCCAATTGATATATATATGAGGTAGACTTGGTTAAAACTTGCGAGAAAAGATCCAAAGTCATAGGCTGAAAGAAAAACTCATTTGTTCTTTTTTGAAGTACAGATAACTATTTGAAAATTTGCAGTTAACTATGACGAACGAGAATGTATAGTTGTTGACGCTTTCTTTCACAGGTTAGAGAGTAATACGTCCACCGCTTTCTTTGTTTACCATGTAAATGACGTCGCGTCGGAATCTATTATGGCACCTATCGTTTCGCATGTACGTTGAATAGATAGAAAAAGTCTTTTTTTTTAAATGAATTATAACATTTATTTTGTGTTTTTATAAATGAGAACCACCATTATTCGATTGCTTATTGCGAAAAATATCTTAGGTGGCGTACACAAATTACGTAACGCAAAGTTTCCCAATTTTTGCCCCCCCCCCCCCCCCCCCCCCCCCGCGTAACGGGACCGTAACGCTCGGTCAGACCCCCCCCACCCCTATTCCGTTACGTAACGGGTGCTTTGTCGTCAATAATTGCGATCTTTTTCATACACATAACGAATTACGAAAGGATCGAATTTATAATCATTTTATGAAGTATATATTCATGTAGTATTATACCAATTTTTATGATAAAATCTTGAAAATTAAGGGGCCAGTCCACTTTGAAAATTTCAAAAAATCGAAAGCAAGCAAGACTTGAAGAAATCGACGATGATGAGCAATCAGAAGGGATATTGTACGGTGCAGGAATTGCCGATTGAGTTTAGGTAAGAGTTTTTCATAGTATACACTTCAAACGCGTTTTTCTCGAAACGTTTTCAAAATCTAGCTCCATCATATCTCTAAAACTAATAAACCGATTCTCTTGAAATTTGAACCACATATTCTAAACATGATTCGCAACAAGATGGCCCTCGATGGTTTTGAAATTTTTATTTTTACTCTTTTTTTTGCGAAAAACTGGGGAAAAACGCTATTTTAAAACTTTTTTTCGTTTTTCATCTTCCATTTTTTAATTATTTGATAAAACTTTATATCCGAGGGTCATTTTGTAGCTGGTGCTATACTAAATCTAATGAACTTTGATTTTTTTGTTTCAGACAAGCCGTTGCCGAGTTGTAATGGAGCTACCCAGCCTACCTATTTTTGAGGCGTTACGTTAAGGGGTTACCCCCACTTGCGATTTTGAAAAAATCGATTTTTTTTAAATGCATTTTTTTGAAGCATAAGTATCTGAGAATATGTCCTGAAAATTTCAAGTCGATCCGAACAAAATTGACTGAGATATGAGCGTTGAAAGAGAAGCATCCGTGTTGAAAGAGCGTTGAAAGAGAAACTTTAAACGCGTTTTTCTCAAAATGGCATTTCTGAAGTCGGTGACCAAGATTACCCGAACACTAATGAACCGATCTTCTCGAAATGTTGCAGGCTTATTTAATACATAAAAATGCAGTCCTTAATCGTTCGATTTTTTTTTCGAAAAAAATGGCCGTTTTATAGCAAAAAAACGGCCGTTCTTTTTCGTTAAAATCGAACCATTAACTTTGACTGTCCGCCATTTTGTGAAAAATGATTATTTTTTAAAATCCTTCGATTAAAGACTAGTTTATACTCATATTTGACTAAATCCATCCGCATTTTTTTTCAGATGATCCACTTCGCCGCAATGTTGGTCACCGCAAACCGTGTATATAAAAACATTATTTCATTGACGGCCATTTGCCACTGAACAATGTAATATTTTTCAATAAAAAAATTACTGAACGTTCTTCAAGATGTGTTCTTTAAGATGGTATATTGATCGATTAAAATTTTTTTATAGTTTTCTTTTAAAAAATTCATGAAAAAGGCCTTTTTTTGCGCTACAAGTGGGGGTAACGCCTTAAGCAATAGTTTTTATACTTAAAAATGAATGAAAATGAGTTAAAATTTTTTTAAATGTATTTCAAGACTATTTATCAAGCCCAACAACTTTTATATTCATATCTTTTAGAAAATCCTCAAAAAAAATCGCGAAAATAGCCTTTTTTCGTAGCTCCAAAGTGGACTGGCCCCTTAGCCGAGATATATGCCTTGATTTGACGACGAAAAACAAAAATTCTCTTCATTCTCCCATCGATATCTTTATGAAAGATTATCTGTAAATTAAAAGTCAACAATTTATCGATATCTATACAAATGTAGCTATCGTTATGCGTAGCCGTTTTTCTAGTTTGGTTTTTTTTTTACAAAATGTCGACAGTTTTGACTTTTTTCTCCTTTTTCAAGGCCCTCGTACTGTATTCAAGCAGTCTTTAAAAATAGTAATTACCAAATGTTAAGAACGCGGATTCGTACAACCTTAGTCACTGCGATTACAAAAATTTTTTTAAAAAATTGAGAACCGGTTGTTAAGTTTTTAAGTATTCGCTCGGACGAGGTCGAAAAAACTAGTTTCGAGAAAAACGCGTTCCAAGTTTTCGTTCCGTGTTTCTCGATATAAAGTCATGTTTTTCTAGAATATTGATACTTACATTGAAGTATCTAGTCGCAGGCGATATGACGGTTCTTCATCATCGCGATAGTTCTCAAAATAATAAGAGCTTGTACTTTATCTATTGTAAATTATGCCACACCTGTAGGGACTGAGGGCACTAGCCGGTCGCGCTACCTGTTCTCACTAAAGTGACTATAACTCCGTCAATTTTCGGACTTGTGAATGAAAATGTTGCCAACATATTTTTCAATACATGTACTTTCAAGAATTATATTTTTTTAAATGTCCTCCAAATTTTGCTTGGGGGATGTGGGAAAGCTACTGTGCAAGTTCTCGCACAGTAAGTGGTAAAATTGCACGCGAGGTTTAAATTAAAAACATGAACATGTAGAAATTTTGCTATTTGTGGCAGTTTTAAAATCGTGACGTAACGCAAAACTTGACCCCCCCCCTGCCCCCCACGTACGTAGACCGTAACGCCCGGTCAAACCCCCCCCCCCCCCCCTATTGGATTACGTAATTTGCGCATGGCCCCTTATTTATACATTCTTAATATTTTTCTTACATAGAGTAAAATACCCTATGGCGCTCACAATGCGCAGCCAATGAAACGAGGTTGTTCATTCACGTACCTTTTTGACGCTCACGCTCTCGTTTGACGACGCGACTGTGCGAAATTCTTGTCGATTACCCAAAGTTTTGACACGTTTGGGACTTAACTGTCGGGGGACTCGATCGTGAGACTCGGGACTCCTCTTAACTAGCGTCCTGGGCGCTGGTCGTGTAGATTGCCTCGGCCTTGAATCGTAGGACTCGTGATAGCTGTTGGACGAACTTGGAACTCGTTGCTTCGGGACACTGTCGATTCGTGGTCGCGGGGGTGGATCGCGATCTCGATAATTCTGACTCGATCCTCTCTGTTCCTTCGACGGCCGACAGAAAAAAAGTCGCATGAAACGCTCGTATTTCGCGGATTGGAAAAGTGGCGTAAGAATAATTTTGTTTGTACCTCTTGATAAGAGTCTCTGTGTTCCCAGGTGCTTTCGGTTTTGGCGTACTTGTTTCCGTAATTGCTGTAACTGTCGCGTGAGTAAGTGCTCTCGGACTGGTACGACTTGTTCGCTATTGGTGGCTTTTGAGCTTTGTTCTCTTGCCAAACGTCCGAGAAATAGGCGTAGGGATCCTATTGAATCAATCAAGTGCGAAAGGGTAAAAAGAAATGGCAAGTAGGCTCGTTTCTGTTAAGGGATCATCACAGTGTAAAATGATCAAAAAATCGATTTTTTGGCATTATCCGATACTATCGACGGTTTTAAACATCCTGTTCAATTTTTTAGGCGAAATTCGAATTATTCCGCTTGCTACAGCCTTTCTCAGGAAAAGGGATTCTACCAGCTGCACGGGACGTGGCTCGGACGGACGCATTTTTCCTCGAAATGTCGTTTTTCAAAACGGTGTACACTCTCTAAGGAAGAGTTTTCAAGCTGTCCGTCTCAAATTTTGACACAACATTCTTCACGCCATTCTTTATCTTGCTATGGAAGATTTTTTTTTAATATTCATATTTTTTGTAACGA
Organism: Ophion ellenae; assembly: GCA_963210295.1. Lineage (NCBI taxonomy): Eukaryota > Metazoa > Arthropoda > Insecta > Hymenoptera > Ichneumonidae > Ophion > Ophion ellenae. Next base: position 34,912,574 of record OY723387.1, on the reverse strand, counting down.
AAAACTGTCGAAAAAATAGGTCAAATTCGATATTTTTTTTTCAAACCACGGCCATTTTGTCGATATTGATTTAAAAAAACCTCCATTGCAAGATAGCGGCTTTGACACCGATTAATAATCTTTTCACAAATTTTGTTTCAGATGATATTTATAGCCAACCGTCAAACAAAAATGTAAAAAAAATTATCTTCTGTTTTTCACGATTGCTTTGATATGACATGAAAAAATCCGACTGATTAGCGTATGTAAACCATCGAAAAAGAATAATCGCGATAATCAGCTATTTTTCGACCCGTTACACCGTGATGATCCCTTGAACATTGAAGTTGAAGCGTAGGAGGAAAATCATTGTTTTACCGAAAATTGAGAACGTAATGGTCAAAAAATGTGTAGAAAAATTGTAAGGTTTGCTGATAATTCGCCCATTGCCGGAATTCCGATAACGCAAATAGCTTTGAACTTACGTCGCTCTTGGCGGGTTGAAAACTTCGTTGATACTCGTGCGAAGTAGTGTGTTGGGTCGGTGCCGGGGACTGACCGTAAGGATCTTGATTCTGATACGATGCCGGGGCTTGGGAGAAATTCGCGCCCGACGTTGGCGGATGATGTTGAGGGGGCTGCTGCGGTGGTAGTTGGTGCGCGGGTGGTTGCAGTTGAGGCGCTCGATGCTGCGGCGGTGGCTGTTGTTGCTGTTGTTGTTGCTGAGAATCCCAAGGAAGTCTCGCTGCAACATATATGCATTCGTATATTGAAATAGTAAAAATATTCGCCGTTGTGAACATCCGTTACGAATTAATGAGTCATACCATCGGAGGAGGCTTGCACGGTTCCTCTGAAGTGCGGATTGATAAGTATCTTGTGGCCCGGAGGCATGGGAACGTTCGGTAAATGAGATCCGGTCGGCTGTGGCGCCACGTTTACGGTATTATTCATCGGATTACTGCCGTGGGGCAATTGGGACGGTGGTTGATTATTGTAGATAGGTCTCGTCTCGTACATCGCTCGGTTCTCCACGAACGTTGCTTGTTGCTCTTGGAAGTTGGAACGAGCGTCGAAGTTGGGCGCATTCGCAATGGGCGGTTGATTCGTCGGTGTCGATGCTTGATTGGGTACCACTGGCATACGTGGAAAGTTTTGCATCATGGCGTTAATGGGATTTTCACGTATCGGAGGGCCCTGATTGGGCGGTGTCGGAGGAACGCCAGGATTTACTCGTATACCGGCCGGCGGTTGATTGCCGGATATATTCAAGCTGGGATTGCCGAGTAACGAAGGACCCTGACTTCCCGGTATCATCGGCGCCTGAAAGGGTCCCGTTTGATTCTGCATGAAGTTCGGTCCGGCAGGTGGACAGTTGAAACGGGGCATCGGATTTCCCGACATGATTCCACGTGGCCTGTACTCGATTCTCGACGCGCCGATCATGCGCGGCCCTTGTGGAATTCCCGGTGGCGAATATTGATTGGGATTGAACGAAGGACGATGCTCTGGGAAGTGTGGGCCAGCCCCAGGCTGCGGTGGACCGTTCTGCAAATACGGCGGAATCTGGGGGTTGTTCTGCTGATAGATAATTTGTTGCTGCTGCTGTTGCTGTTGCTGCTGATGTTGATGTGGCTGCGGTGGATGCGGCTGCGGTGGATGCTGCTGTTGTTGCTGATGTTGGTGCGGTTGTTGCTGCGGTTGCTGTTGCTGTTGCTGCTGCTGATGGTGGTGGTGGTGGTGAAGTTGATGATGATGAGGATGATGAGTGATCGCGTTGCTCGATGACATCCTCGCGAACATGGATGGTCTTCCTTCCAGCAAAGCAGGTCGGAAAGGTTTCGGCTCGTTGAAGGTTGGTTGAGCACGTAAATTAGGATTGAATCTGCAACAGCATCGTGATAACTCGAACGAAAATGACCGAATAAGACGGTGAGTCTTAAGAACATACACCAGGCACAGCTCCCGAAAGAGAAAAACTTTGTTGGGTCGAGAGTTGTCACTCGTTTTCTAGAATAAGCGCTGTGAGGCAACAGGCAACGTAAGTGCCAAACGGTCAAAAGTATCGAGTTTCCACGAGCAAAGTTAATTAGTATTCGTGTAGATATAGTTTTCTTACCGAGGCATATAATTAGCCTGTGCGCCGGGAACGGCGAATCTTCCTCTAACGCCTCTTATGCCACGTCCACGTCCCCTCGCCCTGAACGGTGGTTGTCGTATTTGCTCCATGGTAACAACATTCTCAAGTGAATCCGGTATTTCATTGTTCATCTTTGGTGATATCATGATCCGCTCGTTTTGAAAACGATTCCTTCTCTCCTCGGCCTCGTCGCAATCGTCGTCCTCCAGTCCTTGTCCATTGCCAACGAAAACCTTTCTTTGCACGTTCTTCTGCAGCTTCTCACGCAAATCCCCCGTGTTCAAAGGATTTTGCTCGACGCTATCGTTCTGCCCAATGCCTTCATCGTAATTAATTTCACGTGCTTCCTCGCGTTCCTCTTGATTTTCGTAATATGCGCCGTGACTGTCCGTACGCTCTTCCTTGTAAAACTCACTGTAGTTATGGTTATCAGTGTCGTTTCTATATTCTATATTTTCATCTTCGCCCTCTAAGTCGTCGAGGGCATCCGTGACTCCTAAGTCCAGCACATCGTCTGTTTCCTCTTCTCCCTTATAGCTATTCTGCTGCTCGAGAATTAAATTGTCAAATATTTGTAATGAAATATCGAGGATCAACGGTGGCGCGATCTTTAAGATCTAATCTCATTTATCTTACGTTCGTCCTTTAATGCTATTTTTATCTTATTATTCTACACGTACGTGTAATGTTATTCAGTCATTTTGCTCAATGGTTTACCGACTTGCATCGTCAATTGGAAATGAAGGAAGACGCCTTACATAAGAGAGGTGTATGAATTGGTAGGATGATTTATCACGGTGTTGATTGACGTTGGGATATAATCAACTTGCGCGATCATTGCCATTTATAAATAAGGGCTTATTTACGGTCGATGATGATCGTATCAAATGGGCAATAGAGCATCAAATTACGACGGGACGTGCAACTTTCGTCTCCTGAGATTTCGCAATCACCTGGGATACATAAGTGCGCTTTCTTGTCTTCTGATTAATTGTGCGCGTCAAGATGCAACTCGATATCTTCTTCGCCATATTTCAGGACACTCTTCGTTTTCTTTCTTCGTCCATATACGCGATACAAAGTTTTCGAAAAAGTACAACTCGAGAAAACGCATTTTCTTCCCTGCAGTCGCATAAAGTATTTGAGTTACTTTGTTTTACGTGATCGTCGCGTGGATAAAAAAAAAACATCGAGAAGGAATTCAAGTGCTTGTTAAATACGGAAAAACGGGTTCACGACTTCCGGCTCAGAAGGGAATCACCGTGATACTTTATGAAACTGGGGTCTGGAGCAAGAAAATAGAAAAATGTAAAATAAATTGGAGTGAAAAGAAAGAGTCGGTAAGTTATTCGTGTTCGTGATGCGGGTTACAAAGTTCTAAGGGGAGGACACCGAGTACGCGGATACAACAAATATGAGCGACCTACGGAATTCTCATTCGTCGTTTCATCGATCGATGTGGTTTTCGTGAATAACTTCATCACGATTGGACATTCTTACAACTCGTTAATCGCAAGAATTTCGCATTACTCAGATTCTGACTCGGATCATCTGCTCTCGAACGAGCGAGGAATTAGTCCAGAACTTTGGAGCCATCATACGTAATAGGTTCTTTTTCCTTGTTACAATGGAGATGACGAAAGTTGCCTCAGCAGAGGAAAAGTAATGTTGGGAAACCAAATTGGAACAAAAGAAAACGGGTGAAGAAGAGAAAAACAAGACATTGCACGGATTATACGTAGCCTCGTTAGTAGAAACAAACTAAACTATCGCAATTCAATATGAACATTCATTTCTTTTCCTCTGCTCTTTATCTATAATAATAGTAGTTCGTAATAGTATTTCCAGTTCTCTGACTTTGTTCGTATTTTCAGAGAATGGGTTCGTCGATGAGCCTGAAGAGTAAATTTCTTTGTTAACAGGCTGCTCGGAATGATAAGAGATTTTGTTTAACGGCGATACCATGGCATGGAACATATCTCAAGCATTGTACAAAGCGCTTAAAAAATAGATCGCAGCATTGATCGGTCTGTCGACCTCTTCGAAAGCACATACGTGCGACTTTTGCCATCAACACGCCATAGCGTAAATACTCCTGTTTCATGCAGAAATTGTTGTCGTTGTTTTTTTTTTTTTTTACATAAATCGCATCATCGCCTACAGAATTTTTGGGTGATGTGCAATAAATCGACGATTCGTCAATCAGAGAAAAAATGTAAATGTTTTCCCAGTTGCTTTGTGACTGTGATGGAGCCATCTGAAAATGACATTTTGGCCGATGGTGACGAAACAAAATGTAATGAGTTTTTAAACGTTTCTCAGATTCTTTCGAAAAGCATACAAAATTATAAATTGGATGGCAAATCTTACATGAAAACGTGACCGATTATTTTACTATTTTTAAATTCTACAAACTTTTAGTGATATGAGCCAAACGTGGTGAGGTGTCGAATATTTGCCAATTTCTAAAATGAAATATGGTTGTGCTTCGAGCATCGTTGAAATCCTAACATATTTACGCCAACGAGTCCTGGATATGCGACAGTGCATCGACTTCTCCCCTCCGATTCCTAATACTTTTTCCAATGTCGGTGGTTACGGATACAAAATTTGGGGATGCGGCTTGCGACATGGCCGCAGAATACGATTTTTCTTTTTGTTTCTCTTCCCTCTGGTCATCGACATATCAATAGTTTCACATATGTTTTCGCGCTTAGGTGATAAATGAAAAGCTTCGAGTAGCTGCGTAGGTTCCTGAAAATAACCAGCTCACCCTATCGATTTCATAGTCGTCGGCCAAAAGGGCTTCCTCCTCGTCGTTACCCAAATCGTACTCTTCGTCGCCGAGATCTTCATCCAATAAGGCGTCATCTCTGTAAATGAGAAGAAAACAAAGAAACGTCAATGAAATAATGGCGAGAAACGTTTAATGTGTAAAAAAAATAGACAAAATCTGAGAGTTTGGAGCACACTACTTTTCCATTGTAATACTTTCAAATCTTTGTTCAATAGGGTGACGGTTTGAGATTGTTTTAGATAAAAATCAAGGAGCGATATCTACATTTATAATGACTGCTGATTTTACGTTGTTGTTTTCCAAAGGTTTTTTTATCCCTTCTTCCAAACAAACTTAAAGTATTGTCTGTTTTTAAGAGTTTAACCTGCTGTGGACTTTCTTCAAAGTATATATGTTTCGAATATGGCTGTTTTTGACCTCTTTTTTCCAATAAACAGAAGTCACAAGTATTGAGGGGTTGTGGGTTTGGAAATATGAAAAAATTCAAATTTTTCAAAAATTTTCAAAAAAATTCAAATTATGCAAAAAATTCAAATTTCCATTTTTTTTTAAATCTTTAGTTCAATCACGAGCTATACTTATCTACCAACAGAAAAAATTTGGTTTTTTAATTTCAGATAAAGCTATCATAAGTTATCCTAAGCCACCATGAGGATACTTTTTTTAGGGGTCTCTGGAAACCGGGTCCCGCCGGCTGAATTTCCCAAATTTTTTGATGCAATTTTTTTTAAATATTGTTAAAATGTTGCTCTTTCATGTGCTTAACATATTGAATAAAATAATGTATTTTTTTTTTATAGAGAAAATATGCTTTTTTTTGGCTTTGAAACCCACCATAACCCCTTAATAAACATTAGTTCCAAACTAGAAAGTATTATTTTTCACCAATACATCTGCCATTTTCCATGACTGTTGAAATTTGCGACTTTTCACACGCTTTGATTTTTGTATAATTGAAATTTGTACTTGTGCAACGATGCATATTCTTGAAAAAAATTGGGAATATCCTGATAAGAGAAGAGATAAAGTTTGGAAAATCAAACATTCTTGAGAAATGTGGAATCTCAAGATAAATATATCGGAATAATTTTTATGAAAAGTGCACAAAACTGGAGGACTCCAAGCCAGATTTACGAATACACTCTACTTGCATGCATGTATCGATGTGCAAGCGCACGCATATTCTAACACATACAAGCGCATATCCTCTATATATTTTCTTTTTCTTAATAATTTCTCGTTCGGGGATATTTCGGCGATCGGGAGCGAGGAACTTCGAAGGAAAATGTATCCGGCAACAAAACATTCGCGATGTTGCCTTGAAACAATATTTGGGAAAGAAATCGCAACGAAAAAAGTAGCCGAGCCACTGTAAAGTGCGTCACAAAGGGGAAAGCGTTGAAAGCCTAACCTAAAAGTATCGCGAAAGTTGGAGCTCGATAAATTACACGAATGAACTAACGTGAGCCTTTGTGAGGGACAAGAATTCGAAGCTCGCAAACACGCAGAAACTGTTTTTAATGGTAGAAAGTCACTTTTTCTCGTTAGAGGAAGGAATTAAATGAAACAAAGCCACTTACTGATCTGACATGATATATGTCCCTGCAACACGAAAACTTGCGCTTACTGCTTCTGGCCCAGGGAAGAACATGGCGGAACAAGCAACGGTGGAAGGTGCTGCCGCGACATATTTGCGGACAAAGATAGCATCATCGTCCATGGCTTTCTTCGTAAACTCCATCATTGTTCCGGCTTTCACGCGATTCTCGACGGTGCATCGGGCATGGATTTTATGTTTTCTCGAAGCATATTTCTTCGCGTCGGAGCGTTCATAACGAGGAGAAATTTTGGGACTTCGAAGTCAACGATGATTTTGGGAATCGAAACAAGCTGCGATGACACCGGTTGTGCCGTCGTTGACAGCAATGCGAATATTCTCGGCGAAGCGCTGCATTCTCAGCACTTGATCCATCTGAAGTAAGCGAGAAGAAAAGCCGCAAATGAAACTTTCACATGTATTCTTTCCTTTTATTTTTTGATCATTCGCAACTTAAAAAATGTCGAATTCTCCGTTTACGTTGTCGTGGAGGTGCAATGGATTTATCGAAAAGGGCGAAATATTTATACGAAAATTTCTCACGTGTATTTAGTTTTTCAGTTATACGTTGATGAAATTTTCCATTTAGTACTGTAAATTTTCGAAAATGTGCCAATTTTGTTTTTTTCATTATGAACCCGCTATTTATGTTCCGTTGATGTACAGAATTATCAAATCGATTCCGCTGCTACAGAATAGCCGTAAATATCGAAAATACTGGTTTATTTGTTGACAAGATGACAACATGAAATATATGTCAAAATGTTCATCCCAAATTTGCCGGTATATTTGTATATTTTAGCCTAGGAGGAATCGTTCCGCCTGTAGCTCAAGATATGCATAGAAAAAATATCACAGAAGTCTGCGAGAGAGCAATGCGAATGGCAAATTTACGGTTGAGAGACATCGATGCCATCGCCGCTACCGTCAAACCGGGTCTACCTCTCTCGCTGCAGATAGGCACAAATTTTGGCAAGTACCTATCCAAACTCGGCGGAAAACCGTTTATACCTATTCATCACATGGAAGCGCACGCTCTCACAGCTAGGATGATCGAAAAGGTAAACATCTAATTAGTCAATCAACATTGATAAAGCTTGAACAATAATTTTCTTCATTCTCGAAAGCCAAAATGTTTCATGTACTTTCTCAAAATATAGTACGAATATTCACCCTCTAAAACAGTATTCCTCTACAACAATTTATCGATATATCTTGAACTTCAACATAGTTAAAACATGTAAACTGTATGTCTAAAAACTGACACATAAATACACCCTGACGAAAATCAGGGTTGTTTAAAAGATTTAAATTCAAAGGGTTAGGTAAAATGATTGAAAGATAGTTTAGTCATTTATTTGTATGTACAATAGGGTAGCACAAATTCAAGCTCTATTTTTTATCCCTTTTTCTCACCATCCAATTATCTACTTGAAAAAAAAAATTGTCACGGAAGTTGCGGGCGGTCGATAATATTGAGAGGTCGCTCAAGTCTTCTTTAGCAACCACTAAATATTCATTGGCTGGCTAGAGTTCTCGCGAGGTTTATTAAAAAATTTGAGAAGTTGAAAAATTTGAGAAGTGGAGAAAAAAAAAACGATATTTTAAATGAAAATTGATTTTTCGGGAGGCTTGAGCGATTGCTAAATATTGTTTGACCGCTCCAACTTTCGCGACAATTCTTCTTTTTCTTCAAAGAAGATAATTGGATGGTGAGAAAAAGGAAAAAAAAAATAGAGCTCAAATTTGTGCCACCCTAATGTACATGGTTGTGTGTCAAATTTCATAAAAAACTAATAATTGAAGAAGTTATAAACAATCTCGTAAAGGATATTTGAATGTGAGGGATGCAGGTGTACTTGGTTTTGGCCACCCGGTTGATTTGAAACAGAAAAAACGAGTTTTTTTTTGGTAAGGGGTAACACCACTGTGAACGTCTAGAATTAAGCGATTTTTTTCGTGGAAGGAGAAGTTAGAGGATAAAATATTCAACGATGTTATTAGTCATGTCTTCAAGTGAACAAAAAAAAAATTATATTAAAAAATTATACAATATGGTGACGCGAGAGCCATTTTCGCAAAGTATGTTGAATTTAAGACGCTCTGCGGCACGCAGTATAGCTGAGGCAAATTTGAATGTGGTATTTTTTCTTTGAATTTATATTAATTTACATGAGTATAGCTAGAGAAATACGTAGAGGATTATGAAAATATTAATTTTTGTTTCGGTTGTTCAATTGGAAAGCATTTAAAGTAAAAACTTAATTTACGACAGAAAAAAAGGACAATCATTTGTTAATAAATAATGTTATAATAAATTCATGGAAAATCCCGTACGTATTTCTCTTCAGAATGTTATTTCAAAGATATGCTCAAAATTTGGAGTGAACAGAATGAAAATCGTTGGAGTTATGCTGCGTGCCATTTTGAAAAATTGTGTTCCGAGAAAAATGGTCGCCCACCGGCCTGGTGGCTTTTTTTTACAGGTACTAAACTTTTTCCCCTTATTGTAGACGGTTCAAAGCATCTCTTAAGTAAATAAAAAAAACCATTTTTTTTTTAAATTCTACAGTAGTGGCCCTTAAAATAGATAATATTGGGTAAGACTTAACCGAGCTATTTTTTGTCAGCATGTATCAACCATCAAAACAAATTTTTTGAATTATCTTCTTTTCTTCAATCTGCGATTCCTACACCATATGTTGAACCTTCGTCTTCAATTTAAGTTGCCTCAAGCGGTTATCGATTTCGCTAAATTTTCACAGTAGCTTGAGATTCAAAACGTTGAGCTTGAGATTCAAAACGTTTCACCGATTATCAAGAAATTTTATCCAAAAATATTTTGTAAGGTACTTTACTTTAATAACAATATTCAACCAGACATATAACCATCTCATCGATTTCCACTAAATTCCTGTCGCACATACTTCGTATAATATTCTATTGGTGTGGGAAAATTAAGCTGGGTTACTCAAAGGCTGTAGAAGTTTTTGGGTTTACGAAAAAACGCACACGCACAATTATCCACATACACTTTTTCTTCTCAATATCATTTTTCGACGTGTTGGAACGTTCTGACAACATTTTCATTAAAATCTCTAGAAAAGAAAATGCAAGTTCCCTCTGCAACAAAACGAAACCAGATGCTCGACATTTGAGAATATATAACTCTTGCATCTCCATCTTTGCTGTAAACTAAGTAGGACGTAATCTCATAAGATGCTATGAGATGAAGGATTTGACTAAATAAAAGAGCTCAAGTAATGCGGGTAAAGAAAATCTATCATCTCCTCGTAAACACAGGGCCTCCATTATTTCCAGCTTTAACTCCATTTTCCACCCACCAATTTTAGGAGCTTTCATCAATGTAATAAAAACGGATAACTATTGTCGCCAGGATAGGTGGCTTTCCCCTTCCTAGTTTTGCTTATTTCGGGCGGACATTGTCTCTTGGCGGTTGTTAAAGATGTGGGGACATTTTACTTGCTTGGCAAAACATTGGACGATGCGCCAGGTGAAGCATTCGACAAGGTATACGCAACAAAGTTTGATGCTCGTAGTTACTTTTTAGCCGATCGACGAGGCGTGTTGTAAAAATCTAATCGTTCGCAGACAGCTCGGAGACTGAAAATGAAAAATATTCCCGACTACAAGGATCTCAACGGCGGAGCAGCGATAGAACTTGCGGCGAGTCGAGCCACGGATCCTTTGCAATTTTCTTTCGTACCGACGATGTCCCACTCCAGGGATTGTAACTTTAGTTTTGCGGGACTGAAAAATAACGTGCTCATGTGGACCATAAATCAGGAGAAAAAGCACAGTATCGTAGGCGACGCCATTATACCTGACCTAAATAATCTGTGCGGGGGATTCCTCCTGGCTGCAACCAGGCACGTATGTCAGAGAACAAAACGAGCAATGATATATTGCATGGACAAGGGACTGTTGCCAAAGGAGAACCCTACATTGGTAAGAAAAGAGCGATGGGTATAATCACGAGTTCTATTCGCTTCCGCGTCGTAGTCGTCGAAACGTGATCATCTACGTTAACCCCTTCGTTGGCATTGACGCAATAGTGCGTCAAATAATTCCGTGCCCTGTGTGGCATTGACGCAATAGTGCGTCAACCTTTATTTCCCTATTTAACTTGCTCTGATTTGAAATCGGAGCCTCACTCAGGGGTTTTTGGGCTCGCTGAATCCGAATTTGAAGTCAACATTTGGAAATTCAAAATGGCGGCGCCAACCTGGCGGACAAAAATCAAAAACTTTACTCGATTTAGATGAAAATTAGTACTCCGGGATTTTTGAGGTCGTTTATTTCGAATCTAAACTTTGAATTTGAAAATTCAAAATGGCGGCGCTATAATGGCGGACCGAAATTGAAAATTTTATTCGAATCGATCGATTTGTATTTTCATTCGCCATATTTGTTCGTCATTGTGAATTCCTGAATTTTGAGTTCAGAGTCGTAATTAGCACCCTCATAAACTTCAGAGTACAAGTTTTCAGGATAAAAAAATGTTTCTGCCATTTTGGGCACTTTTTGTCGAATTCTCTCTGCCAACGAAGGGGTTAAGGGGTTAGGCGACTGTGAGAACCCAAAAATCAGGGTTATTTAAAAAAAATATTAAGAAATAAGTCAGATGATTGAAGTATCGTTTGGACATGCATTTGTATGTGCAATAAGGAAAAACGCCACTCTAGCGGCCTAAATTTGGCAATTCATTTTGGGAGTATGAAAAAAGGAATATGATTTCTTTTGAGAGGGTTTATTTAACACATATTAAAGTTCAAAAAGTATATTTATTATAACTTTTATACAAAATGGCGGCAACAAAGCCCAACTTGAAAAATGTTTCTTACAAATAGCTTGACGGGAGGACGGTTTTCTCGTAAAGTATAACACCTGGAACAAAAAGCAAAAGAAATTATAATCTGTATATTATTAGTTATAGAACTACGTAGGGATTTTTTAATCAGATTTGAAAAAATGGACGCACTTTGAAAGAAATACGTCGATTTTTTTCCCAAAAAATAAGCAGTAAATTGAAAGAAAAAAGTTACATTTAATTTTAAAAAACGGCTACGTACTCCCATAGAGAATGTAATTGTGAAGGTACTATCAAAATTTCAAATCGATCCATGCAAAGTCGTTCGAGTAACCCGTCCTCCCAGTTTGGAAAAAGTGGTTTCAAGAAAAACGCGTTTAAAGTTGTACGAGGCGCCTGAAAGAAGTCCGAGGCGCTGCGGCAAAATCGATAATAGAACCTTTAAAAAAAAAATTCGCTACTGGACCAATTGAATATTGTTTTTATGACCCCAAAGTATTTTTTGAGCAAAAAAAAAACGATTTTTCCCAAATCCTAGAGTAGTGCTATCCGTTAACAAAGTTGTGTGGCAAATTTCATTTAAAAATATGGATAAATTTTCGAGAAGTGGAGACCGAATTTCGATCTGAAATTCGGCAGAACCTTCCTTTAAATATTTTAAGAGATCCTCTGAAAGAATTTTTGTCGACACGCCATAACTTTCGAGATGTCAATTTTTGAAAGTTATTTTTTTATCGCGTTCCTACTATATCTATAGCTGACGGGTTCAGGTCTGGCTATACCTATATATGTTGTCGCGCTGTCCGCTTCGTCAAGCGGAGTCAAAAAAATTCGTTCAAAAATCGATTTTTTTTCTTGATTTTTCGAGGAAAACTGACATTATTATTGTTAGTAACTAAGGAATTTTCTTTTTTAAGAAAAACTTTGGTCAAGTTCAAGTCAACCCGTTCATTAAATGTCGAGAAATCGTGTACACCGTTTGTACAAACAAATTTTTGAGAAAAACGCGTTAAACGTTTTACTAGCAGTTCTATCGTTGTTATAAGCTTACCTTTAATCTGCGATTCCTGCATCATATGTTGGACTTTTCCCTTCAATTTGAGTTACCTCAAGCGACAAACGATCTCTTTCCTATTTTCACTGTAGCCTAACCCCCTTAACACATCCAAAACTTTCTACTGTAGAAAATTCCAATCTAACAAAATTCACTGTACTTTCTGCGCTCGACGGGGCGTTAAAGATAAAATTTCCCCTATTTAAAAGTATTTATATATCTACTGAAAGGGTCTTCTCACTTTAGACGCTAAAAAAGGCTGTTTTCATGAATTTTTTTGATTCGTTTATCATAATAAATAGTGATATAAAAGTTGTTACACTTAATAAATACACTTCAAATTACATTAAAAAAATGTATTTATTTAAGTCACTATTTATAGACGAAAATGATAGTTAAAAATATGCCCTAAAAAATTGTAGGTCTGCGCTGTTGATGAAATCTCGGAGATGGATCATCCGAAACAAACAAATTGAACTATTTCAGATTTAGTATGTTAATGGCTATAGCGCATATCATACGATTTTGGATATATGCAAAAATAACAAAATGGTTGACATTTTTCGAAAAAAACAAACAAAAAAACGTGTTTTTTCACCGTTCTTGGCCAAAAAATTGTAATGATCAACATTTAAAAAAATCCTCGATATGTGCTGTAGCTATAGTTGTAAAGAATATGTGGTTAAAATTTCATAAGGATCGGTTCAGTTGTTTCGAAGATTTTATCAACAAACCGTCGAAAAACGTGTCGAGAAAAACGCGTTTAAAGTTTGTTTGTGTTACGTAAATACATAACAATTTTTTTTCGAATGTTTTTTGAAAGTGCATTTATTAAGTGTAACAACTTTTATATCAATATCTATAATAAAAAGCTATCAAAAAAATGCATGAAAAAAGCCTTTTTTAGCGTCTGAAGTGAGAAGACCCCTTAACGGGTACACTTCCAGTGACATCCCAAAAATCCGTCGCAAAATTTGGGCACTAATCGTAAGAAAACTACTTCTACAAGTTACTTAATTTTTCGTATGTCAGCAGTGTACATATTAACAAAGATATCTGTACAGTTGAAATAAAAAGTATAATTTGCTCTTATTATCATTTATATTTCTGCTTTAAATGTTACGGATATCTTCGTCAGTATGGATGCGCACAATATACCAAAAATCAAGTAAATTGTAAAAGTAATTTTTTTACAATTCTCACAATATCCACTTATTTTCATGATATCTCCAGTTTATTATCTCATGTTTTGGGAGACTCCAACGCATAGCATACAGTCGTCAATGAATGGAAAAACAAAGTCGAAACCTTTTGTTGCAGGTCGTATCGGGCGGAGTGGCTTGCAACAATTTTATAGCTAAGGGTCTGAGCATAATCAGCTCGGAAACGGGATACAGATTCGTAAGGCCGCCACCGCATCTTTGCACGGACAATGGTATAATGATCGCCTGGAACGGAATCGAGAGATGGATCGCGAACGACGGAGTTCTCAGAGATCCCGCGGAAATCGAAAAAGTAACGCTGCAGAAGAAGGCTCCGTTGGGTGAAGACTGGAGCGCAAAAGTCACCGAAGAACAAATAGCATGTAAACTGATAAAAATCAACCAACTATACGATTCTTGAGATTGTATGATATTTACGTTCAATATGTACATAACTCGACAACAATTACAGCAACAAACTTGACCTTCGACACTCGCATCGAGTCACGCATTGTGTACAGCCGATGCTTAATAATTAATCGAGTTTCTGATAGGACGAAATCAAACGAGAGTCGGGGCTTTTTGTCGCATATCGCGTTTTATCCTCTCGACGAGTTCAGTCTCCTCGAAGTCGCCAGTCGCCTCCATTTTCTTCTCGCAAGCTCTATCGAGAATCGTCCTCACGACCTTCTTCACTCTTTCGACGTCCTCTCGCTTTTTCTCGAGTAGCGAAATTGTGATTATTTCTTCAAATTTCAAAGCGGTGTCGGGTCTCATTTCTTCCGGAAAATCTTTTACGACGTTATCAAGATTGCGCAACGAGGGCTCAATATCGCGATATATGTCGAACGCATTGTTCGTGTCCATTTTGTTCACTATGAGGATGGCTGGCATTCTCAAGAGATCGGGCTTGTAAAGCTCGACCTCTTTATTCAACAGAACAACGGTCTCGAGGCAGCTGCGTTTCACACGCATCTGTGACAACTGAAAACCCTGTATATCTACCATAAACACGAGAAGTTGCGTTCTGCTTAGATGCTTGAGAAATTTGTGGCCCCGTCCGATGTTCGCGTGTGCACCTTCTATAAGGCCCGGCAGATCGGCCATGGAGATTTTCCTAAGGTCCGGATAATGAATTATACCCAGGTGTGGTCGTATCGTTGTGACTGAAAGATCAAGTTATTCGCGCTAAATTCAAGTGACTGAACTAATTGTAATTATGGAAAAACGGTAATTCATTCGTCTTACAGGGATAAGAAGCTACTTTCGGCTTTGCGTGAGAAACGGCCCTCAGAAGAGTGCTCTTGCCCGCGTTCGGGAAACCCACAAGGCCCACGTCGGATATGAGCCTGAGTTCCAATTCGATGCAATGGGCTTGTCCTTTTTGACCACTGAAGCCCGTCTCCGGACAACCGCCTATACCGCCCGCGGCTACTTTCAATTTTGCATCGGGCTTGTTCAACTCACCTGTGGAGTAATACAAACTTCCCTATAATTTTACTTTGTTCCCTAAGGACATCACCTTGTTCTCCTTATCAATCAAGTCAAATAATAAATAAAACGCCATTGCTGAAAGATAGCAAGATTTAGGATTCGCGATCTCCAGAAGTCGGTGCGCCTCTGGCGGCCTAAGGTAGAAGCTCTACCAGTATAGTAAACTTGGTTCAAAGTACATTGATAGCAATCGACGAAATTTAAAAAGCGGAAAATTACTCGAGATTCTCCTGTGCTCCAGGATGCAAGATGGATAATAGAAGTGAATTGTTTCATAAGCCACCAAAACTTGGTCAGAGTACATAAAGTCTTTAACGTTTAAAAAGTACATAAAATCATTAAAGTTGATGTACTTTGTTTCTTTTAAAAGTACACAAAGCACATAAAGTCTTTTGAAAAAAAGGGGTTGTTGGCTCTGAAAATGACTCTCTTTAGGCCGTCAAGGCGAGTTTATAGTCACTCGACAAGTTTTTTTCTTTCTAAGTTCGTATGTTTATAAATTATAAATCGAGCAATATTAAAAGTTATTTCTGTTACATACAAGGTATAAATATAATTTCAGACGACCCTTGTTAAAATTATGCTCTGAAAAATAGAATCACTCCTCGAAACCCGCGAGTGACTCTCATAACCTCAAAAATCTAAATCCAGATCTGACAGAGCTAAAAAAAGAGCGGAAAATAAATGATTCCCTACAGTAGCATCTTTACAATCTACCATGGAGGTAAATCCAATCGTCAACTTGCAGAAAATTAAGAACGAAGTAATTAGTTACGTTTGAGGTTATACTTTAAACATCGCTGCGCCATCTCTAGGACGCGAAAATCGCGAATACAGTAGAACCTCGCTTATTCGAGGTAATATGGGGAGAGTGTACCTCGGATAATATGGAAAACACACAAAACCCAAAAATTTCGACTCCTCAGTTTTCTTCTTCCGCAGATTCTTCCGTTTTATCCGAGGTTACACCTCGGATAATGCGGAGGACTTGAATGAGTTCGGTGACTCTGATAATGCGGAACGTCGGTTAATCGAAGTGCGTATAAACGAGATTTTACTGTACTAGTTGCAGAATTCTTGTGATCTTCAAGTTTGCATCATGAAAGAAAATTCTTTTTCTTCATTTTTCAGGATTGTTATCACATATCTTCGTTCACATTTTTTAAGATCTTTAATAAAGACCGCAACCTAACTTTCCGAACAAAAGTTTTGAACGATCACATAAATTCGCGAAATTTTTGGAACTGGAATAACTTACAAGGTACATCACTTAAGGAAAACTTCTGTCTTGTTGGGCCAAAAAAAGTTCGATTTTTCACCAATTTTTTATGCAAAAAGTATTAAATATAGCATGTTGATATTTGGTATGTTGACTAAGCCGTCTTTATTGAACGTCAAAATATTTTTCAAAGTTTGACAAAACATGGTGGTGGGAGTTGGGGGAGCCACGTATGTCGGTGCACGGGCGATGGCATTCTTCGCTTGCGGAAGTCCTAAGTCCCGGACAGGTGATCTGAAGCAAAAAAATCAAACATATTTTTACTTTGTACAATATTGTGTATAAGTTGAACTAGAATCAAAAAGAAAAATTGAAAAATAAAAAAATAGTGAGCGATCGGAAGGAAGTTTGTTTTTTTTTCCAAAAAATTTTGCATTTCTTTGCTCACTATTTTTTTATTTTTCAATTTTTCATCTTGATTCTAGGCCAACTTATACACAATATTGTACAAAGGAAAAATATGTTTGATTTTTTGCTTCAGATCACCTGTCCGGGACTTAAGACTTCCGCAAGCGAAGAATGGCATCGCCCCGTGCACCGACATACGTAGCTCTTTGAACTTTAAAAAATATTTTGATGTTCAATAAAGAGCGCTTAGTCAACATACCAAATATCAACATTCTACATTTAATATGTTTCACATAAAAAATTGGTGAAAAAACGAACATTTTTTGGCCCAACAAGGCAGAACCTTCTCTTAAGTGACCGCAGTCGATTTTGTTGAAACTCATATATGTGATAAACAATTTAAAACTATTAGACACGTATTTTTTTTTATCTGCCGAAAAAGGTTCTTCGGGGGGGGGGGGGGGGGGGGGGAACCACCCCTCAAAGAATGGCGTGTCGAGGGGTGGTTTTGCAGTTTCACCGATGAGCAGTCCACCGATCCGAACAAGCAAAAACCAAAATTCTTCTAATGTAAGGCGATGAAAAATCCACTACAGAATAATGGAAAAAAAATTAAATTGAGGGGTAACACGCCTTTCTTTGAGGGGTCGTTTCCCCTCTTACGAACGTTTTTCCGCAAATAAAAAAAAATGCGTGTCTAATAGTGTTAAATGCTTTATCACATAGACGAGTTTCAATAAAATCGGAGGCAGACACTTAAGTGACGTTCCTTGCTAGTACAGATAATCGCATATGTGAAAGAAACACACCAAGGAGGGCACCATCTTCGCTGTAGACCAAAATGCCCGGAGGTGCCGGTATAATCAAGTCCTTGCCGTGTTCGCCTATCAGACCCGAGGCAGAACTGTTACTACCGGGACCCGCCTGAAATTTCTTTTTTCTGGCTTTACTGGTTACAGCGTCTAGTGTGACTCCTTTCTCTGTGACAACGTAGACGTCTCCGCCTTTGCCTCCTATGCCACCGTACCGGGGATGACCCATTCCTCCCGGGCCTCCTTTTACGTGAAATCTTATAGAATCCATAAATCCGCTTCGCAAATATTTACGTGGGATCTGCAACGGTAATTGAAAACAATCCTAGCAGGCTCTTTTTGTGTCGTATATCCCTAAAATGTAATACTTGTAAAGCAACCTCGAGGTACGAGGATCTATAGCATATTTTTCAATTTCGCCTGTTCGTTGAGCGAAATTTCTTTTGGATCGTCCGGTCAAAAATCGCAATTGCAAATCAGACTAAAAACATCGTTCATCATGGATACTCTCGACGTTATGGAAAACAGAAACGCGAAATGTTATTGCGATAACTTATCGATCCGATAACTCAAAGACGTGACAGGTACAGACAATTAACAATTGTTAAACATTACGAAATCATGCTATTTATCCTTTGACATTTAATTCCCGAGTTTTCTGTACGTGGAACGAAAAAGCTAAGAATTACCTTTCGCACAACATAACCTAACACGTTCGTCAGAAAAACCATGTTGACATACACCGATAATTCCGCTAGTGAAAAATACACGTTACTTGGCTTTTCATTCAATCGTGCGTAAAAATCGTTCTTCACTGTTTAGCGGTTGACGTCATTGTCGTCAATAATGGGAAAATACACGTGCAACATGAGAAAACACGCTGCTAGCTTGACGCGCGCACTGTTCTTCGTAACACCGGAGTTTCGTCAAAAAAAAAAAAAGAGAATCGTGTACAATTCACGATCAGGCAGGAACGAACTTTTCGCAGTTTAGAGTCAAGTGCGGCTGTTGGAAGATTAACAGTAATCTATTCATAATTGCAACAAAGCGGTAAACAAATGCGAAAAAAAGTAAAAACAAAAATGTTCCGCGGTAGAGGGGATGTGACTCATGCATTTAGTTGAGCGAGAATGTATCCGTGATGACCGTGGACATGACGTTTCTAGTGTGATATCGCGCACTACACGGCGAACCGTCCCAATTCCCGCTGAGCAAAAAAAAAGATTGCCAGTCGACTAAAATATCAATAGGCAAATAGCGTCGGGTGTTTTTTCGTTTGATATTGCTCCCCTTGATTTCCACAAGTGAGAACTGTGGAAAAATTTACATCCATTACCGTACACGGCATGTGCTGGTCTCGAAAGGTGACGACATCGCATGTTACTCCAAATAAATAGAGAAAATCGAGTCTAAAGAATAGACGCGAGTGTTCACGATGGACCAGGACGTTTTAACGACCCTCAAGGTCTTGATGATCGGTGAATCGAACGTCGGAAAATCGAGGTATTTGTCAATAGACTTTAAGCCTGCGGCGGTTTTTAATTAAAGCGGAACAACAATAACTCGAATAAACACGTAGAAAAATTTACGGCGTATGACGTAGCTTCTAAACACTCAACACACCCAAACACACACGTATATCGAAAATTCTATTGTTTGTCACACATTTGCGATGAAACTTTCCATTACGAGCTCCAAAAAAGATCACGCCGTTTGTCTAGCAACCTCCATTTGGTTATTTTCTGTGTTGCAGCATTTTATTGAGATTCACAGACGACGAGTTTTACGACAACATGCAGAGCACCGTCGGTATGGATTATAAAACAAAACAGATCATGATCGACGGCAGTACCGTCAAGTTGGCTATATGGGTGCGTAGGCCTTCGTTCTCCTATCCCTGTGCGTTCTTGTAAATAACGATGGAAAAAAAACATTCATAAACCAACGTCGGCAATATCCAAAGTTTAGAAAACATCCCTGACGGAGATTATTCAGCAGAATCAAACAATTACATTGCAGGATCTATTTTGATAAGGCAAAGTTCGCTGGAAATCTTGTTTTCCTTTGAATGTGCTAAGCTGCGTTTGCATTGAACGATAAAATTAGCCATTGGACTTTTGATTTTTCCACGAGAAGCTTCCGCCAGGACAAGTGTGAAAAATGTCTTGAGTGATTTGATCCTTAAGGGGTTAGGCTACTGCATCGACATGAAAATTAGCGTTTAAGGGGAGGGTAGGGCTTTCAGCGTGAAAAAAGAAACACTTTTTTGCTCATTTTTTTCATCTATACGGATAGAGTAAATTTATTGAAACCTTTTGTACATTGTTAAGTGTCATTTCAAGAACATTCCGTGAAATTTGTACGCGAAAATATCCACAAACAAGCCAGTGACAAAGCTTTTCCAAGAACGCCTTTGGAAAAACTCGATTTGCGGTGTTCACTGTATCTCAGCTAGAAATTATCTGAAATCAAGTACCATTAAAATTTAGTCAAAGTATCATCAAATCCGCCCCCCAACGGTCTTTGATAATTTTTTTTTTTCATTTCTAAATTTTCGGTGGTCATGTAAAGTGAAAAGTGCTATTTTTCACGAAAAATTCCACCATTTTGGGGGTGGAAAACCCCCTCAATGTAAAAAAATCTCAAACTAACCGTTGGGGGGAGGTATTTTATATGTAGAAAGTGTATACCAAGTTTGAAATAAATCGGTCATGTAGTTTTCAAATGGCAGTGAACACGGACTTTGAAAAAGTGGTTTCGAGAAAAACGCGGCACCGGCTTGTTTGTGGATATGTCCGCGTACAAATTTCACGGAATGTTCTTGAAATAACAATGTACAAAAGGTTTGAATAAATTTACTCTATCCATATAGATAAAAAAAAATCGCAAAATGGTGTTTTTTTTCACGCTGAAACCCCTACCCTCCCCTTAAAAATTCATTTTGAAGGGATTAGTAGGATGAGTGAAAAATCGTTTGGGTTTTATTTTACTTACATTTTTACTATTTAACATACATTTATTTGTATGTTCATTAACAAAGTCATGTTCCAAATTTCATAGAAAAATGTTGATAATTAAAGAAGTTATAAAGAATCTCGTGAAGGACCTTGGAACGTAAGGAGCTCAACGGCGTACTTGATTTTGGCCACCCGCTTCATCTGAAACAAAGTAAACGAGTTTTTTTGTTTTCTCGAAATCGATAATATTAGCTAAGACTTGACCGAGCGTTTTTGTTATCGTGTTTCATTTGTCAAAGAAAAAGAATATTGAATTTTTTTCCATTTTTTTATGAAAAATGACATCAGTGTCGTTAATAATAAATGAAATAAAAATGTTAAGAGGGAAAATGTCGGTCAAGACCAAACTACATACACTGAATAACTGTACCAAATTTCAAGGCAATCCGTTAAGGGATCATCACAGTGCAACGGGTCGAAAGATCGCTGATTTTCGCAAATTTTTTTCTATGGTTAAAATACGCCAATATGTCTGATTTTTTATGTCAAATCGAAGCACTCACGAAGAACAGGAAATCAATTTTGAAACTGTTATTTTTTTTAAGATTTTTTTAACGGTTGAAAATGTTTTCAGAAAAAAGGAATCCTCACTGTGTGGGCGTAAATATAATCTGAAACAAAATTTGTCAAAAGATTATTAATCAGTATTAAAGCCGCTATCTCGCTCTGGGGTTTTTTAAAAATCAAAATTGACAAAATGGCGGCGTTTTAAAAAAAGGTATCGAATTTACGCTACACCTTCGACAGTTTTTCGTTAAAAAAATATGAAGATTAAAAAAAAGCTTCCATAGCAAGATAAAGAATAGCGTGAAGTATGTTGTGTCAAAATTTGAGACGGATAGCTTGAAAACTCTTCCTTTGAGGGTGTACGCCGTTTTGAAAAACGACATTTCAAGAAAAAAGAATATGTAAAAACGTTTGAGTGATTTTCTCAGCCAAACAAAATTCGAACAATTAAAAGGAATTGATTTTCGTTGCGTTCCAACGATGCAAACTTCAACATCATAACGTTTTGCAATATCGACGACGATACGTCCCACGTCCACAGTGGGAAAATCCTACAACCAAGTTTTCTTCTAGACGGATCCCATTTTGGGCAAACGAAGAGAAAGGCGTTGTTCGTCGTTTAACAGAGCAAAAGTTTCTTTTCTTTTTTCCGAAATATCAGCCGTCTCAGAGAACACTGGGAGAAAATCAGTTATCTCTCTCGCGCTCATGGCTGCTCGGTGTGACACTGCACCTTAAAGTTAATGCCGATTCTTCGACCAAAAATTCGTTCACGTTTTTTTATTAGCACATCAGTCATAAGGGCCATATTTTCAACTCGTGGAAATTAGCAGATAAACCCAAACAAATGCCACCACGGTAGGGAGAAAACTGCTGTGGGAAGTTTGATATTGTTGTTAAGGGGTAACATCACTGTAGAATTTTCGTGAAATTGATTTCTTCAAAATTGGCTTAAGGGGTTAGGCCACAGTAACGGGTATAAAATCATGTGCGAATTTAACAATTTTTTTTCGTCTGAAAAAGTGATTCACTCATAGGATTAATTACACCTCTATTTAGTATGAATATCAAGCTGTTAGAAAATATATATATATATATTTTTTTTCGATGTACAAAATGACCGACTACTAATATTTTCTTTTATCTTTTTTTAGGCGCTCCGCGGCGTGACATTTAGCACCCACAATTTTTTACCTAGAACAAAAAAACAAAAATTCTCGTCAATCTACATTAGAATACCTAGAGAAGTACGTACGGGATTTAAAAATTATTGTTTTATTCAAAAGATGTGGGTATTTGAACTTAAGAAATGAATTTTCAGTGAAAAATTTCGTTATAACTGCTCATAAACTGCTCATAAAATGAAAAGGTTTCGATTAATCAGAAATTCCGTACGTACTTCTCTGCGAAATGCAATTAGGAACATAACTTTTTAATTTGAAGTAAATCGAGTGAAAATTGTTGAAGTTATTTGTCACGCCAATTGGAAAAAAGCTGTTTCGAGAAATTTCGAGTAGTCATCCATTTTGTACATCGAAAAAAATATATATATATATATATATTTTCTAACAGCTTGATATTCATACTAAATAGATGTGTAATTAATTTTATGAGTGAATCACTTTTTCATAAAA
Organism: Ophion ellenae; assembly: GCA_963210295.1. Lineage (NCBI taxonomy): Eukaryota > Metazoa > Arthropoda > Insecta > Hymenoptera > Ichneumonidae > Ophion > Ophion ellenae. Next base: position 34,889,883 of record OY723387.1, on the reverse strand, counting down.
AAAAAAATTTTAATTCGCACATTATTTTATACCCGTTACTGTGGCCTAACCCCTTAAGAGAAGCTTTGAACCATCTAGAATAAGGGGCACAAAGTTTGGTACCTGTAAAACAAAGGTCCGAAGGCCCATGTGGGTCTAGAGTGGCATTGGCTGGCTCCTAATTTTGAGCACATCTTAAAAATAACATTTCGAAGAGAAATACGGACGAGATTTTCCATGAGTTAGTTATAACATCAGTTATTAACAAATGATTGTCCTTTTTTCTGTCGAAAATTGAGTTTTTACTTTAAATGCTTGCCAATTACACAAAAATGTATATTTTCAAAATCCCCAACGTATCTCTCTAGCTATACTCATGTAAATTAATAAATTTAAGAAAAATTTTCTCCAAATTCAAATTAGCGTCAGATATCTGGCGTGCCGCAGGGCGTCTCAAATTCAGCATGCCTCGCGAGAATGGCTCCGGCGTTACCGTTTTGTATAATTTTTTTATATACATTTTTTTTGTTCACTTGAAGATATGACTAATAACATCCTTGAATATGATTATTCTCTTACTTGTCCTTCCACCCAAAAAAGTCGCGAAAAATCACTTCATTTTAGACGTTTACAGTGGTGTGGACCTTTAAGGAAATTAGTGAATTTTATTGAAACTTTACAATTGGACCCACAAAGTATATGGAAAAAATAGAGTACAACATTTTTTTAAAGATTTTCCCATTACAACATGATGGCAGACTAGCAGTTTGTTCGACTATTCTTCTCACTGGAGCTCTCGCTCCCATGGAATCAGTTTTTAAGATTCAACCTGGATCGAAGTCCAGAGCGTTTCTTAACGTTACGATAACACACTAGCGACGTGGCAAGAATTTTGAAAACAGATTTATTTTGCAAGCAATTATGCCCACCTGCGAAGTTTTTTTTCGAAAAATGAAATGACAAATTCTTTAATATCTCACGAATATGATTGGAAAATGTTTAGTATCAATCAATCAATAGAGTGTTATTTGCATAACTTAAAAAAAGTTTTTTTACAAAACTTACACAATGTCAGAAAATATATATTAACAAATCTTATAATCTCCGCCGTTTCATCCTTATCCATAATTCGTATACCTTACATCTGCTCACCACTCGCCTAAAAACCCATGGAAAATGTCTAGTATTTTATACCTACATCAAGAAACGCTTTGGTATTTTGCTCCAGGTTCAATGCGAAATATTGAGGAAATACAACAGTGTAGGGCTTTCGTGTAAAATTTCGTAGAAACCGGACAAGCTGTTACCGTACGACCATCTGGTTTTGAACGCAGTTACAAAGAATGTACTCCTTTTTGTGTACTTTTCAAGAGAATGTAAAGTCTCAATGAAGATTATTAATTTTTTTCTTCAAATGAACTTAAAAATCAATTTGTATATCAGTGTACGGCCCAACATACTAGCGTCACCCCTTAAACACGGGCTCTCCAATAGCCCCGCCACGTTTTGGAAAAATATAGGTCCTTGAACTTTGCATCGTTGAAACGCAACAAACATTTTTTGAGATGAGGTTCCGAAAACTCCACCTCCGATCGAGCTGAAATTTTGGACAAACCTTCCTTTTAATATTTTAAAATAACCCCTAAAGGCATTTGTGGCGACTCGATAGTTTTTGAGACATTGAATTTTCAAGTTTTTTTTAAGGGTAATTTTCCGACCCCCCCCCCCCCCCCCCTCCCCCCCGATCGAGCTAAAATGTTGTTCAAACCTCCCTTTTAATATTTTAAGACAACCCCTAAAGGGATTTTTGGCGACTCGTAATAGTTTTCGAGATATTGAATTTTTTTTTTAACGATTCCGTTTTGTCCAAACAAACAAAAAAACAAACAAACCCAAACCGAAAAATTATTGCGCATCGCCAAAAATCCCTTCAGGGACTGTCTTAAAATATCAAGATGGAGGTCTGTGCAAAATTTCAGCTCGATCGGAGGTTGGAGGTTTTCGGAACCTTACCCATTTTTGTTTCGTTACCGATTAAAATATTTTGCGGAAAATTGGAGTCGTAAAATTTCGAAAAAAAAAAATTAAAAAACATTTCAGTAATACTCGTCGCGTAAAATTGCCAAAAAAACAGATGACAAGATGACGATTATTTAAACAATCATTTTCGTTGCGTTGCAACGATGCAAACTTCAACATAATAAAAATATAGGTTTAATTGCACAATGTGTCCTTTTTAGATTAAGGCCTTAGACCACAGTAACGGGTATAAAATCATGTGCGCATTTAACAATTTTTTTCGTCTGAAAAAGTAATTCACTCATAAAATTAATTACGCATCTACTTAGTATGAATATCAAGACGTTGGAAAATATATATTTTCTTTTCGATGTACAAAATGACCGACTACTAATATTTTCTTATGTTATCTCTTTTTTTAGGCGCTCCGCGGCGTGACATTTAGCATCCACAATTTTTTACCTAGAACAAAAAACAAAAATTCTCGTCAATCTACATTAGAATACCTAGAGAAGTACGTACGGAATTTAAAAAATATTGTTTCATTCAAAAGTTGTAGGTATTTGAACTTAAGAAATGAATTTCCAGTGAAAAATTTCGTTATAACTGCTCATAAAATGAAAAGTTTTCGATTAATCAGAAATTCCGTACGTACTTCTCTGCGAAATGCAATAAGGAACATAACTTTTAAATTTGGAGTAAATCGAGTGAAAATTGTTGAAGTTATTTGTCACGCCAATTGGAAAAAAAGCTGTTTCGAGAAGTTTCGAGTAGTCGGCCATTTTGTACATCGAAAAAAAATTCTAACAGCTTGATATTCATACTAAATCGATGTGTAATTAATTCAATGAGTGAATTACTTTTTCATACGAAAAAAATTGTTAAATTCGCACATGATTTTATACCCGTTACTGTGTCCTAAGGCCTCAATAAACTCGGGTATATGTATCTTTCCGACTGTAAGATTCGTTCCTAACGCCACCGATGACAATAAAATTCGGTCCTCCAGGATACAGCTGGCCAGGAACGATTCAGAACTCTGACACCGAGTTACTACAGGGACGGTCAGGGAGCTATTCTCGTCTACGACGTTACGGACAGAAACACGTTCGTCAAGCTGGAAACTTGGCTGGAGGAGTTGAACACTTACTGCAACAAGATGGACATTGTAAAAATGATAGTCGGCAATAAAATTGATTTGCCTAACCGGGAAGTGACCACGGATGAGGCTCTTCAGTTCGCGAGGAGACATCAAACTTTGTACATCGAGAGTAGCGCTAAAACGGCAGACGGTGTTAAATGTTGCTTCGAAGAATTGGTCCAAAAGGTTACAAAAGATTTTCATATTTCCTTGATCAGTTGGCTCGACCGTTCGACGAAATCCCACGATTCCAATTCCATTACCATCACCAACGAATTCGACGACAAAAACGGATTTTACTTTTTTTATTTTGACATGAAAACAAACCAAAAATTGTCACGAATGTCACGCAGTCGAGCTTTCGCGAACCTATTTTTTGACCGATATATAAAAATATGGGCAGTATTACGATATCTGTGGCCTTAATTCTCATCACGCAGTCTTCATTTTTGACCCAAAACGTTTTTTTCCCAGAGTGGCAAAAATCGAAATTCGACCCTTAAGGGGGTAAAACGGGGGTTTTTAAGTTTATATGAGAACATATTTTTTGGTCAGATTTGCTTGAAACTTGGTATAAATACGCTCCAATAAAAATAATCAAGCATGTACTTCAGCAATTCCCAAAATGTAACCTTTAAGGGGGTTAAACTGGAGTGTCAAGGTTTGTATGAAAAAAAACCTATGTTTTGGCCAGATTTACTTGAAATTTACCAAATGTATTTTGTATATAACACTATACCATGGTTTCCTCGCTGTTCGGTGCGTGAAGACAGTAAAGTAGAACTTTTAACTCCTTAACTGTGTATGCCACATATGTGAGCATAAAAAAACACATAAAAACAAAACCAAACTTTAAAACCCGTTTCACCCCCTTAAGAGTCGAATTTCGATGTTTACCACCCTCAAGTCTTATTTTGGGTCAAACATGAAGTCTGGGTGGTCAGAATTAGAGGCCACAGATATCGTAATATCCCCAAAATATTCTTCGATTTCATAAATTCATATTTGCAAGCCACGAAGCATTCCCTTTCACTCCCTCCGTCGAATTTTGTAAAAAATAATTGTACGACTAATCGAGTATTGTGCATCGCAGATTCTGCAGACACCTGGGCTGTGGGACACGTATTCGACGAAAATGCTCGGTGTGGCAAACAGCACGGGCGTCGGTGGAGCCAGAAATCGCTTGGGAAAGCGCGGTATTCAACTCACAGACGATTATCAGCCACAGGAAGCTTATTCAGCATGCAGCTATTGTTAGCCTATTTTTGTAATACCCGAAGATAATACCGCAAATTTGCATTCTCACGAAATAATGGGCGATTAAATTTCGCAAAAAAAGTCAAGTAACAGCAAAGAATTGAATAAGAAACTAAAAGATATCACGAAGTTGTAAATATGACGAGAACTCTTTTTAACGAATAAATGATTTTCCGTTAATACGCCATTGTTTTAGCTTTTCTGACCAATTCTTTCTGATACTCGTTGGAAACAAAAGACATTTGACGTCATTGATCGATTAACAAACAAACAAAATGGACGTTCAGTCGGAGCGAGATGTTTTCTGCCCCGATAACGTTTTCAATGATGACCCGCCGAGTAATTCGACCTGCTCCAAATCGGACCGCACAATCGTCTCTAGTTCTTGGACTTCAACGACACGGTGTGGTGTAGAGCCAACGATGAAATATGAAAGTTTGACGAACGATCCTGTCCGGTAAAGAATTACCGCAATTCATGACAGAAGTTGCTCGAACGAAATCAATGGCTGCAGTAAGCTTATTTCCTCGGCAAACATAAGTTTTATTTTTCGTGGAGAACGAATCTCGTTGCAGCACTGCTTCGTTTTTGACGTGCAATGTCTGTCAATGATTTTGTTCGGTACAACGTTTCTGACTGTCCGATGCGAATTACGGAAATTTTGATGAATTATTAATCGCTATAAAAAGCGCGAATCGTTTGTCATTGTTCAATGGCTTCGGATTAGCGAAGAGGTGTTGGAGGCTCTGGCTTGGGCTGCCTATAGGACATTCAAGTATCAACCATCGGATCCCGTGCATTACTTTGCTTATCAACTTTTACGCTGGAGATACGGGAACGCGTCGGATAAAAACAGCCCCCCTTCCTAATATATTTAACTCTGTCGACACACCATGGCGTGGAAAAACAAAATCACAAGTCATTTCGATAATTTATCATTCACTTAGCACATAATATGAGGCGGTTTTGTTCGTAGAAAGAAGAAATCATTCAGGTACAAAGATGTTCGAGCGAACGATACTCGCCACAATAAATGTAACACCGATGAAGATTGTGTGCGTGTTGTTCTTTAAAAAATTCGTTTCTTTAATCCATCTTCAGCCTTAGTATCGTCTTTTTGTCTTATTATTAAGTATAACTTCCCTCAAAATTCGAACTTTGCAATCACGCAGGTCGTACAGTATTAATCATGCCTTATCGAAACGAAAAAATTCCATTAACGGGTCCTTGTGAACTTGTGTAGTTTGCTATCTTAATTTATAACACGAACGGGAACGATACTTTCTAAAAAAAATACGATAAGACGAGAGGGATTATTGTGGATGAGGAATGATGGTTTTGTATATCTTGGCAGTGTACTTTCCTTTTTTAATGGAGTATATCCTGACGAACCCTCGTCGCGATTCTAAGAATTTGTCAAAAAAAAATTAATGTCCATTCACGGAACAAATAATTTACTTCAAGGGCTCTTAGTCTTCGGTAAAAAGGCGTAAGTTATTTTTCATTCCGCTGGAAAGAAGCTAACCTGAGCGAAATATTGTTCGAAATGCTTTCCTCTGGATAACGATAAAAATTTCGATCGATAAATTAAAAGTTGTCAAAGGTAACACATGTTTTCGGAGAAAAAAAAACATCTACAATTGTTTCCCGATCGTATACTCGATTAATCGTCAACGAGAACTTCGAAGCATGTCCGAAAAACCGTTGTGACGGACATTTCATGACACTTTTTACGTCACGTTGAAAAGGAATGGAAAGTTGCCAGATCAGATTATTGAGATGCAAGAAGAGGGCGTGTGAAATTTACGCTTAAATCCCATACTGAGGGACGAGGACGGTTCTTATCGGTCGCCGAGAATCAAACATTCTGTCTCTTTTTCTCACCGACGAACATGGGCAAACGCGAGAAGATAATGTAACTGTAAATGTAAATTGTTCGGATACCCTGTGCTCGTACGTTGGTACTATAAATAATCGACGATTGATCAACGTTTGGTTAATTGTGGCGCATGCACAGAGCTTCGAAAAAGCTCGTTGATCTTCAAGAGAGCTTTTCATCAGTTCCGTAATTGTGAAAAATGCGGTAACGAGAGTGATCACTGAATTAGAAAGTGTTGAACAATCGGGGGGAGAGCTGACGTAACGTAAAACGTATGGAGAACGAAAAATTCGCGATTCATATTTCTCCATCGTCTGGATAATAGTATAGCAAAGTATCAAAATATATTGTACGTCAGTGTGTGTATATGTATATAAATATAACTCCCATAATCTATTTATCGTCTGGTTGCGTTCAACTGAGCCACGAGGGGGTGGGGCACGGGGCTGAATTAGATATATCTTTTTTTTCCCACGGTTTCGAGGTCTTGATACAATAAATATAATCTTAGTCTACGTTGGGAAAAAGATATAATGGAACGACGAATAACGGGCTATTCATCCGGCAAATTATACGAAAAGCAGTTGTTTGCATCGGATAGAAAAACCAAGAGGGTGACGCGAAGAAATATAACGTGAAACGAGTGGAGAGAGAGGGAGAGAGGAATAGGAGAATTGAAGTACAAGTCCGAGTAAAATCCGTGACTCGCGGGATCGATTCGAAGATATTGTGAACCTTTCGTCGAGCTCACTAAAAATTACACGCTACGTATAAAAATGATTTGGCTATTTATCGGGCCTATCGGAAGATTCTCAATTGTATTATTGACCGTGCGACGAACGAGGAGTGCGTGAATCAGCGTTGATGGAATTTTCCTGGTTTTTTTTGCTTTTGCTCCGCTTGACGTAATACGTTACAGAGAGAACAGATACAGTGGAGAACGAGGCAGAAGAAAGAGAGAGAGAGAGAGGTGGTTGAGGCCGGATGTTCACTCGTTCGATTTCTTAAACCGCGTAAACCTCAAGTGCCGCGAGTTTCGCCTTTTCCTCCTCGGATTCGTCGCGAACGATCATCAGTGTGTGAGATAGGCCGCAGGTGACCGCTGTTACGTGTAGACCCTCGAGAGCTTTTACTTCCATGGGAGTCGTCGACGATTTCCGCATATCGCCGAAACCCTGGAAATTTCCATAACCGTTGAAATTGATCAAGAGAATTGAAAAAGTAAATGAAAAAGGAGCAACACCGTCGTTAAGGGATCATCGGTGTAACATTTTTTTTAAATAGACCTTTTGCATTATCCGATAGTATAGACGGTTATACACATCTTATGGGCATTGACGAATGATCGTAAGTAGACAATTTGTATGAAAATTCCGCACTCGAAACTTTAAACGCGTTTTTCTCGAAATGTCGTCCAAAACGGTGGACACTCTCAAAAGGAGAGTTTTCAAGCTATCCGTCCAAATTTTGACACAACATTCTTCACACCAGTCTTTATTTTGCTATGCAAGCTTTTTTTAATCTTCATATTTTCAGCATTGAAATTGCTTTAAGCAATGTATATGTTTGTTGAGGTTGGCTGGATATAGGGGTCTGAGTTAGCTGGATATCACACGAAACTAACGCTGCCCCCGCTCCACTGCCACTGTATTGTAGTAGAGTGGAGAGAACTGCGACATGCTCAAGGCTTGTGATTGGTGTAAAAATGCCGAATGACATGTGGTGTACATCTGCGGTTAAAAATTGTAATGTAGTGTAAACTACATGTAAACTACATGTGGATGGGAGGATGGATGGATGGATAGATGGATGAATGGATGGATAGATGGATGGATGGATCGGTGGATCGATAGGTGGATGAATGAATGGATAGTTGGACGACTGGATAGATGGATGGATAGATGGATCCATGGATGGATGGATGGATGGATAGATGGATGGGTAGATGGATGGATTAATAGTTAGATGGATACATGATAGATGGATAGATGGATGGATAGATAGATGGATGGGTAGATAGATAGATGGATGGATGGATGGATGGATAGATGAAGGGATGAATAGATGGATGGATAGATGAAGGGATGAATAGATGGATGGATGGATAGATAGATGGATGGGTAGATGGATTGGCTGAATAGTTAGATGGCTAGATAGATGGATGGATAGATGGATGAATGGATAAATGGATGCATGGATAGATAGATGGATGAATGGATAAATGGATGGATGGGTGGATGGGTAGATGGACGGATGGATAGATGGATGGATGGATCGATAGATGGATGGATAGATGGATGGACGGATAGATGGATGGATGAATAGATGAATGGATGGATCGATAGATGGATATTTACATGTACCTGTTTTTGATTTCCCGAAATGTCTGATTACATTTCCCAATTTTGATTTTGAAAAACCTCCATAGCAAGATAACGGCTTTTATACTGATTAAGAATCTTTTTACAAATTTTGTTTCAGATAATATTTACGGCCACAACCGTGTACACCGTGAGGACTCCTTCTTTCGAACACATTTTTAACAGTCAAAAAAAATTATAAAAATAAACGTTTAACAATGCATTTTCTGTTCTTCACGCGTGCTTTGGTTTGACATAAAAGAAAATCAGACTGATCAGCGTATTTTAACCATAGAAAAACAAAATCGCGAAAATCTGCTATTTTTCGACCCGTTACACTGCGATGATCCCTTAGTTTGCGATTGTACAATTCGGACTCACCAATTCTCCGAAGGTCGGACTGGCGCCCCAAGCGATGAGTGACTCGTCAGCAGCGACAACGACGCTGGTTTGCGAACAACCGACGCACCTGATCTCCCATCCGGAAAGATCGGGTATAGGCTTCGGATACATATTAGCCTCGCCTGTACGCTTGGTCTGTCCGAACATGAGGGCAGAGCCGTAAACGTTTATGGCGATGCTGTAAGTGCTCCCGCAATGAACGCTTCGGACACCGCGGCTGGGAGGCTCGAGATACTTGATGAGACGCGGTACGAGCTCGTCGCGTTGCTCGTTGTGCCCGAGGCGACCTACGCCACCGAAGCCCCATGAGAAAGCACGACTCTTACTGTCGATCGCCACGGTGTGATGATGACCGCAACTGAAATCCGTTATTTCAACACGATCGAGGGGCGATACATGACCGTCCTTGCCACGCTCGACGTACAACACTATTCTCTTTGGTACTTTCTCAAAGTGAAATCCCATCCTCGTGTTCGTCACGAAGTACTTCCCGTCGGTATTGTGACCCAGGGCACCATACTCCGGACTCCCGAAGCTATGAAGACCACCCTTTATGTCCAGTATCATCGAGAACTCGGCGCCACAACCGACCTTTATTATCGGAGGGCCAGTGTACTTGACCTTCGTCGCTGCCATTATACAGGCGTCCGATTTTCCGACGCCACACTGCCCGAGCTTGTTGTCACCCGCGCCAAAAACAATGCCGCGACTCGTCAGAAAGAGCGTATGATTGCGGCCGCACGCCGCTGCTATAACAGTGTGACCTTTCAGTGCTTCGACCTCGGTCGGATCGTCCCGACGCTTCGTATCGCCCACCCCCAATTGGCCTGTAGAAACATGAAAAAGGAAAATATTGAAGTGGACACGCGAAAAGGCGTGTGAGATGAAAGACAGAGATGCTTATTTTCCGACGATTTTTCAGTCGCACAGTGGAACATTGACGTTACTTTGAGGGGTGGGGGTCAAAAGTTCGAATGGCCAAATATAGAACGACGAAGATTTCGAAATGACAGAATTATAAAATCGAAATAACGAAGGCTAAATTGTTCGAAATTTAATTCTTCGACCGATGACGCAATTCAATGACTATTGCAACGAAGGATTATTTATTCGAAGGCTCATCTGTTCGCGTACATGTACTCAAATAGTCTGCAGTTTGAATCATATAAATACAGATTTGAACAATCTACAATATTTATATCTCCGAAATAGAAAAAAAAGTGAGTATCTACTATTGGTAGTACCATCTATAGCAAAAAGCCATATGAGAATACAAACTTCGAAGGTGCAGATCTTAGATACGCAAATGATCGATGGTCCAAAATAGCGAATACCTAAATAGCGAACATGGGATGACCGCCTTACCCGACTGACCACCAGTGCCATCTGTCAGCTTCACTTCAAAGCGCAAGTAACGTATTGCTCGACAATAAGTTTTCGCTATCCGAAGCGTTCGCCTTTTCGGCCTATCGCTATTTTAACTGATCGACATTTTGGCCCTTCGCTTTAATGAATTCGAAATTGTAAACCATCATGATATTTACAATTCGATGATTTGTCGTCTCGAATTGTTCGGTGTATTTATACCGGAAAGTCGATATTATATCTCTCATTATTTTGTTAAATCTTATATTTATTTTCGCTATAAATGAATTTCGAGATATTTGTATTGACAATTTTTATTAACTATTTTACAGATTATCATAAGATTGATCTATTTATATTGGAACGTTTGTCATTGATGAATTCGAAATTTCGGTTTTTCTGAATATTGATCGATCGAGTTTCCGACACCCACCCACTTTGAGATTTTTCATCACGAGCATATTTTAGTCTTCTCAATCAGACTCTCATGGCGTTGCGAGGACACGAAGTCATGTCAACTCACACTGCGTGGGGCTCTGACTGTGCTCCATGAGGACTTACGTTGAATCGAAGAAATTATTCACATTCATCACCGGCCAATGCATACTGCTTAGCATTTCAACTTTTTCATGTGTAACTCACCGAATAAATCTGCAGAGACGCAGGCTTACAGTGCCAGACCGAAAACGCGATGTATCGTGTATAAGATTTTCAACACGAATAACGGAGTAATCGAAACTCCTGATTATATTCGTGTTAGCTACGAAAAATACTTTTCGTTGCAGGAAGAACGAAGGTGTATGGTTATTGCAATACTTTTCAAGCGTTCTCTGAACAAATTTGAAGGATAACAGGAAATACTGTGCTGGCCAATAGGAACTTTGAGTCTGGATTGAGGGTGCTTGATTTTCATTGCTTTTACAATTTTCAAGAGGGAAACATATATTTGTCTTCAAAAAGTTTCTTTTGTTGCTAGAACTAACGATATTGTAAAATTCAATGAAAAAAATTAACGTAATTTAAAATCAGGCTCCAGATGAAGTAAAATGATACTGGTAAATATAGTACATATTACGATATCTGTGGCCCCTAATGCTGACCACGCAACTTTCATATTTGACCCAAAATAAGACTTTTTTCAAGACTCGTAAAATTCGAAATTCGACGCCTAAGAGAGTGAAACAGGGGTTTTACAGTTTGTATGAGACAGCATATTTTTTTGTCAGATTTGCTTGAAATTTGCCGTAAATACTCTACAATACAAATAATTGAACACGTATTTCAGCATTTTCTAAAATTCGACCCTTAAGAGGGTTAAACAAGGGTGTTGAAGTTTGTATGAGACAACGTATTTTTTGACCAGATTTACTTGAAGTTTGGAGATACTTTGAAGTTTGGTTTGGCATAAATACACCAAAAAAACCCAAATACATACATATTTAATTATTTGTATTGAAGTGTATTTATACCGAGTTTCAAGCGAATCTGACCAAAAAATATATTGTCTCATATAAACTTTAAAACCCCCGTATCACCCCCTTAAGGGTCGAATTTCGATTTTTACCACTCTTGAAAAAAGTCTTATTTTGGGTCAAATATGAAGACTGCGTAGTCAGAATTTGGGGCCACAGTATCGTAATGCTGCCACATATAGCAATTTAAAAGACTTTATTTTGTAGAAATGCCTTTAAAAAAGTTAATTTAAAAGTAAGAAGGAACAGTTTTGCTCTATCTTTTATTATTGAAATCACTATACCGAATGCGGCCTTCAAATATAATCCCCCATTATACTTTCGATGTTCTTTCTCACATCTTCTCGCTCTTACCAATTTTGGCCCCTCTCCCTTGGCAGACTCTTACGGCTCTTATTTCCCCAAGGAAGTAGACGAACATTTCACGTTTAACAAGTCGTACCGCGAAAATATATAAAAAGTCCAATGTAGAAAATATCATGGTCCTCATCACGGAAACAAAGTTTTGCAAGCATCGTTGGCCAGTTTTTGTTGATTTTCGAGATGGAAAATTGGACAATGGCATTTTCAACCCGGAATAAAAAAAAACACATGTAGACAGGTGCCATAGATTTTATACTAGTTGTAAATATTATCTTCGGAATGCCTTCTCGTCCATTTTCATTATTGAACAGCGTTATGAGAAAAAAAAAATACGGATGAATCTCGACTTGTCGTGGAGAAAACAATTACAGACCCGTCAGAAGTTAATTGTTTTTCGTTATGAATGATCAACGTACGAGAAATGAATGTACCAGTATTTTTTATTATTCATAGCTCCACTGTAAGTTAACAGTAAAAATAACTGGATTTTGTTATAAAGTGTAGTACATTGACAAAGGTTTGTATCAAGAGATCTCTCAACTGGTTGTACACGCAGAATGTATCCGGGTATTATATCGTCGATGCTGCTCCGCAAAAATTGTGCTACTGAATATAGTGTTACAGAGTCGTGGAGCAGACAACGATGAATGGCTAATTTTTTAAAGAAAAAAAAACGAGAGCTCCGAAACAGGCACGCTGCTTTATGTTTACCCTTATCATTTTTTCCAAAGGCCAGACATCTGTTGTCTTCGGTAACTACGATGCTGTGAGAAGCGGCTGGTCCGGACGCCACCAGTCGGACTCTGGCGCCGTTTAAATTCTTGAATGTATGAGGCGTCCATAGACTTCTTCCGATATTCGATATCGGACCTTTCGGAGGCGCTTTTCGTCCTGCCATTTCCCAGTTAGTAAGGCCGCACATCAGCAAGGTACCTGGCTTGCCCCATCCACCCTGAGCAGAAAAACGATCGAGTCGTGCATGAAACATTGTCAATGTCTTGGAAAACGAAATCATTATTGTTTTTTTTTGTTATTTTGCACGGTTGAAATTACGCATATCTTTAGACTAAAGAATCCAATGAAATTTGCTTATGAGGAAGCGTCGACAACGGATTGTGTTAAAAAAAAACTATATCACCCAAACAATTCATAGAATTAAATGAAAATGGATTCCCTAATTCTTTTCGTTAAGACATGCGAGACAGTCCCATGCAAAAGCAAATGTAAGTTTAAGTTTTTAAATGAGTAATAATTTTGAAAAAGTAATGAATTTATTTACTTCCAAACTACATACGTAGAATATCTTAACATGTAAAAATTGAAAAATTGCATAGTAAATTGATGATAAGATTTAGAGCAGTCTTCTTGTCTGTGGTAGCAAACTTCTAGGTGGGTTTGCCTAGAGTATGTGCCAATATTTAGAAAGTTTGTGTATATGCATACTGGCATACTGAGATCCGAACATACGGTCCTTACATGTAGCAACGTTGCTGGCGAGCACAATCAATTTGTTACGTTAAAGAGTTTCGGGACAGTTGAGAAAATATTACCATTTAATTTAAAATTATGCAGTAAATTCTTTGTCTTTTACTAAATGTACCCTCCAAATTTTAAATCGATCGTCTACACTGTTTCTATAAAATTTACAATTGAAAAAACACTTTTCATCATGCAGAGATGCCCATCAGTGTCATAATGTACTCCTTTTGTTATTTGATCATCGGCATCTCCCTACGTTAAAAAGGGTTTTTTCAATTGTAAATTTGATAGAAACGGTGTAGACGTTCGGTTTAAAATTTGGAGAGTGCCTTCGGCGTATGACAAAGAATTTACTGTATAAATTTGAAGCGAATGGTAACATTTCGTCATTTGTCCCGCAACTCCTTGACCATACTCATTACCCTTGTTGACAGTGCAGTTCTTGCAACTAGAGCAGTGTACGAACCAAAGATTTAATAAAATGGAAAATCAGCTATACTTTAGAGGACGATTTGTGAAGTCTAATGTTTTAGAAAAACAGTCAACGCGCGTTGTTCACAGCACTGCCGAGTCGTCCGCATCAACTCATTAGGCCGATCGCGTGTCATCACCCGCGCCACATTAATACTTTTCTTAAGTATAGGCCACTTGACTTTGTACCGCCCCTCCTGTTGTAATCACTTGTATTTACCTAGGCCTTTTTAGGTGCCTTTAAAATCCGCCGCCCCCTAAGGTCTGCCACCCCTAGGCAGCTGCCTATACGGCCTATTTGCAAACCCAGGACTACTCATCACGTATTTCATACTTTGGGCACTCATAAATTCAAAAGTTTATGGTTAAATTGGATCATTTTTTTTCTTCATAATAACCCTAAAACGTCTGTTCCATCTTTTTTCATGATCTTCTATTTCGTCATCTTTTCATCATCGAGCGAAATATGATGTTCTCCAGGACTGGTCTTATGCAATGCATGGTAGAAATGCCAATTTCAAGGGCAAATACCTCAATAGGGGGACGATCAATGTTTTTTAAATTTCACTCAATGTATACAGGATTCCCTGGACGACATTCATATTGAATTACAAACCATTTTATCTTACGCCATTTTTTCCACGTACCACCTTAATCACATGCGTTCATTGACTCTAGAATCGATTGATTATGTTCAGTCTGGTTTTTGAAAAATAATACACATCTATGCAAAAGTTCGCGTTATTATTATCTCAACACTGCAAAACGTCAAAGTCTTATGCACAATAAATGTGTTTTTATAATCCAATAATGTCAAAATCGAAACCCAAACACAATTGAACTGCGAGCTGTGAATAACTAATCGTTATTCTCATCTGGGACAAACGTGATAGAATTTAAAATACGCATAATAGCATGACCTTTACGATCCAAAGCATCTACTGGAAAATAATGTCTCGTTTTTACAGAGTCCATCCATTTTCGGCAAGTTAAAAAATCATGTGGTGAATAAATTAACTGCATTAATAAGTAAAGAGTTAGGATACTGTGAAAATGACGAACGCTCGTTCGTCACTTGAGATAACTGAAATTGAAGAAGAAGGTTCAACATATGGTGCAGGAGTTGCAGATTGAAGGTGAACTTATGATCACAACGATAGAACTGCTAGCAAAACTTTCGACGCGTTTTTCTCAAAACTATGTTTTTCAAAGCATTGTACAGGATTTCTCAACATCTAATGAACAGATTGAATAGTAGTTGAGTCTTGAACAACGTTTTTCTTAACATGTTTACAAATGAATTGGTAATAATGACGAAAAAAAAGTTCGATTATTTTTAACGGTTGAAACACAATAACCGGAAGAAAAACGGTCAAGTCTTAAGGAGTTTCGGGACAATTGACAAAATATTACCATTCGATTCAAATTTATACAGTTAATTCTTTGTTATTTACTGAATGGGCCCTCCAAATGTGAAAACGATCGTCTACACCGTTGTTATAAAAAAGTATAATTGAAAAAAACAGTTTTCAACATAGGGAGATGCCTACGCTTATCACTGAGATGCAGTTTTACACATCAAAAAGTGTCAAAGAATGTTTAAAATGTTATGAAAAACTGTCAAATCACTCAGTACATTATGAAAATTTTGTCATCAATGTCATAATATGATGTTGAAGTTTGCATCGTTGGAATGCAAAAAAAAATATTTTTTAAATATTTTTTTCTTTAGTTATTTCATCATCCGACTTTTTGTCCTGCAAACTTGGACTGTAGATTTTTTGTGAGGATCTTAAAAAACAGTTCAGCGATTTTGTGGTATAAATTAGCTAAACAAGTTCAGTCTACTAAACTTTCGTGGTGTTACAGCGATGCAAACTTCAATATTATGTCATAATGTACTCCTTATGTTGTCTGATCATAGGCATCTCCCTATGCTAAAAATTGTTTTTCAATTGTAAATTTTATGGAAACTGTGTAGACGACCGATTTAACATTTAAAGAGCGCATTCAGCATATGACAAAGAATTTACCGTATAAATTTCAATCAAATGGCAACATTTCCTCATTTGTCCTGAAGCTTCTCAATCCCTATTATCTATTTTAAGAATAAACTTTTTTTTTGTTCAAATCAACCAGGTAGCCAAAATCAAGTACACCGTTGGGCCTCTCACGTTTCAAGGTCCTTCACAAATTGTTTATCACTTCTTTGATTGTTAATATTTTTCAATGCCTTTTGGTACGCAACGTTGTTAATGTACATACAATTAAATGTCTAAACGATTTTTCAATCTTGTTTTTTTCTACAGAATTAATTTTTTTAAACAATCCCGATTTTCGAGTAGTTACAGTAACTTTGCCCTTTAAGGTTGAAGCCAAATTATTTTTAAAAGGTTGGGAGAGAAGCAAAGTTCCTATGCTAATACATTGTGTGACGTCACCAGTGGCAACTTATTGTAGCAAAACATTAAGGACATGTAAAATAAGGACGTCCAAAAAGTAGCCATACGTTTTCACATAGCAAAACGTAACTAATTTAAATATTTTTTATCCAATTTAACGACATTTAGCTTTGCAATGAATGAATGATCAAAATAAAAGTTCCAGTGGGACGTGCATTGGCTTGGCCAGCATTTTTGTGGGTCAAGGGGCTAGGAGGGACCGCCCTGACAAAAAATGGTTTTGTTTACCATCATCTTTGTTTTAAATAAAATTTACATAATGGTTGATAATTATTCAGAAAAATATTAGTGCGCCGTAAAGTTTCCACTGGAAAAGACGCTTTGTCAGTGCTCGTGCCCTCAAGCATCGTACTATGCTCATTGCAGCTAGAAAAAAGGAAATACATCATCATAAATAAATGAGTTAATTCCCCTTAGTTGCATTTGACTTTAACGTATTTGAAATTGGCGTGCTAAGTTTTCGATTGGTTCTGCTATTCCCATAGTTCCAACGTCGCCACATTTCAATACATACTTCTCAAAAAGCCTCACTTTTTCGTAAACTGGTAGCATATTTTTCATACATTTTCAATAAATAGTTCGGTAACCTGTCTATTTCTTTCAGAAAATTGTTCTATACACTATCCTGCACACAATATTCATTTTTTGCGTCACTTTCTTCATGAATGCGAAATATATACGCGAGAAACTGGAATGGTAACGACGTTGCGCTGTACAACTAATGCACTCAATCGGAGATTGATGTAAACTTGAAAATTTAATATTTAATAAACAAGAGCGGACACCTCAGTAGTCCTTTTGCCAGTATATTCAGAAAATATACCATAACGATGCGTAAAATTTTCATTAATATCTAATTACCCCAATATTTTTAAGCAACAACCTCAAGCGTCATTTACGAATTTTCTTATTCTACAAATATGAGATTGTTTCCTCAGGTGGACAGATATTATATCATGGTCATAAATTGGGTCATATATCTCTCACGCTCAGTTATACACGTATAACTATATGTGGAAATACATACGTAGCATGCACATCCATATAGTCGTAAATGTGCATAGGAATCGAACGGACAATAGAAGCGAGCAGGGCAAGAGTGACAGTCGTTTTTATTTGTGATTTTATCAAGGCACGTACCTCTGGTGGATGTAGCTCGGGAATACTGGATATGTCCTCGGGGGTTTCCTCTTCGGTGGCGTCCCCGCCGGTTTTCGCACCGGCCTCGGCATCACCATCGGCGTCGACCTCGGCGTCATCGACTTCCGATTCTTGCTCGCTCGAAATATCCTCCTCATCGTATTCGACCTTTCGCGATTTGCCGCGACCTTTCTTCACACCCACGTTTTTTCGCTTAGCCGACATTTCTTATGTTGCTCCCTCTTTCCGGTCGATTTTTGCGGGTTTAGTCGCGACGATCTTGCGGACGCGACACTATACGTTCCGCTCGACTGCCTCGTCGCTTTGTGGAACACACAACGGCAAGGAAAAATGTAACGAATGATGCAAAACAATAATAATATCGATACACTTTTGGCGGCTACGCAAGAGTTCGAAATTGTTCCGTCAATGAGAACGTCTGACAATTTTCGTTGTTCCGATCTTGCTATTCTGCTTCCTCTTGTATTTGCAACAGTAGAACGAGCGACGCAACAAAAAAAAAGCGTCCGACTGGCATCAACCAGCATCAACCGCTAACCAGCATCAAACCTTTGGCATACTTGTTGGGTGTGCGTGTGTGCGGGGAGTTCAGTCGTTCAGCCGAAGCCGGCGCGCGTATAGCACCCAAAGTTCCCTATACACGGTGCGGAAAAATGTCGCAAGGATTTTGTTGCGAAAACGAAGGAATAATCTCATTGCTTTCGATATATTTGAATATACGGTTGCGAATTATTCATCGAACGAAAGCAAGTGTCATTTTTGTTTTAGTCGTTGCACACGGGATGATAAACGAACTTAGAGTATCGACCCTCGAGCAATTTTTCGATTCGATATTGCACGCGTACAAGTATGCTTATCGATGCCTCGCGCATCGTGTAACGGGAGAAATTAGCGGGAGCGGATTTTTTGGAAGGGCTCTACTCGACCAGCGTTCGATGAAGGAAGCTATGCGGTGACGGTTGTAGGCACGCGCGGCGCTGCTGTTGTCTTCATTCATTTCCAAGAGTAACATTCGTAATACAATAGTAATTGTTGTAGCGTTGCAACAGGTGCTTAGCAGTGAAAAAACCAACTTTACAAATGGACGTACAAAAATTAAACCACTCGATAGCTGACTAGTTTTGCGAAACTTATTGGTCGATGACAATATCGTACAGTATTATAGTTGGCTCCAGAGTACTGCGTACTTTGTGATAATCGTACTCTGATAGACAAACGTGCTGTGAAAATTCACATGTCAGCATTATAGCGGCGAGAGGACAGCATATGGCGGCACATCATGACACCAATATGCTGTCTTTTGCTTCCTCATTAAGCTGCAAATTTGTGCCGCAGTGCGTGGTTTGGCGAAATAAATGTGTGATGCCAAGACGGCAAGTTTGCAGCAAATATACGCAACAATTACCTGCTGCAACAACGCTACTGATGCGGCAAGCTCCAGATTTGGAGTGATGTCATCTTTATATCGCGTTTCAGTCATAAATGCACCACGCTGTGCGGCTCCATTGCCGGTAAAAACAAAGTACATGGTTGCAGTGGCGTAGCGTGGATTTTTGCCGTCCGGGGCTAACCCTAAATTTGCCGGCCCCCTCTGCCCCTGCATGGTTATAACTATAAGCGGATTCGCTACGACAAATATCATGATCCTAAAATTAGTTATTTAAGTTGAACGAGTTGGATGGTCGATTGGTTAGCGTGATTGTCTTCTAAACCCGCCCATCGTGAAGTTGCGGGTTCAAATGCCAGCCTCGTACTTTCGGAACGAAATAATTACGGGCATGACGCGTAGCCCTCAGTCATACGCGGGCGTCGCACACACGACGCGGTACGCGAGTGCGATTGTATTCAATACAATTATTTATTTTGCCCTCTTTTTATTTCCACCTGCCGAGCTACCGGTAATGGAAAACCCCATTTAAGGCGTCTGGCCACCTTGGCCGATCGAAAAATGGGTATATTAAAAAAAAATAACAACCTCGAAAGTATGGGTCGGAATATTTTTATTTTTTTACACAACGTCAGAAAGGGCTTTAAGAAAACGTTAATAAATTTCCGTTCAAAATATTAAAAAATGGCGCCGTTATGAACATTGCCGCGGAGACCCTCCACGATACGCGCGGTCGTTGTCCCAGCGGTTACCCGGTCATGTCACATCTGAAAAAAAAATCAGCTCACTCGTGAGTAGTGTCGCTACAATGTAACGTAGCGGTTTTTTTCGACCATTGAAAAAATTATGGTGAGCCATAATTTCGGTGAAAAAAACAATGTTTTTTCTTCGGCTCACCATAATTTTTTTAATGTTGCGACACTACTCACGAATGCGCTGATTTTTTTCTTCAGATGTGACATGACCGGTTAACAGCTGGGACAACGACCGCGCGTACCGTGCGGAGGGCCTCGGCGGCAATGTGCATAACGGCGCCATTTTTTAATATTTTGAACAGAAATTTATTAACGATATTCTTAAAGCTCTTTCTGACGTTGTGTAAAAAAATAAAAATATCCCGGCCCATACTATCGAGTTTATTATTTTTTTAAAAATATACCCATTTTTCGATCGGCCAAGGTCGCCAGACGCCTTAACCGGTCATAACACCGCAATAGCGGGCCTCGCTTATGCCGGCGAAGGAGCATTACGGCGTGTTCTAAGTATGCCGGCAGCGGAGCGTCACAGCATGCCGCTAATGTGCTCTCACCTTGCCAAATAGCGTATTCCAAATTTTCCGTCTCCGTTCTCCGTTCTGCGAGTTCCGCGCACGCTCTTATCACACAGATCTTGAAACAGAGGCGAATTTCAGTGGTAAGGATTCGTACCCGTATTGAGCAAGTTTTTCGCTCGCCTCAACGCCACTGCGCGTCGCTGCTGTAGATCGGTACGGTAAGGCCCGGTGTGTCACATAATCTCAGTACTACTGCGAAGAAATATTGACATGTTTGCTTGTAGTTTTATCCTACACTGCCTATACTTTTGAGGGTGGATGGGGACGCTTCAAATTAGGGATGATTCAAAATACTTTCATAAGATAAAAAAATATAATAAAAAATGTTCGTTGATAATTCAGGGTAATAATTATTTTACAATTCTTTACAATCATTATTTTAAAGATTCTTAATGCTCAATTGCATTGGAAATCACGTTTTCAACACTTCCAATTACGCTCATTCCGGCTCAAAGAGATTTGCGTAGATCGGAAATAAATTCAGGAGAAAAAAGCCGAATCGGGGATTGAACCCAAAATCTGTCAGTGTAAGCGCGGTACGAATCCACTTGGCCAAATCACCTTTGAGACAGCAATTAAAGAAATGTCATTTATTTTCATCAGAATCACTTAAATTTTGCAAGTCTCCAGTTTACATTTTAACATAAATCCGATGAAGCGTGAATTTGTTATATTTGATCGTGTAGAACATGTACTTGTACTTTCTTCGTCCGTAAATGAAATATTATTTACGAAACACGGAATAAATACGGGTAATAGAGTTCGGGTTTAAAGCGCATGGGTTACATATGGTAGAAAAGGAGACAGAATGCTACTCTGTCTTCATTGCACGGTGCAAGGAGACTATAGGGAAGGAGCCCAATCTCCGTATTCTGGCGCATCCGGAAAAGTGGGACAACATTGGGTTCCGCATAAGCGGCGCTGGGGAAGTTAGTCATTATATTTGGTACCTCGTTCTTCGAGATTACATGGTAGTACGCTTCTTTCCGTACGAAGTTGTCACTAGTTGTTCAGAGAGATGAAAACATTTGAATCCACTCCTTCATCTGTCTGAATGCTTCATAGCTTTTTCTAGTGCGTAAGACGTCACAGTTCTTTCCAAACGTGTCGAAGAAAAAATAAAAAGAATCAGTTAAATACGAAAAACGCCTCGTAGACATGGGAAAGTCTTCAAAGAAGACCCGATCACGCAGCTACAAAGAGGAGGAACACCGATTGATTAAAAAACTGAAAAAGATCCGAAAACGAGAAGCACGACAACTTTCACTGTCTTACACTTCATCTCTGTCGGAAAACGAAAGCAAATCACCTTTCCAAACCGATGAAGATAATTATCGCAGTGAGTAAAAATGACGACTGAACTGACACCCGAAGTCAGACATAGTCGATCTCAAAGGATCGGGTTGAGTTCGCACAAGAGGCGAAACATAACCCAGCCATCATGCAGATTGCGTTCGCACGAGAGGCGAAACAAAAATTTAGCGATCACCACATTGCGCAATTGTCCTTAAACAAAAAGGAACCATATATAAAGCATACCAGTCACATCGACATTTTCTGACATCTTTTCAGGTAAGACGAGTAATAAACAGGAAATGCGTAATGGTCAAGATCGAACGGAAACCAACGACGGGGAAAACGAAAATTCGGAAAATGAAATAGAAGTAGAAGAGGAAATCCTGGAGATTTTAGGAAAGGATCCCTCGGTCTCGAAAGTAAAAGAATACACCATTCACTCACAAATCGTTGGTCGTTGGAAAGTTTGGCTGTCAGACGGACTCCCAAAAGAAGAAAAGAGTGAAATACTTGCTAAATACTCACGAAACGGGCCTTGCCAATTAGAGGCCCCTGAATTGAATCCCGAAGTGAAAGCGTCGATGAACGAATCCGCTCTCAAACGTGACAAGCATTTTTTGTATCTACAAAATACGCTTGGATGCGCGATAGCCGCGCTAGGAGCTGGCACTTCGCATCTGTTATCACAAAAAGATATACTTGCCGACAGAGTAAGAGCCCTAGAACATTTTTCGGACGCGGGAAAAATACTCACGGACTTCCACCACTCATTATCTACAGCCAGGAAATCGTTCATATCGGCTGGACTTCCCAAACAAACTAGAGACATTTTAGAAAACGTCAAAACCGACAAATTTCTATACGGCGAAAAACTCTCCGAAAGAATCAAAGAGAGCAATTCCATTGAAAAATTGGGACAGGATATAAGGTCTCATGAAAACACCAAGGAACAACATTTCCGAAATACACTGTCTTTAAACCGATACGGCCCAACCCTGAAAACGAACAAAGCAACGACGCAGGGTGGGCATCGCAAGGCGCAAAACCGCTATCCTTTTCAACCGAGGAACAACCAAATAAACAAAACAGCGTACCTCGGGAAGAGTCGAAGCCCAACGAGAACGCGCAACACGTACCAACCTTACCGACATCGTCGGTAGAGGTAGGATTTTTAGCCGGAAAACTGCAGCATTTTGTCGATCAATGGTCAATGATAACAAATGACAAAGCGATTTTAAGTTATGTCAAAGGATATAAAATCCCCCTAAACTCACAGGTTTATCAGTCAAACATTCCAATAGAACCTAAAAGATCAGAACCAGAAACCACGGAAATAGTAACGGCAATTGACGAATTATTAAGTAAAGGCGCAATTGAAGAATGTAGACCAAAACAAGACCAATTCCTGGTGACATATTTTTTAGTCGATAAACCTAATGGGAAAAAACGTTTCATACTTAATTTGAAAAAGTTCAACAAATTTGTAGAACTAAGACATTTTAAAATTGAGGACATTAGAACAGCCGTTAAACTACTCACGCAAGATTGTTTTATGTGCAGCATTGATTTGCAAGACGCATACTTTCTTATACCCATTCATAAAGAAAGCAGAAAATATCTACGGTTCAGTTTCCGAGGAAAACTCTTCCAATTTACGTGCCTGCCATTTGGCCTTGCATCCTGTCCTTACGTTTTCACAAAAGTGATTAAACCAATAGTTGGTTGGTTAAGAACTCGAGGTTACGTATCTACGGCATACCTAGATGATTTCTTAATTTTCGGAAGAACCAAAGAACTATGCCGAACAAATTTTATCGAAACGAGCCAAATACTAGTATCACTAGGATTCACAATAAACATGAACAAATGTCACAGCGAACCAAGCACTTCGTGCAAATACCTGGGCTATATCATAAATTCTAAAAAGTATCAATTAGAATTAACAACAAACAAAAGAGAGAAGTTGGTAAAATTAGTTAAAAACGTCGAAAAAAAATTACTAATTAAAATTCGAGATTTCGCAAAAGTAATTGGATCACTAGTGGCAGCCTGTCCGGCTATAGCATACGGCTGGATGTACACAAAGAACTTAGAAAAGACAAAACATGAGGCATTAAGAACATCAAGAGGAAATTATGATAATTACATGCAGATTCCAAAATGCTTAAGGGACGATTTCAAATGGTGGAAACGAAATTTAATGAGCAGTTCAAACCCTATTCGAACATTTAACTTTAAAAAAGAAATTTTTACAGACTCCTCACTGACGGGCTGGGGAGCCTACTGTGAAGGCCAAAAAACACGGGGATTTTGGTCAAAAAACGAACAAAAACATCACATAAACTACCTAGAACTTCTTGCGGTATTTTTTGGCTTAAGATGTTTTGCGGCTGAATGTAGAAATTGCGAAATATTCGTACGAATGGATAATTCAACAGCTGTTTCATACATTAATCGTATGGGAGGAATTTAGATTGAAAAGTTGAACAAATTAACTGCAGAAATATGGAAATGGTGCGAAAAAAGAAATATATGGCCTTTCGCCTCATACATTCCTTCTAAAAGAAATACCAAAGCTGATGCACTATCACGAATAAAAAATGTCGATACAGAATGGGAATTAGCGCCCGAAATATTCAATACAATAATCCATGAATTTGGGACACCTTCCATAGACCTATCTGCATCGCGAATAAACACAAAATGCGAGACATATAGCTCCTGGCATGCTGATCCAGACGCCTTTGCAATAGATGCGTTTACATTAAAATGGCCAAATTTCTATTTCTACGCTTTTCCACCATTTGCACTCATTTTTAAAGTTTTACAAAAAATATTAATAGACAAAGCCACAGGAATAGTAGTTGTACCGTATTGGCCGACACAGCCGTGGTTCCCTATGTTTATGTCATTATTAACAATAAAACCACTCGTTATTAAACCAGATCCAAATCTATTAATCTCCCCTTGTAGGTCGATGCAACATCCACTGGCCCTCAAGCTATCGTTAATTGTAGGGCGACTATCAGGGACGCTTTTAGATCAAAAGGAACGTCAAACGAAGCAACAACGATTATGATCGCATCGCTCGCGGAGTCAACCCTCAAACAATATAATGGACCCATTAAAACATGGCTAAGATACTGCGAGCAAAAGAAGATACGATGTTTTAATCCAACCATAGAAGAAATCATAGATTATTTGGCGATGAAATTCAAAGAGGGTGATTCGTATGGAACACTAAATTCACATCGATCGGCTATTTCCTTCATCGTGCAACAAGAAATTTCTAAAAACAAATTACTTAGACGTTTTTTCAAAGGAGTATTCCGATTACGTCCATCAAAACCTAAGTACCAAGAATTGTGGAATGTAGATCCGGTTGTCCAATATTTAAGTTCTTATGAAACCATTATCAGAAATCGATTTAGAAAAATTAACATATAAATCAATAACTTTGATGGCATTAGCCACAGGTCACAGAGTTCAAACCTTTTCACTCATAAAAATACATAACATCACTTTCAATTCCGGAGGCGCAAAAATAAAAATCCCTGATCTAATAAAGACCTCCAGGCCCGGATCTGAGCAGCCATTACTCATATTACCTTATTTTAATAAAAGAAAGGATTTGTGCGTTGCAAAAACATTACAAGAATACCTACAAAAAACCGAAAAAATTAGAAGAGACACTATAGAACTATTTATAGCTATAAAAAAGCCTCATAATGCTGTGTCTGCCTAAACTATTAGCAGATGGATAAAGAAAACCCTTAGCCAAAGCGGCATCGACACCGACCGGTTCACTGCACATAGCACACGTCATGTAGCAACCTCCACAGCATATAAATGCGGATTAGATTTAAACACAATTCGAAATGCCGCAGGCTGGTCGGAAACGTCTAAGGTATTTGCGATCTTCTATAACAAACCTTTAGCAGAAGATAGAGCGAAGTTCGCCTCTGTTGTATTAGAATAAGTTATTGAGAGTTACAAATGTTAACCAATAGTTCACGTTTAAGAGTTACAAATGTTGAGAAGAATTGAAAAATAAAATAAACCCTCCAAAATAAAATACTCTTAACATCTACCATGTAATCTCGAAGAACGAGGTACCAAATATAATTAGTAGATCAAACGAACTCACCAAGTGAAGTTCGATCTTAATTATATAAAGTACCTCGTTCGAGATGATTACATCCCACCCGTAATTTCTGAATTGCCCATATCTTTACCCAGTAATCATCAAAAAAAATGTTTACACGCTTTAAAAATATGAAGCATTCAGACAGATGAAGGAGTGGATTCAAATGTTTTCATCTCTCTGAACAACTAGTGACAACTTCGTACGGAAAGAAGCGTACTACCATGTAATCATCTCGAACGAGGTACTTCATATAATTAAGATCGAACTTCACTTGGTGAGTTCGTTTAATCTACTAATTATGTGCTATATATACATGTATGTTTTGCGCATGCGTTGTTATCAGCTGTCTGTGTTATTAGCTGTCACATGACCTGAACATTTTTATTTTCTTAAGGGCATGTACAAGGTCAACATAACATCACAAATTTTTCAATCCTGTTTTCTAAAAGATGGTTGAATTTTTTAGGAAAAACAAAGCATTAGGCTCTGAAGAATTCCCTAACGCAGAGCTTGATGATTTCCTTTTGCCCTAAATATGATTCATCTCTGAAAAATCTCTGTTCTAAAATTTCAGCTATCTCTCTCGCACTCATATGTCACGTGGTACTTCTTCTACTTCGACTTAAGCTTAATTAATTTTATAAATAAATTTCGTGTAGCTGTAGTAGTGCCTTAAGATGTTTCTACATTGAAGTCATAGCGCAATAACCCACCTAATTATAAAAAAATAACCCTAAAAAATGCCATAATTTATATCCGACGTAAATTCACATTCCATTCAAATGTGGTCAGGTGGCCGAGATTATAGTGTGCAAAATATGTAGATATTGGGTGTGTTTAGACTAACTCAACGTTGAGCAATGTTGAGCAGCGCTGCTCAACGTTGAGAAGCGTTGAGTCTGGACACGTTTGCAACGCATGCGTTTGCGTTGACTAGCATGTGTAGCGTTGAGCCGCCATATTTTAAAAGTGTTTATAAACAAAAGGTGCGGATGAGAACAGTCTCGAGTGATTTCGGCAGCAGCAAGTGACGTTTATTAATAACATGACGGAAAATCAGCTCATACTTGAATATGATTGGCTTGGCAAAACTTATCAAGTTGAAGCAATGCCAGAGTTTCACGAAAAACTGCAAAACGGTGGGTACAGATAGAGGTTATGGATACAGGTTATGGATGTGGATATGTTATCGAAATAACACGCACTTTATTGGAAACTTTTTTACAAAATGTGTTTGTTTTCTAGATATCGTCCACGCAAGCGATTTTTTCCGAAAAATACCCAGCAGTCACGTCGACGACCCAGCAGTTTCTGGTAAGAAAAGTCAACATTTTTATCAAGGCCTTAATAGCTTTCATTTGCAGTAGTATCTGGTTCAATATGAAGTTGCACACTTAATAACACATACATTCGCATCCATTTTTCTATATAATAGATCTTCCTCTCAATGATGAAATGGGAGGAAATGTCATGGATGATGAGAATGAGCCGAGCAATAGCCAGAAAGAGACCGCTGGAGAAAATACATGCCAAGACGAAAACGACCGAAGTATCGTGAATGCTGAAGAAGGTAATCATACCAGAATATTATCTATTCCTTGAATGACAATTTAGAGAAATCATTCCGGATACCGAAATTCGGCTGGCAATAGAATTTTTGTATCCCAAGTTCCCAAGTATATCTAATTATCATGAGATCGATTTCATAATGAAAAGACTATTGAATATTTATGATTCTATTATCACGAGTATTCAATAGTATTACAAATTTGACCAAACTTTACGGCTCTCATTAAAAAGTAACATACAACAGGATTTCTAATGAATCCATTCTGAATAGTATCGAATGTTATCCAATTTTGTAATGCAACTTTGCAATTATGGGGTTTTGCCGTTTTTCTTGATTAACAGACCGATCAACGATACGTTCGATCCAAAAACCGGCTATTTTATCATTGCCATTATCTTTTAATTAATCAACATGTACATGTAATACGAAATGAAATGATTTCTTAGTTAGTCCTATTTCTCTCTATTATAATTCGTATATTATGGCACAACCATTTTTTTTTTAATAGATACAACCACAAACACATGGACTGGTCTAGCAACGAAATTATTACTAGAGGAGTATAAGAAACGAATCAAACGTTTTCGAAACCCAAAAGTAAAAAAAGTTACTTTGTGGAGAGAAATTGAAGTCGTCCTAAAAGCGAAAAAACTCAATTTCGACACGACAACAATTCAGGGGAAGTTTCGAAATATGAAACATACATATGGAAAAATTAAAAAGAATAACTCAAGGAAAACAACCGGTGCTGGGCGTCTGTCATGGCCATGGCTCAACGATATGGACGACATTTTTCACGATGATAAATCGATTAATTTCTCCACAGACGAAGTGATTTCGAGTATGGTCGATAAAGAAAATTCACCAATGAATCTCTCAGTTTCAAATGAAAGGTAAATATTTCATCGAATCCACTGAGGTATTTTTTAAATTGTCAAACAAGATGGACTTCATTAATGCGTACTTTATTATTTTTGTCATTTCAGCAGTTTGAACAGCACCGAAAGCTCTCCCGATAGCGTGCAAGAGACTAGCACAAGCGCAGAATGCTCAGGAATAAGTACAAGTACAAGCTCATCGTCGAGATCTGGGAGGTCCCGAAACAATAAAAAGCTTTACTATCAAAGGCAAAAACAGTTTGACGTCGACACTATAAAGCTCGATATTTTGAAGAACTTGGGGGAAAAATTAGATCTCGCAAGAAAAGTTCGGGAAAACAACGCGCTGCTCCAAGCTCAGAGAACTTCAGAGCTAACGGATGCCATCAATTCTCGGACGGAAGTTCTGAAGGACATATCAATGCACCTCAAGTTATTGCTAGATAGATCCAAAAAAAGCGATGATTTGTAGCCATGTCCGTACGCCATATTTGTGATGACTGAAACGGTTCAGCGTGCAATTTTTAGTTTGTTGTGTTTCGATTCTGCTTTCCATAGTTTAACAGTATTATTGAAATAAATTAAAATCTTTTATATTTTCTTACCTTACTTTTAGTATTTGTTACTTTTCACTTTAAGTGATAATATTCATCACTGCTGAGAGCACCAAAAATGTGAAAACAATTATTAGATAAGGTTCATCCCTGTGATTAAATAGGGTAGTAAGAGTATTTCATCAAAGTGATTTAGTTATATATTATTAACTGTAAAAAAAAGTGTGATAAGAAAATCAATGAATAAGGTGTATCACTTTGTGATTACACGGGGTAGTGATTTTATTCCGTTAAGATTAAATAGTTATACACAATACATTTAAGTGCCTGCAAAAAATATTTTTTTAATATAATAAAAGAGACGTATTTGTTATACGAAGATTTATTCATGTGAAAACCGACTCATTGTACTAAGTACGTGCTAAGTACTTAAAACGTCCACATAGTGAGATTTATATTGTTTCTACGGTAGTAAAAGCAAAAGTAATTGCCAATGATATTAACATAGTCAATAAAGAAGATAGTAATGTGTAATTAAATAAAAAATTAAGAGAACTTTGATCATATTTACTCCATATTATCGTCAATTTCAGTGTACAAAAAATATACTAATATGTTAGCGCGAATACTCTTTCTTTCTATCGGGGATGACAAAAATCCTTCCGCGAATCTTCCCAACCTTGACTGAAACACTTTTATGGTAGAAAAGTACACTTTATTGTTTTCAACCTCACATGCCGCGTATTTTGCACTCTCACGTCTCTCACACCTCGAATTTTTCAATTTCATTTTCAAATTTTTAACAAAATTCAATTAATAAATTGTCTTTATGGTATTATCGAAATAATGCATTCATTATTTGAATTCGTTTATCACGAGCAACAATATTTTCAATTTCATCTATATCTTCGTCTACATTTTCATCATTATTATCAACATCGACTGCGTTATTCTGTACATTCATATTGTCTCTGAGATGCGCATCACCATGCATTAAAATAAAATTATGCAAAGTGCATGCCGCAGCTACAATTTTGTTAGCCATTGCAACGGATTTTACATCTAGATAAAATAACCGTCGGAATTTAGTTTTCAGCAAACCGAATGCTCGTTCTATAATGGTACGCATTGACGCATGTTTGGTGTTGTAAGAAATTTGCTCCTCTGTAAGGTGACCGTTATCTCTGAAAGGTGTCAACACATTTACAGATAACGGATAAGCAGAATCTGCAAGAATGTGTTTTTCTGGTGGCAGCAGAGGATGGTCTGCATTGTTGAGTCTTCGAAATAATGGTGAGCTTCGGAAAACCGAAGCATCATGAGCCCTTCCTGGTCTTCCGATTAAAACGTCTATAAATTTTCCGGTGTGATCGCATGTACCTGTTAAATTACAGTTAACGAAAATTACAACAAAATTAAATGTAGATGAATAGATTTGTATTTATCATGACTAACATTAATAGATGTTCTCACCTTGTAGAATGATCGAATGAGTTCCTTTTCTGTTATAGTAGTCATTCGCATTTCCTGGAGGTTGCTTCATTTCAATGTGGCATCCATCAATGGCTCCAATTACTCCAGGAAACCATTCTTGCCGTAAACGAAAAGCCTTCAAGCAGTGAAAATGTAATTCATTAACTGATAATAAATGTAGCATCAAAAATGAAAAAAAGTTAATTTTCACAAAATAGATCATCGTGCATAAATGAATAAGGTTATTATCGGAAAATTTGGAGGGCAATACCCACAGCTTCAATAACATTACAATTTTCTAGACTTGGCCATGTAATGTATTGTGGTAAAATAGCCACTAGAGCTTTAATGACTTCCTTGAATGCAAAATGAGCAGCAGTTTTCCCAAGATCAAATCGGTCAGCAACAGACCTGAAGCTTTCCGGGGTCGCTAAGAGCCAGATTGTTAACAGAATTTTTTTCTGTAATAGAACATAGCCGTCCTCAACATGTGGCCTTACCACATTTTCCAATTCCTATACATAAAATAAAAATTATTCGTGTTTATTTCGTTGATTCTACTATATCTCGTTCTACTATTTCGTTGATTTTCGTTCCTTTTTTCATAACATGTTTAGAATAGTGAATTTTTCCATATATCTATTTTTATTTCATCACTCACCATAAACACTTCTCTTCTCATACGGAAATGGGAGTAGAATTGCTCGCCAGTGTATTGAGGAATTGTTTCTTCAAAATAATTCCGTATTCTTACTGGAGGACCTCTGCGTGGATGTATATCTAAGCCATTTACATCAGCCGCTTCGAGTAACCCTAAGATGTATTCATCTAGTTCGTCTTCTATACCATCATTACCAAGATTTGCTATAACACATATAAAACGATATATAGATGAAATATGATATTGATGTTACAGTTTAAAGTGATTACAATATATTGAAATATTTATAATTATGACTATCTATGTATTTTCATGATTAACAGTACCTTTCTTGACTATTCATGTGACGAATTTCGTTTGGATTGTTAATAGGTAAAAAATATGAGTGCTTTTTATTCATATAAAATTTATCATACCTTGGTTAAAAATATTCGCGACGTTTTCATCCATCGGATTAATCACTTCATCCAGCAGAATGTTCATAATCATTTCCATTTCTTGAATTCTATCTCCGCACACTCCGTACAAACAAAACTGAGGTTAGGTTTCCCTTGCGTTGACTAAACGTGTCCAGCCTGAAATGTCAACACTCAACGCTAATTTCCCCCACCAAACCATGTTGACTGGCCGCCATTTGTGATGAGATGCGTTGATCAACGTTGAGTTTGTCTAAACACACCCAATGTCAGCGACTCGGACATGCGAGTGTAAATTGCAACCTCACATACCACTGCGTCAAGTGTAGTGCTTCACACGGAAACGGAAAACGCACTTTAAATAACTCATCAGATAAACAGCTCCACCGCTGTCAAAATTGCAATAACCTAGATCACCCAGTGATCATTCCTGGGTTATTGCAGCATTGCGACAGAAAAATTGGAATGCGTTATTTCGGCAAGCTGAGGGCACATTGGAGGTACGATGTGACGCTGCATTGTTGGTAGAAACGAGGCACGTTATCGCGGCATTGAGATGGAAAATTTGGAAGCCACTATTCGGCTAGGTGAGGGCACATTGGCGGCATGCTGTGACGTTCCGTTGCCGGCATATTTAGAACACGCCGTAATGCTCCTTCGCCGGCATAAACGAGGCCTGTTATTGCGGTGTTGTGACCGGCTAAATGGGGTTCTGCATTACCGGCAGCTGGGCAGGTGGGAATAAAAAGAGGGCAAAATAAATAATTTTATTGAATACAATCGCACACACGTACCGGTTCATGTATGCGACGTCCGCGTATGACTGAGGGCTACGCGTCATGCCCGTAATTATTTTTTTCCGAAAGTACGAGGCTGGGTTTCGAACCTACCACTTCACGATGGGCTTAGAAGTCAAGCACGCTAACCACTCTACCATCAAACTGGTTCAACTTATATAACTAATTTTAGGATCATGACATTTGTCGTAGCGAATCTGCCTATGGTTATAACCATGTACCTTCTTTTTGCCGGCAATGGAACGTTACAGCGTGCCGCCAATGTGCCCTAACCTTGCCGGAATAACGTATTCCAAATTTTCCGTCTCAATGCCACGATAACTTGCCTCGTTTTTACCGGCAACGGACCTTCACAGCGTGGTGCATTTATGACTAAAACTCGATATAAAGATGACATCACTCCAAATCTGGAGCTTGCCGTATCAGTACCGTTGTTGCAGCATGTATTTGTTGCGTATATTTGCTGCAAACTTGCCGTCTTGGCATCACACATTTATTTCGCCCAACTACGCACTGTGGCACAAATTTGCAGCTTAATGCGGAAGCAAAAGACATCATATTGGTGTCACGGTGTGCCGCCGTATGCTGTCCTCTTGCCGTTATAATGCTGACATGTGAATTTTCACAGCACGTTTGTCTATCAGGGATGGCACGGCGCTAAAAATCCTTTGAGGCGATCTCTTAAAATATCAAAATGAATGTCTGTGCCAAATTTCACATCGAAATTTGATTTCCGCTTATCGGAAATACACGCCTATTTTTTGACGCTGGTGTTTTCTGGTGAAAAAAATACAAAAAGTTGGTATAGACTCAGTGTAGTCTAGACAATAACATATATTTTTTTTATCTTTTATTGTGGCTAAAGCTCAACCTCCTTGATTTATTGCAAAAGTACCCACTTGCCAAGAAACATTTACAAATATAGGCGTCACCTCATTTAAAAGCAAATCGGCGCACTCGAGATGGGTGGGTGGTTAATTGTGCCTGTGAGTGTAGCTGTCTACTGAATCTCCGCTTGGAAGTTACCAATAAGTTATCACGTGTCCAACAGTTATCTTTTTGGATGGTTGTTAATTTCAAAGTAATCTCCAGGCGGACATTTGGTACCCATTTAGCCGACTTTTTCGACAACTTTTTGAAAATGACCGGTTGGGTACCGTCTTTTGACGTTCGACGTTCCAACTTCCGTTTCTTCCGACGCGTGATTCAAACTAAGTTCATTTTTTTCTTACTATACCTATAATAGTCTAGAGATAGAATAATCTGAGGCAAAAGTCCGACCAAGGTCACGAAGGAAGTGGCCGTTAGTCCACTGTTTGTTTTTTACCAGCAGCGCCAGTAGCGCACATAACCTGAAAACATTCCGGTTCGTCGATTCGTGACATTTTGGACCTACAAAAAAAACCTGCAGATTCGGTGAGACTAGTGCAACATTCAGTCAAAATTACGAATTGACCAAATTTCTAAACGAAATAACGAAAATTACGATAGTTCGTAGTGAGAATGAAAATCTGGCAAAGTTTGTTCATTACGTCCGTTAAGTTGACCACGTGTTTCGTCAGGTTACCTTGTCGCCGGGCACCAGAACGCCGTTCAACTTTTCTTCGAAATTTTACCTCGATGGCGTCGTCGAGTGTTACAATCGGCACGCACAATGGTTGTTTCCATTGCGACGAGGCTCTGGCTTGTTTTCTGCTAAAACAATTGCCTGAATATAAGAATGCAAAGATCGTCAGGTAAATTTTGACACAACTTTTTGTGTTGAAGCTTGCTTCGTTCGAATACAATGAAAATTCTTTTCTCTTATTTTATTTTGTTTATATTACCATATAAAATATTTTTCGCAAATTCTGCTTTCACATTTTCAAAAAAGTATCCGAAAAAACGTTCAACTGATTTTTGTTGCTCAAATCTATCAAAAGAAATTCGAGAAATGGAAACAAAACTATTTCATTGTATTCCAACTATGCAGACTTCAATCTCGCACCTTTTCTGAATTTTTTATATTCACATTGCATCCAAATTTTTTCCGTGGTTTCTTATTTCTTGTATTTCCATGCAGAACCCGTGATGATAAAATCTTGGACACCTGCGACATTGTCGTTGATGTGGGTGGCATTTACAATCATGAGAGGCGGCGTTACGATCATCATATGCGGTACGTTGTTGTTTGTGCCAAGTTAGAATGATGTTCTCTATTGCCCATACATATTGTTTATGTCTAATGTTCCTCAAGCTCAAGCTCTAAACAAGAGCACATTTGTTGGATGCGAAGCCCTCTTTTACCGGCGTTGTTTTTTTTTACTATTTCTTTCTCTCTAGGGAGTTCAAGGAAACAGGAAATACGGTCATGAAGAAGGAGGGCTTGAATTGGAACATCAAATTGAGTAGCGCAGGTCTGGTTTATTGTCACTACGGCCACAGGGTCATTAGACAACTTGTGCCGGAACTTATAGACGATTCGGACGTCGAACGGATTTTCAGGAGAATTTACGAATCGTTGATCAAGGAAGTGGATGCGGTGGACAATGGAGTACCAATGTTTGATGGCGAGCCTGTGTGAGTATCCTTTTACGTGAGGCGATTTTTCAAGCTGCCGTCAGCTGGGTATAAAGGGTTTTTCGGGCCGGAGTGTACTGCGTTTCTGCAGTTGGGTGCAAACTGGCTCTCGATGGCAATTGAGAGTAGCAGATCTGCCCCTGCGCGAGAAAATATAGATAATTCGCTTCTAGCGAACATAGCATGAGCTGATTTTAAATGCTACGCTTTGATGCAAAGCACAAATGTCGGCAGATCCATAAATATCTTTTTCACGACGTACGAACGGTACCTTAAGCTCAATGAAGCGAGAGTACCTTGACCTTGATAATAATATTCTGTGCAAATGTTAGCGCTAGTACATCGGTCAATATTTATAAAAAAAACCAAGTATTCATGAGGCCAATACATTTTTGAACCCAAAAGGCCCACTTTTCTTTCTATTACAATAAAAGGTAGTACCGGCCAGGAAAACTTATCCAAGCTCTAAATACTTACTATATCAAGATCGCGTTTGAAAAATCGCAAATTTTTGCGTGTCTTTTTAATTAAGGGTTAGGCTACTGCGATGGCCAGAAATCAGGGTTATTTGAAAAAAAAATAATATTGAAGGAATAAGTAAGATGACTGGAAAATCGTTTTGAGATTTATTTGTATCTACATTAACAAAGTTGTGTACCAAAATTCATTGAAAAATGGTAAAAATTAAAGAAGTTATGAACAATCTCGTGAAGGATCTTCGAAGATGATGGGCTCAACCGTATATTTGACTTTGGCCGCTCAGTTGATCTGAAAAAAAACGAGTTTTTTTTCTTCTTAAATTAGATAATATTGGTTAATACTTGACCGAGTTTTTTTTCGTTATCGTGTTTCAATAATAAAAAAAGTGCTGAATTTTTTTTCGTTTTTTCGAAGAAAAATGACGTCAATATTGTTAATAACTAATGAAAAAATGTTAAGAAGCAAAACGTCCGTCAAGACTAAACTACTATTACACTGAATAAGTGTATCAAATTTCTACTCAATCCGTTGACCAAATGTCGAGAAATCGAGTTCAAGTGACGAAGTAAAGCGACATGATTTTTTGTTATTTCCACTGTAGCCAAACCCCTTAACAATCTTAAACCAATATATGGAGTATTCGATAAATATTAGTACGACTTGCGATACGCAGAAACTTTTGTAAAAAGTTTAGAAATGCCATGCAGTAAAATTGGACAACTGCTATTTGCCATTATTGCTTAGAATCTTTATTTTGTTAGACTCGACATTTTTTAGTCACTAATAAAAATTATTAGCTACTTGAGAAATGAGCTGTGCTTAATTTTTTCAATACTCAAAAAATCTGACAGCAAATTCTTTGATCCTTTGGGTACAAACGAATATTTAAATTTCGTTTTACTTCCCTTATAATAACTTTTGTAACTTCAACCGTTTAGACTTGTTCGAAGTGTTTCTGACTAAGGATAGTTAGACCGGTAGAATCCTGTTGGATTAATATTGAAAGTGCCATTTTCATACTCCAAATCGATGTATCCTAAATCACAGCTCGATTGAATAGTAATTTTCCTCAAACTCGACTCAATAGTCATTTAAGGGGTATACCAGTGTGAAGGCGGAAAATTTGGGTGATTTTCGGGAATTTTTTGGAAGGAACGGACTCAATTGAATGTTTCGAAAAATTGAGAATATATTTGGCTATATTTGACCTATATTACATAATTTTTTCATAGAAAAATATTGAGATCCAAGCGACTTATGCGCTGCCTTCGGAGGCGCCAAAAAAGTTCCTCCACTGCTGACATGACTCCGGCCGATTGAATAGCTGAAACCGAAAAAGGAAAAAATGTCGTTAGACTGGAAGGTATTTCCTGTACAATGACGTAGGATTTTCGAAAAATATCAAAATCTAACGAAATGG
Organism: Ophion ellenae; assembly: GCA_963210295.1. Taxonomy (NCBI): domain Eukaryota; kingdom Metazoa; phylum Arthropoda; class Insecta; order Hymenoptera; family Ichneumonidae; genus Ophion; species Ophion ellenae. The sequence goes on along the minus strand of OY723387.1, from coordinate 34,853,102 downwards.
CGTAGTTATGAAAAAAAATCTGTTTTCGCGCCTATAAAATAGTCGTTTTTTTTCAAAGCCAGATCGTTAATTTTCACCCAATCAAAAATATCCTACGTCATTGTAGAGTAAATATATTCAAGAGTACTCAGTTCAAATTTCAAGTCAATCGGATAATTGCTCGTTGAGTTACAATGTCGGCAAATTTGAAAAATCTCATTTCGAGAAAAACGCGTTGAAAGATTTAACTATCGATTTTTGCTACATAAAATTATTAGAGATAGGACCTTGAAACTTTTACAGGATATTCTTGAAAGTATAAACTGTTGAAAAAGGCAAAAAAAATCGATTTTTTTAAAGCGTGACACTGGTTTAACCCCTTAAAGCAATCAACAATCGTATAATTTTTCTCAGATACCGTATCGTAACGAATCTGAGCGCACGAGTAGCAAGATTGAATCCTGAATGGAACAGCAAGGGCCTTGACAGTGACGAACTCTTCACGAAAGCGATAGATATGTGCGGCGAGGAATTCAACTACTTCCTTAAATACTCAGCAAGTACGTGGCTGCCAGCGAGGACACTAGTCAAAGAGGCTGTTGACAAGAGATTCGAAGTAAGTCTTGATGAGGATGTTTGAAAAAAAAAAATACTCATCGCATATCACTAGTGTTCCAATTCCAGTTGCTTTTCGATCGAAACTTTTTCAACGTTAGATTGCAAACTGCGAAAACTTGCGAAAAATACAGGGCACATGAAAGGCTGGTTTGAGTAGCTCGTTGAATAATTACGATTCCCGTTGCATCGCTCGTATTCCAAATCCCGCTTCTTTCTCTTTTGCTAAGGTTGATCCTAGCGGAGAAATACTCGAGCTGGTAAAAGCGGTACCCTGGAAAGAAACCCTCTTCGAGTTAGACGCTGAAGCTAAGATCGAACCGTCCATCAAGTACGTGATCTTCGAGGACAATACGTACAGAGTTCAGGCAGTGCCGGTCGAGCTGGGTAGTTTTGTGTGCAGGTAAATAAACGATAAACACGGAAATAAAAAAATTCTGCGCACTCTCCACCTATCAGCATCGGCTAACTAAACTGCGAGTTTGTAATATTTTCAAGGGTATTCCTGCCGGAAGCTTGGGCCGGTTTGAGGGGCGAGGAATTGTCTCGCGTCGCTGGAATTGAGGGCTGTATTTTTTGCCACACAGTTCGTTTCATCGGTGGTCACGAGACGCGAGATGGCGCTCTCGCTATGGCTCGCAAAGCTCTCGAAATCGGCAGATCGCAAAATATATGAAACTCCTTCGCCGACGGAAAAGCGTATTGATAGACACTGAAATGTCAAGTAACTCTCATTTAGATAAATTAATGAAGAAACTTCAAAAAATAGCAACTCATTATTTTCAATACACAACATACAGCAGAAACTCAAATTTCAACTGAATGTAAAAATTGTACCATTCACACAGGCGAATGTATCTATCTCAACCACGGTTTTACATACAGGCCTGGAAACTCCTAGGATCGGAGCAGGGGGCTGGCACCTCCTAACCCTCACCGTATATAAAAATGCTACGCTCTTCGACCGCTTTATTTAGTTCTACCTATCCCCGTGGCGCTAGTAGGTTACTGACAATATTCTTATTGCTCAGGCGCAGCCCCTGACACTGGTAGGTAAATGCTGGTAGACTGCCACACTGTGGCGCTAGTAGTCGTGTGGCAGGCATGCATATATATGTATGTTGCCCCGGTGTTTCGAATATCTTACATAAATGAAAGTCTATTGATATATTTAGAATGATTTTCCGTTCTAATGTTTTTCCATTTGAACACAATAAATAACGTCGCCATAACGATAACAGGCGAAAGCCACGAAAGTATCGAAGGCTGTCACACAACAGCCAACGCTAGGCAGTGGCGATTTCAAGAACTAAAAAACCGGGACAAAACGCGTTTTCGTTCATCGTATAGGAATAGTAGGCTTGTGTCAGGGGGCTGCTCAGGCGCGAGGTCCGCAGTGCGTACATGACGTACATAACAACCACAACGACGAATACGACTATTTTGATCCGTAATTTTGACGTTTGCAGTTTAAGTCAAGATGCAGAATTGATTAAATTACTGAAATAACTTATATTCATGTACTAATGTCGTGTAATGTGCGCGGTTGTAGCTCAGGGCATTTTTTGACTGTACCAGCCGATCCAAGCCTTCGAAGGCTATGGGAAGTCGTTATAAATAACAATAGTGTAAACGCTGGAAGAGTGGTGTCTGAAAAACATTTTAAGCAGGACGAAAGCAGGAGCTTTTTTTTAGATTTGGTAATAACCTTTTGAGAAAGTTATAATTTGGTACCAAATAGTTCCGTTTCCATATTTATCTTCATGATTGTTAGTTGGCACGATCATCAGACAATAGAGTTATAGCAATCGACATTTAATGAATACGAGATAAATTAATAAGACAACAATGTTAGTATAATAAATTGTGTGTGTGCATAGAAATACACCACAGAAAACCACCAGTGTGCATTGATGGTGTTATGTGGGTATTGCTCGATTGTATGTGTGCGTGTGTATATGTACATAGTCCCTGGGCGCGCATGAGGATTGTTCGAGAACAACTAGCGCTGCAAGTGGCAGAGTAGGACACTACAATCAGCGGACAATTCGCGTAGCGAAAATTCCAAAAGATGCCAGCCCCCTGGGGCGGAGTGACTCAGTCAGATAATAAGGCAAAATGGCAGTTCTCGCTTCTGTCACCTGAAGCGCTGCTCGGTAAAAGTTAGCCAATCAAACGCAGGTCCGAACAGCTGTACAAAGGCGTAGATGTTTCGAAATAAACATAGAGTCTGTTCGTTTTAGCTACACTTTCTACAATTCCAATAGATACAGTAATAGAAAGTCCTCGGAAGGCGTAAGAAGTGTAGAACAGTGTAGCCGAAAAGGAACAGACCCAATATTTGTAACAGCGATATAAATGGAAAATGATTAAGCATTTTTCACTCCTGATCCGCCGGGCAGAATGAGAATTACTATTTCAGTCGACTGTATTTCTCGTATGTAATGCGAGAAATACTTCAAACTTCTGTAATATTTTTATTTGGTCTTTCGCCAATGGAGTAGATGGGATATGAACAAATTTTATGCGGTCTAAATTGTTTTCCTTATAATTAATGTTTATTCTTAGTAGATTTCATTCCTTGTTTGTTTCTACATCTTTTATTTTTGCTTTTTTAACAATGTTAATAAGAACCTGAAATTAAATATAATGGAAGAGGAATAAAAAAAAAGAAATGAACGCATTGTGTATGTTTAAAAGGCACCGTTTTTATTGATTTGTTAGTTTGGCAGGTTGGTTTTTACAACAAATTGTTTTTGCCGTTTTTGGTTTTATTGATAAGCGAACTAGCACATCCTCAATCGAATATAATAAAATATAGCGAAGGATAAGGCCGGGTCCGCACTATGCGGTTCTGCGGAGCGTTTCAGGTAGTTTAGATTTCTAGAAATGTTGTGAACACATGTACTGGGGCTAACTCTTTATTCTGGAGTATTAGACTGTTATAAATTAACGTTACAACAATTTTGTACAACTTTTTGGCTTTGTTTAAAGGGGCAAAATGAAGTCCATAAACTCATAGATGTAAATAATTGACACTTCCATCAATGAGAATTTGTCCATCTGGACCGCGTTTCACACTTCGCACGATACTTCGTGGCGCGAAATGACGTTCGCAAACGTGTTACAACGTCTTTAGCACTTGATTCCCAGGAATTGTGCCTTTCCATTTTCGACGCAAATGTTTGTCCTGTGGAACTTTGAACACTGATCGCTTTTCACTATGATTTTGAAAACTTTTCTCACAGCCCCGTACGACGCACGTATTAGGCATTTTTTTATTGAGTACTGGCTGCCAGGAGGTTATTTATCCATTGCTGTATACCTAAATCTACAAGACTACTTCTACTTGACAGCGCTTCCAGTGGGTAAATGAGGAACTACGTTTTTGCCTTACTAATGATGACACTTTCCACCATGCAAAACGCCGGAGTTTCTAGACCTGTATGTAAGACCGTGATCCCAACCATGATCGAGGAGATTATTTTAAGGGTACTCTCATCCGAACGGTTGAAAAATGAATTTCATAAAAAAAACACCGAATCTCTTGTCCAACGCTCTGGTAAACTTTGAATGCCAGCAGTCCAGAAGTCCTTGAGTCTTGAATTGAAAAACTCTTCAAGGGTATTTTGAAGATCCGTTTGATTGTCAAATTGTTTATCACGTAAATAGTTTGCCAAAGCCCAAAATAAATGATAATCTGATGGGGCTCAGTCCGATGAGTATGGTGGATGTGATAGTACTTCCCATTCTAATTTTGAAAGAGTTTTTTCGGGTCATTTTAGCTATAACGTGGGGTCGAGCGTTGTCGTGAAGAAGACGAACTTGTCGACGTTTACGATGTTTTTGTTCAATAATTTCGGACAGCCTCCATAATTGCGTAGAGTAGATCTTGACATTTATTGTGGTGCTGGGCGAAATAAGCTCATAGTACCATAAGCCCTCGAAATCCCACCAACAACAAAATAAAATTCTTTCTCTTTACGGGATGTTTAAGGAGTTGTATTGTCCCCTTCAGGCAGCCATTGGCGCTTTCTTGATCCGTTTTTAACGTATAACGCCCAGCTTTCATCTCCAGTGACTATTTCTTTAAGCAAATCCTTTCTATGCGAACGAAACAACAATGAAAGGCAAATGGAAACGCGTGTCGCCTTGTTCGACTCACTTTGATTGTGGGGTATCCAAGATGATATTACTTTTCTATATCCAAGTTCGTTAAAATGTTCGAGGATCGTGGGACGACCACAGCCGAGTTCGTTTGCTAACGCTCGCTTTTCCTGCTAGACCGAGGTTTGTCTTCAGAGGATATATTGCCGGAACGGAAACGTTCAAATCAACGGGATACTGTTGAATGGTGAACTACGTTACTGTTGAACACACTGCACATATTAGTAGCAGCAGATCTTGAAGAACGTCGGTGTAGGAATTCGTCATAGGTAATCACTCGAAGTGTTCTTTGATCCATATTAACTAACACTGTCTGATCGAAATGAACGAGCACCTTTTATACCCTTTGACTTGGAAGTTCCTAGAATATTCTTACAATTTCTACTCTCGGATGTTCTCGAACTGCTTTGCTAGGAAAAATATTTAACCGGGCACTTTAGTGCCCCAAGACTTTCTTACCAACCCAATATATATATCTTGACTCCATGTAGCCAATTGTGAAAAATGACGACAGTCAAATGATATTGCTAGACGATGTAAAACCAACCTTAGATTCGGATGTTAAATAAGTTCTCGCTGTTTTTTTCGTAAAAATTAATGCTTTATTAACAAAAAAAAACCAATTCAAACGTCTTTAATGTTTTTTATTACGTCAAACGTCTTTAATCAATTCAAACGTCTTTAACGTCAAAACGTATTAAAAAAAATCAAATTCAAACGTTTCGAAACTGTTGCGTGATCAACTCCTAACGATTCTGCAAGTTCAGCTAGCATCTGACACGAGTCTTCATAAAGTAATGCCTCCAATTCAACACATGAAAATCATTATTTTCGAAGTGTCCGAACCAATCTCTGCATGTTGTTTTTATCAGAGCATGGTCGCCGTAAGGCTCAACATGAATTCGGTGTGCTACAGCTGCAGATTTTTTTTAAATAACGAATTGCAGTAAAATTTCCCGCACATACTCTTTTTTTAGCACGAAATTTGACATGTTTAACACTATAATAGAAAAAGTTGTTTACACTTCGGCGAAATTATATACACCGAATTTCAACCTTGCTTATAGTACTTCTTTGTAGATGCATTACGATCTACTACACGCACGTGTGTCGGTATCGCCAAGAGCAGCGGAGTTACCGACGGAGGAAGCTGTCTCGCTTTGCAGAAAATTTCTGCATGACAATTGCCCGAATAAACAATTTCTCAAATACAATTCTCCAAAAACAATTTACCGAATGGACATTTTCCCGAATTAAACATTTCTCTAATGGACAATTCCCCGAATGAATAATTCCTCGAATGAAACATTTCCCGAACAAATATTTTTGACGATTTTTTCGGGAACCAATTTTCTCGGGTCGAATTTGCCTGTTATTGATTTCGGCATTAGCACACGCCATAAATATAGGGATAAAGATAAAGATTGTATCAAAGTAGAAAGTCATCAGGAAGAGGAAAAGGAGTCCGACGTTTTCCGATTCGGAAGTTTTCCAATTTATCCACCAATATTTTATATTTATTATAAATTTTATCTTCTATAAGTGTCCATACTAACGAGCGATATTCACCCCTTAAAATGAATACTTTTTTTATTTCCCGGAGCCTCCCATATTTGTTTTCTGAAAGTACATCATCTCAAGTAAAAATAACTCAAAGGATTCTTCAAAAGAAGTTACTTGACTAATATTATGAATTTTTCAACATTACGGTGCATTTCCTGCATTTTTTTTCAACCATTAAATTAACAATCCAAAAATAATGTTATGATATTATTATTGATTAATCTTATATTAGAAGCCACGAAAAACACCTATGATTTTGTTTCAGAATTTTTTGTAACATTTGAGGTTGTTAAATATGTCGCGGATGCCAATGATCCATGTATTCCGATAGAAGGTGCAGAAAAATAGTGCTCGGTTCGAGCACTTAAACTCTTTGGATTTCAATGGTAGGGTTGATGGACTATTCGCCAATTGACTACTAGATTTTTCTAATTTATACTCGTCAGTTTATGAGTTTATGTATTTCTATTTGCATAGGAATATCATTCGTTATTTAATAACTTGTGGAACATTTAGATTCTCAGGTTAGGCTAAAATGAGAATGCGTGGCTATTGTTGTCCTTGTCGCACCGAACATCTATCGATTACAGCGACTCTATCGGCTTCGGCGAGGGAATCATTCCCCACCACTAGAGTTGCAAGACCTGTATGTAAGACCGTCGTCCTAATACGTTTCGCTACAATCCGACTTGCACTAAGGGCTTTGTACACAAAAAAAAGAGATGCGAATCAATTTACAAAAAACTTAAGGGATAACACTACTGTAGGATTTTGGAAAATCGTTTTTTTTTTGCTTAAAAAATACCTGCGGGTCATAAAAACAATACTCAATTGGTCCTGTTTCGAAAAAAAATTCAAAAGGTTCAATTCTCGATTTTGCCGCAGCGCCTAGGACTTCTATCAGGCGCCTCGTACAACGCGTTTTTCTCGTAACCCCTTTTTTTAAACTGGGAGGACGGATTACTCGAACACCTTTGCATGGACCGATTTGAAATTTTGGTAGTAGTTTCACAATTACATTCTCTATGGGAGCACGTAGCCGTTTTTCGATTAAATGTAAACTTTTTTTATAAACAATTTACTGCTTATTTTTGGGCAAAAAATCGATTTGTTTAATTCAAAGTGCGTCATTTTTTCATAATTTGATTAAAAAAAATCCCTACGTGGTCCCATAACTAATAATATATAGATTATCATTTTTTGTTGTTTTTGGTCCAGGTGGTTTTGGTCTTATACTTTACGAGAAAACCGTCCTCTCGTGAAGCTATTTGTAAAAAAACACGTTTTTCAAGATGGGTTCTGTCGCCGCCATTTTGTATGAAAATTATAATAATTTTTTAAAAAATACTTTGATATGTGTTGAATAAAACCTCTCAAAAGAAATCCTATTCCTTTTTTCATACTCTCAAAATAAATTGTCAAAGCTAGGCCTTATTTTCTGCCGCTAGAGTGGTGTTATCCCTTAAGGCCTTAGGCTACAGTAACGGGTATAAAATCATGTGCGAATTTAACAATTTTTTTTTCGAATGAAAAAGTGATTCACTCATAAAATTAATTACACATCTATTTAGTATGAATATCAAGCTGTTGGAGAATATGTATATTTTTTTTTCAATGTACAAAATGGCCGAATACTGGAAACTTCTCGAAACAGCATTTTTCTAATTGTGATCGTGACAAATAACTTCAACAATTTTTACTCGATTTACTTCAAATTTAAAAGTTATGTTCTTAATTGCATTTCGCAGGGAAGTACGTACGGAATTTCATATTAATCGAAAACTTTTAATTTTACGACCAGTTATAACGAAATTTTTGACTGAAAATTAATTTCTTAAGTTCAAATACCTACAACTTTTGAATAAAACAATATATTTTTAATTCCGTACGTACTTCTCTAGGCATTCTAATGTAGATTGACGAGAATTTTTGTTTTTTGTTCTAGGTAAAAAATTGTCGACGCTAAATGTCACGCCGCGGAGCGCCTAAAAAAAAGATAACAAAAGAAAACATTAGTAGTCGGCCATATTGTACATCGAAAAAAAAATTCTAACAGCTTGATATTCATATTAAATAGACGAGTAATTAATTTTAGGAGTGAATCACTATTTTATACGAAAAAAAATGGTTGAATTCGCACATGATTTTATACCCGTTACTGTGGCCTAAGGCCTTAAATATTGCTACTGAAGTTGGCATGTTTTTTGGGTTGAACCGGAATCGACGACATCCATCTGAATGGTTCAAATAAAATGAGGCTTTCATTTTGTTTTGGCACGAATATATTTATTACAATCCGCGATATGAAAAAGATCGCACTAACACAACGTCGGTACGAAGAAAAGAACAGAGTGGAATTCCTTAATCGATCTCTCTCTCTCTCTCCCTCTGTTCTTACTCGAGGATATCAGTGATTCGGATGAGACCGGGACGTAACAATTTTCTTCGCGTTAAAAAAGAGAAAATAAAATTGTATGTATTTTAATGACTGGCGGCGGCGTGAGCGGCAGCGTGAGCTGCCTTGGCATGGGCTACTTCCGGTGTGTCGATCACACGACCGTCGTGACCTAGTGGCGCTGCGGATGGATAGCCGTATGCGTAGATCGGTGACGGCGCGTAAGCGAGAGCTCCGTATCCGGCATTTTTGGCGGCCTCCTAAATAAATGAAATTCATCAAACGAATAGAAAAATAGAAAAATATCTGATAATTGAAGGTTCATTAATATCCATTTGTCTGCAATAATCAAGAATTGTCCATTTAATCCCTTAATTTTTTACAATAATGAACAATCCTTTATTGAACGATTGAATTTTTAGTAATCATTTATAACTGTGCATTTATTATTTTTTTTCCCCAACAAACGGGGCAATTGACAAACCTGTGCGTGAGCTGCGAGATGGGCGGCTTTGGCATGAGCAACCTCGGGAGTGTCGACGACCCGTCCGTCAGCGGCGAGCGGTGCGGGGTGAGAATATCCGTGCACAGGGTAGCTAACGTAAGGGGCTGCTGCGTAAGCGAGTGCTGGCGCATAAACATATCCATAATTGTTTCTCGCTGCTTCGGTGGCGTGCGCAGCGAAATGAATTGCCTTTGCGTGCTCGACTTCCGGTGTGTCGACGACGCGGCCGTCGTGACCAATCGGAGCCGCCGAATGATAACCGTAATGAGCCAGATATCCTGGGCTGGCTACTGCCACGGCCACGAGGGCGGAAAGTACGATCTGAAATTGTATCCGCACGTGTATGAATTGATTTGGAATTTGCGCGATTTTTTTTCAAAACGACGCTTAAGAAAAAAGCATTTCACTTATCATTAGTATTTACATATATATATATATATATATATATATATATATATATATATATATATATATTTCTTGTTCGTAATATTCCATTGTATGTTGCGGGCTTCTACAATTTCACCCCGTTCACGTTTAACCTCACACGTGACACTTTACTGTTTTTCGTTTTCCGACACCTGCCCGACTATGACCGGCGATTTATTATTATTTTTTGTGTATCTTATATTACTTTTTGTTATATTGTGTATGTATATCATTAAATAAATATATTTATATTCTTTTGTGTGTGTGTGTGTGTGTGTGTATATATATATATATATACACTACCGTCCAAAAGTTTGGAAACACTCCCCCCGGTTCCGAGCCACACAAGAAGTTTCATCGCTCTTTTAAACATAACGATATCGTAATTTACCAAGCGGCGTTTCAAAAGAGATATATTAGCTTCATTGAGCTTTATTCAAAAAAAAATTACGATTTTTTTTTCACCCGGTAAACACTTTCAAACACGGTCGTCTTTTGGCTTTTTTTGGGGGGTTGAAATTTTAGCGCATGACTCGTGAAAACATTTTTTGACCGTTTTACCCATGAAAAACTTAAGGGGTTACCCCCACTTGCGATTTTGAAAAAATCGATTTTTTTATTGTATTTTTTTGAAGTATAAGTATCTGAGAATATGTCCTGAAAATTTCAAGTCGATCCGAACAAAATTGACTGAGATATGAGCGTTGAAAGAGAAGAATCCGCGTTGAAAGAGCGTTGAAAGAGAAACTTTAAACGCGTTTTGCTCCAAATGGGATTTCTGAAGTCGGTGACCAAGATTACTCGAACACTAATGAACCGATCTTCTTGAAATTTTGCAGGCTTATTTAATACATAAAAATGTAGTCTTTAATCGTTCGATTTTTTTTTCGAAGAAAATGGCCATTTTATAGCCAAAAAACGGCCGTTTTTTTCGTTAAAATCGAACCATTAACTCTGACTGTCCGCCATTTTGTGAAAAATGAATATTTTTTAAAATCCTTCGATTAAAGACTAGTTTATACTTATATTTGACTAAATCCATCCGCATTTTTTTTCAGATGATCCACTTCGCCGCAATGTTGGTCACCGCAAACCGTGTATATAAAAACATTATTTCATTGACGGCCATTTGCCACTAAACAATGTAATATTTTGCAATAAAAAAATTACTGAACGTTCTTCAAGATGTGTTCTTTAAGATGGTATATTGATTGATTAAAAAAGTTTTGTAGTTTTCTTTAAAAAAATTCCAAAAAAGGCCTTTTTTTGCGCTACAAGTGGGGGTAACGCCTTAAAGCAGGGAGTACAAGCTTCAATTTCGTTTTTTTTTTAAGTTTCGCCTGATTTTTTTCGCATAAATATTCAACTTTTTGCAAACATGACCATACTTATAAAATGTAGCCTAACTCTGAAACTACTGGGTTTTCGTGAAACTACTAAGAGGGTAAAAAGTTGCGTACAATCATTTTGCATTTACCAAAAAGAAATCAGAACACAAAAAATCAAAAATATTAAGAAAAAAGAAATTAAAAAAATTGGAAAAAATTGAAAAATAAGAACAACTTGTCCCACATCTCCCGGGGATTTGTGGAAAAGTTGCAAGAAGCTTGGACCAGTCTGAAGCGGGGTCAAATCGACAAATTGATCGAGCGGACGCCACGTCTTGTGAAAGCTGTGACCGCAGCGAAAGGCGGCTTTTTCGATTAAAAAGGCGTGTAGATGAGGTAAGAGACCCGATTTTTGAAGATAAAGAAATATTTCGTTGAATTAAGAAAACATTTTGAAATTTTTTTTTTCGAATTTTTTATTTTTTCGAATTTTTTATTTTTTTAAATTCTGAATGTTTTTTGATAAATCCAAAATGATTGTCTGTACCTTTTTACCCTCTTAGTAGTTGTACGAAAACTTAGTAGTTTCAGAGCTAGGCTACATTTTATAAACATGGTCGTTTTTTGCAAAAAGTTGAATATTTATGAAAAAAAAATTGTACAAAACTTAAAAAAAACGAAATTGAAGATTGTACTCCCCGCTTTAAGTTTTTCATGGGGAAAATGGTGAAAAATTTTTCACGAGCCATGCGCTAAAATTTCAACCCCCCAAAAAAGTAAAAAACGATTATCTTTCAAAGTGTGTACGGGGTTAAAAAAATCGTGAACATTTTTGTAAAAAAGCTAAATGACGCTAAATATGTCCCTTTTGAAACGCCGCTTGGTAAATCAAGATATCGTCATTTTTAAAAGCACGATAAAACTTCTTGTGTGGCTTGGAACCGGGGCGAGTGTTTCCAAACTTTCGGACGGTAGTGTGTATATAGATATTGGTTATCCATTAAAAAATGATTGATCATACTTATATCATCTCGTGTTCTCCATTATATTTATAATTATCATATTTATATTCCCTTACTTCTTGCCTGTTGACTCGGGTTTAAAGAATTATTCGTTTTTGTTGTATTTTTTTAATCGGATGCGTAAATGCACTGTAGGTCAGGATCTTTGATATCGATACAGTTCTTCCTCGCGCTTGGTAATAAATCGTATGCAAAGATTACGATGATGAGCGTGGGTAGATAGGCACGCTAGAATAAATTTTATAGTGCGTGACGTGAATAATTTCTCGACTGTTTACTACGCAACGAGAAATAATCGTGCCAGAACTTGCATCGTCGCAATAATGCATTTCACTTTCGTTGTTTATGTTTTGTCTCTTTCTATCTTTCTCTCTCTCTCTCTCGGTTTATCTCTCTCTCATTCTGCCTATTATGGTGTTCAAGTTTGATTCTTTGGAATGCAACAAAAATCCTTTTTTATTTTTTTTTTACTTTATTTTTATTGTCACCAAAAACATTTTGTGTCGATTTAAGTTGGAGATCTCTTATACGAATGCCAGCAAAACTTTTCGGTTATTCTTTTAAGGCGGTCCTCTAGTTTTTCGGGTCGAAAAAATCGATTTTTTTTTCTTTCATAAATCACATCTACAACATGTGTAGAAAATGTGTGCCAAAGGATTTTTCGATATTCGAAGTGGTTCACAAGTTACGGCCCTGGAACGGAGCAGGTATACGGAGCGCGCGCCGGGAGCGCGAACTTTCAAACGCATTTTTCTCGAAACACCATTTTTCGAAGCGGTGACCACGATATTTCAGAAACTACTGCACCGATCTTGTTCAAATTTATACAGCATCTTTAATACGTTATGTCAGCGATTGAACTAGGATTATCATGATTGCTTTGGCAGTTTTTTTTTGTACGAGCGAAAAACTTGAGAAAAAATGAGTAAAAAATAGAATGTAATTTTCAAAAGTGTATAAAAAAGTCAATTTCTGTAATTTAGAATTCAATGGCGAATTTAAAATATAAAAATTAAAATGCCGTTTGGTTTTTTGATTTCCGATAAGCAGAACAGCCGCAATCTTGGTCACCGACAAGCACCTCTTTTACTTGATGTCTTCCTGTCGGCCACTATAACCTTTATTCTATTATATATTTTGACTTCAAACAATTTGTAAAGCTTATTTAAATGTTAATAAAGATTATGCAAAAACAATGAGATTGATTATTTCGATGCTTTGCCCGTAAAAAATTATTGAAAAAGCCGTAAAAAAACAGCCGAGAAACTAGAGGACCGCGTTAAGTCAAATATGCCAAAAAGATTTAGGCATATGACAACATTTATTTGTGTTGCATTGTAAGAATGCAAAATCAAGATCATTATCAATCGTTCCATTTTTCCGTTTCTCTCGTGACGGGGCTTCAATAATTGATTTTCTTCTGAAATTTCTTGTTTTTTCGCAATTTATCGTGTTTATCTTGTAGCTAAAAACTGTAACGTCTTCGTGAAAAAAGGGAGTTAATACCCTGCAACTTGTGTTTTTCTTCATGGTCGCGCAACTTGATCGATTTACACATTCGTAAGGAGAATTGCTTTCACGGTGAAAGTCACGTGCTCGTGAAGAAACGCTCTTTTTTTATCGCGACTTGTGTCGACTGTTTGGTAGCGTTCTATTAATTTCTATGAATTGAATGCGCGAATGAAATAATCGAAATATTGGATTACGTAAATGTGCCGGCAATACAGTAGCGCTTCCGAATAAAGTTAAAATGAAAATGGGATACGTTAAATACGATACCTGCTTTTTAGACGAGAACCGAGTCTCGATAATAATAATGCTCGCAAGTCTTTTTCTCGAATAACCATTTTTTCTTCCGGAATAACCATTTTTTTTTCTCGAATAATCATTTTTTTCTCGAATAATTATTTTTTTTCTCTCGAAAAACCAGGATAATACGCGCATGTTTTTTTTTTCTCGAAAAGCCATCTAGTCGTCTGAACGTCAACAAATTTATTTTCACAAATTCTCGTCACTCGATTGCTCCTATGCATGTAATTTTCCTTGGAGAACGCCGAAAATTATATTTTTTTACGTTCAAAAATGATTTTCGACGAAAACGTCTTCAAACCGAAGAGAATTTCCGATACATTTGTTTATGACTGTTCGAGGCACGAAAAACAGTTAATCGAAAAAGAAAAAATCTTGAGTTCCTTTGACATAATGGACCAACATTTCCTTCACTCATTTTCTGTGATGCGCATCATTTTTCACTCTGATTTAGAATCCGTCTTCGTAAAATGCCGAAAATAATTTTTTAAACAAATCTCTTCCCAAGCTTATAACGTTTTAACCAATTTCAACATTTATATTTAATTTGACGAGATACGAAAAACTTTGATTATGATTTTCGAATGTCAGAAACACATTCTGTAAACTTTGTGGAAAATCGGGTCGAGAATTTCTGACTTTCGTTCAAGAATTTAAGCTAGCAATAACTTTTTCTCGATCGATTCTGATCACCGTGAAATGTAAAAACATTCGATATCACCGCAATGAAAATATTCGTTCGAAATTGATGTTTCTCCGTGTACTTACGAAGGTCTGCATGATTTCGGTGGAGTGAGTTTGTGAGCGCTGCTGGAATTCCAGTACTCGCTGACAGACTTGGAGTGTTTATGCTGTACCAAGTTGTCGGTAGACCTTTTATACATGAGAAATCGAGTAGGGAGTCGTTGCATTTGTTCTCGAGTGGGGATACCTTCGTATACCCTCAAGCAAAGGATAATATTCATGAAATGAAAAAAGGAGTCCCAAAGTACGAGAGACCAATGACATTGACATTACTGGTACGTTTACGATCGGCACTGCCATATGACGATACGAAGCGTGGACCAACCGCCGCAAGACATAAGGGTTTCTCTATCTCACTCGGATCTGCGGCAATTGGCTTAAGGGGTTAGGCTACTTTGACGACCCGAAAATCAGGGTTAATTAAAAAAAAACAATTTTGAAGGCATCAATAAGATTATTGAAAAATCGTGTCGACATTTATTTGTATATACATTAACAAAGTTATGAACCAAATTTCACAAAAAAATATTAATAATCACAGAAATGATAAACAATGTCGTGAAGGACCTTTGAACGTGCTCAACGGTGTACTTGATTTTGGCCACTCGATTGATCTGAAAGAAAAACATGAGTTGTTTTTTAAAAACAAATAAGATTGGCTAAGACTTGACCGAGATTTTCTTTGTTATCGTGTTTCAACCATAAAAAATAAATGTTTGATTTTTTTCTTCGATTTTTCGAGCCAAGTGACATTATCATTGTTAATAACTAATGAGAAAAAAATCTTAAGAAGAAAAACGTCTGTCAAGCCGATACTACTATTAGAATTAATAAGTGTACCAAATTTCAAGTCAATCCGTTCATTAGGTGTCAAGAAATCGTGTACACCGTTTTGAAAAACATAGTTTCGAGAAAAAAGCGTTTAACGTTTTACTAGCGGTTCTATCGTTGCAGTCATAAGTTTATCTGCGATTCCTGCACTCTGTGTTGGACCTTCCTCTTCCATTTGAGTTGCCTCAAGCGACGCACGATTGTTTGAAATTTTCACAGCAGCCTAATACTTTGAAACAATTTTTGTTCCCTTCCGTGTAATTTCCTGTCGCTTTGCACTCCGTGCCACAATCCCATTCCATTCCACGGTTTGCCAGATCGTTTTCCTCATCTTTCTTGTCCATTTCACTTCTGGTCAATACCGAGGTCGCGAGATCATGCCTGCTATGAATAAGTAAAATATTATCCCCTTGCTCTTCTCAAGCCCAATCAAACCTCGAATAAATTCCTATCCACGGTGACGCGAAAATCGACCACTTTTTGACCTCCTGTCATCAGTTTAATCGATCATCCGCTGTCAAATGGTATCGAACTTTGCCCCGTTGAAATATAGCAGACATTTTTCATTTTTCACGTTCTTCATTTTTACTGTTGTTCAAAATCTTTCTTTGCTTGTGGTCGTAGATATCTAGTCAGGATTTTGAAAACTATTCCAGTAATTTTTGCGGACCAAAGCCAAAAAAATGTTGCGAATTCGGTACAAGTAATTTCCATTGCATTCCATCGATGCAAACTTCAGTATCATATATCCAATTCCGCAGAATTGCCGGAAAAACCGGTTTATCGAAAATCAGAAGCTTTCTTCTTGTTTGCAAAATATAAACGTTCTTCGACAATATTCAAATTTTTTTTCTACATTGGTCAAGAAGGTTCTTTCCTCAGGATATTTTTCTTCGTGGATTATTTTCGAATATCATTACCATTGAAATTTCAGTTTGCGAAAACGCCACGTCGTTATCGCAGGGACATGAATGTGGTCGATTTAATGTATACAGCTTTTTAAGAAGGTAATTTAAACAAATTACCACTGATTCAATCGGTATCCAAGTGTCATTGATTGGTTTCATATTTTATTGATTATGGACCAGGATACATGTGCTTTAGGTACTAGCTTTAAGGCGTTACCCCCACTTGTAGCGCAAAAAAAGGCCTTTTTCATTAATTTTTTTAAAGAAAACTACAAAACTTTTTTAATCGATCAATATACCATCTTAAAGAACACATCTTGAAGAACTTTCAGTGATTTTTTTATTGAAAAATATTACATTGTTTAGTGGCAAATGGCCGTCAATGAAATAATGTTTTTATATACACGGTTTGCGGTGAGCAACATTGCGGCGAAGTGGATCATCTGAAGAAAAAAATGCGGATGGATTTAGTCAAATATAAGTATAAACTAGTCTTTAATCGAAGGATTTTAAAAAATATTCATTTTTCACAAAATGGCGGACAGTCAAAGTTAATGGTTCGATTTTAACGAAAAAAAGGCCGTTTTTTGGCGATAAAACGGCCATTTTTTTCGAAAAAAAAAATATAACGATTAAAGACTACATTTTTATGTATTAAATAAGCCTGCAAAATTTCAAGAAAATCGGTTTATTAGTGTTCGAGTAATCTTGGTCACCGACTTCAGAAATGCCATTTTGAGAAAAACGCGTTTAAAGTTTCTCTTTCAACGCTCTTTCAACGCGGATTCTTCTCTTTCAACGCTCATATCTCAGTCAATTTTGTTCGGATCGACTTGAAATTTTCAGGACATATTCTCAGATGCTTATTTAAAAAAAAAATGCAATAAAAAAAATCGATTTTTTCAAAATCGCAAGTGGGAGTAGCCATTAATGATATGGAAAATCGAGAAAAAAAATGAGACCGTTCCGTTTCTCGAGGTTAACGAATTCTGATATAACTTCGTGCTTGGATACAATGAAAGTTCGCCTGTATCGATAACTTATTGTAAAGTGACACGCGGCAAGCATAATAGCGAGGGCACGTACTCGGTGATCATATGGCAGCTTCTCGTCCTACACATAGCAACCTTCGAACTTTCGAAAAATAGCGCTGCGAAAAATTAAAAGATGGAGAACACATTCGAAAAAAAACATTTATAACTATATGAAAATGAGGCATTTTTTTTTCGTTCGAATGAAAATTTGACAAAAATTATCAAAATGGGAAAACAAGAGTTTTGCAAAGATTGAAAAAAACATAATTGATTTTATTGAAATGGAACAAAATTAATTTTGGTAATCTGAAACTCTGGTAAACGAATGGCGTAGAAGCAGAAATTAATTGCAGAAAATTGCAACGTTATTTCTTTAAATCTCTGACGCTATTAGCTTAGTATCTTGGGACTTTTAATTGCACAGTCGAAGGAGGGCTCGAAACAATGGTAAAGCAACTTTTTGCTTTAAAAAAAAGTAAAACCCTTTAGCTTATATGCACAGGTTATGCAATGGATTCATTAAACTTACCCGAGAATTTGGTATTTATTTAATTAAATCGAGTGTCCGGCTTTGCATGTAACACCGCTACGTGTTGTACTTTTTGGCGTGTCGATATATATTGGATGTGGGGGCCAATAAACCTCAGCTTATTCGTGGTTCCTAATTTCCGCAACCGTTACTGGCATTTTTTTTTCAGTCAATATTTCTGCAGTGGGTCAGTTGCAATTTTCACTTTCTGACCTACTTTCAAATGCGATGAAATAAAAAATGGTAAAAACCGACTTGAAATTTGATTTCTTGGTTTTTTTTCAGATAATTTTTGAAGAAACGCCAGTGGGTACCGTATACGCAGATTTTTTTACGACGCTTCAAGGATCATACAATATCCTTGTATATTTTTGATATTTTTAAATAAAGAAAATTAAACACATTTTGGAATGTATATACTTTTAGATAATTAAAACCCCAATCCGAAATTTCAAATAGTTTTCCTTGAAAAAATTCAGAAAAATGACCTTCTTTCCGGCTCCTAGGTGTATATCTCCCCTTAATTTCAGTAGGCAAAATCGAACTATTTATTTCTTGGCGCACTATATAATATTCTTTTTCAGAAGATTCTCAACTTTTTGAAGTCGATTGTTAACAAAACAAATCAGCGTCTTATTTTGGGCACTTCTTCCTTTCTTCTTGTCAGTATCAGTTTTTTTTTAATTGCAAATCCATTTTTTTTCAGATTCTATTAACCTGACCGGGGTGATATTGAAGTTTGTCATTATTGTTCTTCATCGCATTCTTCGTCGCATTCAAATTAATCATTCTCCTACAAAAAGGCTCGCAGTAATGAAAATTCCATTGCAGAGTAGATATTTGCAGCTTACTCATCCACGATTGAAATTTCCTCAACTTCAAAGTCGTTCATTATCAAGGAAAAACGATGTGATGTTTATTCTCCATTAAAATAATAAACCCAGAAAAAACTGAAATGGAAGTGAAAATAACAAATCTCTCGACACGCGCGACACATTGATACGATGATTGTTCTTCCCTTGACTCGAAAACCTTCAAAGTTGTCGTGTTTCTCGCAATAAGACGGCGGTCATCGTTTAATGAGATTTTTTTCTGAAAAAAGACTGATACGTTTCACTGATTTTATTTTCTGGAAAATAATCAATTTGTTCAGTCCGAGGGAAGATCAGAGGGAGAGACAGAAAAATGGGCGGGAAAAAGAATGTTAAAACGAATAATTAAAGTAAATGTATCTTGTAAAATGTGAATGAGGGACAGGTTGTACAGGTGAGGCAAGGTCGTGAAAGACTGTTGAACAGCAGTTAAGGCCCTCGTCCTCGACAGTCCAGACCATTTTTTCCTTAAATGAGGACTGTTCGTTTCGAATGCAGCCTCAGCCGACAACACGAAATACCAATTGCTGCAATATGCCCACAAAAAAGGGCGGTCGTACAATCGAATTTAAATATATCCGTATCGAAAGTCTACAGTGAACCACTACGTTTTTTTGTACCGTAACAGAAAATCAACATAAGTTTGAACAAGGTCGTTTGGATTATAACATTATTAAATATCATGATTCGGAATTCTTTCTGAAAAAGACTGATTTATTATTCGAGACACTTTTTTATTTCACTCTACAAAGTTCTCCAAAAAGTACTCCCAAAAGTACTGTTTTTTTTCTTCACATTGTGGAATAATTGTTTGGAAATTTGTTCCAAATAATTGGTTGGAATTAATAATAAACCAATAAAGAAGGTGACAACTTCGATCCTCGATTCTATTCTCAGTTTAAAAAGGCGAAAAGTGCTATTTGCATTTAGTTCTTATAATTAATAGTCGTGATGTTAGGTTGGTCATTTAAAAAAAAGTATAATCGTATTCGCACCTGGTCATGGATAAAATGGTAATAATCATTATTGAACGTACGCATTTTTGAACGATTAACGAAATGAATAATTCCAAAATAAAAACAAAAAGACAGCGGATTACGAGCAGTGAAAAAGAATCCGTTGCGTGCTTCACCCGTGCGCTTGTGCTGTTCCATTAATCTCCATTTGCCGTCGAATGAAGCGTCCCGTCCACTTGTTAACTGGTTTCCATTTGCATCTTTCAGGTTTTAATGAAATTCGCACGATTTTGGAGTAAGTTGAAATATTCGGCACCTCATTTCTATGTTTTTGCGTAAACTAAGTTTAAAAAAATGATACGCACCATCGAGAATCACGCTTTTTTTTAGCTTTTAGCTTGAAATTGTACCTTAAGAACTGGGCGAGATATAAAAAAACTTAAAAATGTCTTGAGAACTGGGAGAGATATAAAAAAAACTTAAAAACACACAAATTACGCCTGAAAAAAGCTGGTGATTTTTATTTGTCCATATTTCACAATAAAGGAGTGACACCACCCTTCAGTTTTTCAGTAATATTGGAGCATACGTATGTACGATTTTGTCGGTGTCCAGTCAATCTCGTATTCCTTCAAACACTTGAATCATAATTGTTCATTTTCGAGAAAGACTTACCTTCACTCGTATGAGAAATACTACCCGCGAAAATTACAGGATTTTCGATTTTCTATCATAATTCATGCGGTACGGAAACAGCTCAAATAACAAAAATATTTGCTTTTGCGGATGCCGTACGATTGCGATTAGAATAATTGAAAAATTCAATTTAAATAATGTTTTTCGAATCGCGACACATTTACAGAATATGTAGAAGAATTCGATTACGTAGATGAGAGCCACAAATTACTGAGCATCAGAAACAGATGGCAATGTGAAAAATACCATGCCTTAAATTGAAATTCGGAAAAGTCTCGTAAGTGCAGCGAATAGCAAAATTGCACCAAATGTTCCAATTGCGACGGTTTTATTCTCACATAACCGCTCCTATACCATGCTTATATGACAACGTTAGTAAGTTGTGGAGAGGGAAACTGTTTGTGCGTTGCTAACTTAACAATATTGTCCCTTAAAAGCGGTGTTTTATAAAGGATTTTCTATACACAGAAACTATAGATATCGGGGAGGTTGTATCGGCAAGAATTGTTTGTATGTAATCCGTATCTACATAAGTAATTAGTGCTTAAAATATACTTACGGGAAGAGCCACAAATTCTGATATCTTTGAAATGCAGTTTTCGAAATGCAACTGGGCATCCACCGCTCTAAGACTCCAGCAGTATTAGGTAGTTTTTTTGTCAGCGTACAATAAGGAACTGTACGCAAAGCTCAGCGCACATGGCGCCACGTAAACATAATGTAAACAAAAGAAGCTGTAATCGCGCGCGGTACCTTTTCACGGTGTCTGTCTTGTACTAAAATTATATGAATGGAAATAATGGACAATAATTACGGATATTTGACTATACCGGAATTGAAAAATCGGCTTCTACTCTTTTCCTTCTCTGTTCAGCCTTTAAAGCTTCTTTTTTACTCCAAACAAACAGGAAGGTATAACCCCTTTTTAATATTTTCCGGCTCGGTTTCATCCCCGTAAAGAATGAAAATGAGCTGGGTAAGTATTAAGTAATAAAATAATACCAAAAGGTTAAAAAATGCAAATATTTCAAATATAAATGTTTAGGTTATGATGATTAACTACTTTACATTATACTTTTAGAAGCAAATAGCGTCAAAAATATTATGTTTATTCGCTGAGCTGTAACAAATCGTTTATTTCTATAGTCTGCAGATCTGAAATGATCAGAATATAGCGTTGAATGTTTTGTGGCTGTAAAGTGCTTGCGACGTATAGCAATTTCCCATTGCTGGCGAAGTTTTTCGTTTTTAGGAAATAAATGAACGCCTCCGTTTCTGCATCCAATTGCACAACACTGATGCATCCTTCACAATTTATTCACGACAAACGGATTATTTAAAGAAAATTCAACAGTAGTCGCAGAAACACGGGCAAAACCAAAGAGAATCCCATTACGTCATGTTTTGTTTACGTTATAATGCAATGTCCCTTCTAGCGAAAGAAATTGGCAGTGATGCTCCCTATTATATTCCAACTGTTTAGAATAACACGAAATTGGTCGCACATCGAAAAAGTTTCACTTACTTATGTACCAATGTTAGCGAAAAATTGAAAGGCCATTTCTTATCCCTTTATTGTGGGATATCAACGAAAGAGAAAATCTCCGGCTGGTTTTCCATTTCCACTATTTACAAAGTTACTTTCCAATTCAATAAAGAAAATCTTCGTAAATGCGCATAAAAAACAAAATACAAAAAACGGGTTCTGCGAAAATAAAAATGATATTTTGGTCTACTCTACAAATCTACAAAGTTTCATTTAAATTAGACCATACCACGTGATTTTCGTCATGTAGGTACGTAGGTACGAGGACTATAAAAATCATGTACACACAGAACCTAATCGACTGATCTTTAATCATTGTTTGAATAACAATATTCGAAATTTTGTGAAAGTCAAGATTTTTCGTTGTCAGAAATGGAACTCACGTTTTCTTAGCGTTCAAGACTTTTTTCGTTAGTTTACGGAAATGGGTGGGGCACATATCTTTCGTTGCACAGTTACGAGTATTGCAAAAATTGTCTAAGATTGATAATATTTAAATTAGTGGGTGAAATTTGGTACCGAAAAAATAATTTACTTGGCTCCAATTATTGTTCGAATAACTGTATATCAAATTTGGGCAAAGTACCTGAACATTTTTTTTCGGCACAGATAAAACTTTTTTTAAAAGTTTATAGAAGAGTGAATGAGGCCCAAATTTTTCATAATTGTGGCGCAAATACTTTTACCAAAATGATTGAATTGTCTTTTTTTCCACATATTACGTTATCTATTTCGTAGCACTTCAGTATATGATGTCTGTAGGATGATTTATCGGAGATCGATTAAAATGCAATTCGGATGAATTATTGTTATGCTATGTGGTGTTGAAAATATAAGGAATAATAATGTGGATCAGAAGCATGCGATAACAGTCGGGATGGCAAGTAACGAGCTTGAGCGTGAAAATAATTCGAAAGTAATTATCCGCACGATAGCCTATAGTAACGAAAAAAACAATTATATCCAGTACTGGATTTGAAAATGCGGCACCAAATTTACAATTATCACCATTTTTCCGTCAACCGAATTTTTATAATAGCACGTTTTTTATACCGGAATAAAAATAGATAAAACGTGTATTCCAAGTCGTTGTCAGGAGCGTACAATCCTTCGATGCCAGAATTGTTGAAACAATTGCCTGAAACTCATTTAAAATTTCATGAATGAATTTTTAATTCTGCAAGTTAATGATTTGAAAAACCGATAATTTGAGCGAGAATTTTCGGTAATTTCGATCTTTTTTTGCAAAGCGGGATATTATCTGGTATCAGGAATTGGCTCATTTAATGTTCGATCAGGGAGGACAGGGATGATTGGTATAATCTGAAATGCCCTGTATGAATGCGAGCGTGCAGTGCACACGTATATGAGTGCTTGTACAAGCTGAGGAGTATAATATTGTGAGACGCTGCTGAAAAACAATGTCTGAATATTTGAGTATTCCCCGATGCTTGGGCAGGTACGCGTGCGTTATCGAAACATCCGGTAGCCCACGAAATCGTTACGCACGCATGATTCAAAGCGCATGTACTCACACATATATATATGCTCGTTTGTGATCGAAACAATATTGAATTCTTCCTTCTTTCCCTCTACGTATTCTTCTTTCTCTCTCTCTCTCTCCCTCTCTCTCTCCTCTCTTATTTTTGCCACGACCCTTACACGAATATATTTATATTATTATTTTTTATTAAACCGTTTTCGTTCTGTTTTTTCGATTTCCTACACAGTAGTTTTCTCATTTCCTTCTTTCTTTCTTCCTCTCTGCCTCCCCCTGTGTCCCGATGTTATTTGTCACTGCCCTTACGTTGTGATTATAATTATTCTGTAATAATGTTATCTTATTACTAGTTGGCTTTATTTGATTATTTTCTGTGATTTTTATTAATAGTGGGCTATATTCATTATGACTTGTGATTATTTTTCTATTATGATTTACTTATTATTTTGTGAGTATCATCGTGTGCAACTAGAATTATGAATTGCCTTAAGGCATGACAAATCTACTCTAATCAGAACTAATCTAATCTCATCTGACGTAGATAATCTTACACATTCTTCCCCCGCCTCTCTCTCTCTCTCTCTCTTTCTCTCTCCCTATCCCTCTCTTCGAATTCGAATTACGATGAATTGTTTTTTTTTTAAATTATTTTCTCTTTCCATCTCTTGAAAGTCGTGGTTATTATACATAGGAATGGTGTATGTATTTGTATGTGATGCAATGACAGGCGGATTGCGTGGTCGATTTACTACGGGCGAGTCTGGTGGGTGTTATAATGTTGCCATATTCACAAATGTTTCTGTTGCGCCGCTCTTAAAAAAAAAGAAAACTTTCATTTTACAAGATGCAATACGTTCAATTCATCCTCAAGTAACCCGATCTCCGGTGTTAGCCAGGTTGTCATTGACGCGACGAAATAACAAGAGGCTCTTTCTTTCTTTTCTTGCTTCTAAGGAACTCGATATACAGACGTTCCGATTAAGTTGCGGAGCATGTTGGACAAGCGTTATCGATCGCACGCTCACAGAATTGTCAGATCCGTTATCTATTTTTCGTCGAGTGTTCATAATACTGTTGCTGCGATCAGTCGCGAATAATAAAACTTTAATTAATATTTATACAACAATTGTGCTCACCGAGCGATCACGTGATTAACATATTGATCGAATTTATTGGCTTTCATCATTATTAAATGATGATGATTAATCATTTATGAAATTGACATACATTTCGATATGGAGCTCACACATCTTAAGGGAAACCCTTCAATGTGGTATAGAGATTTACATAGAGTTTAATTTTTACACTTTTCTATGTGATTTTACGCAGAAAAAAAGAGATAATGATGAATGAAAAAACATGGCCGCGAAAACCGGTTTTTTGAATTGAAAAATGAGTCGGAAGTTATTTGAGTGATGTACCTTATTTGGATTTAACGGGTTATGCCTTCCTGTAACAGTCGTAAACAGCGGATTTTTGGGATTTTTTAAAAAGAAAATCGTAATGATACATTTCTACAGAAATTGCCATGTGAAAAATTATCATCTGAGAACACTCTGTAATTTTTTGTGTAAAAATATTTAATCCCAATGGATTGACAGCCGATTTCCGCGAAGCACCTCTCGAAAACGAATTTTGCGGCGAGGAATGCTCTTCTGAAACCGGTTATCTAATATAAAAAAAATCAAACGGATTTCGTTAGTATATTAATTTATCCTAAGATTAGTAGGAAGGTTTCAAAGGAAAAATGGGAATTGTTCGTTCATCAAGTCGAAACTATACTCCGGAAAAAATCCTTTGATTAAATACTATATGTTCACATTCAGAAAAAGCCCTCAACATTTCAGAAAGCTCGACGCAGTAGTTTTCGGGATATTTTTCTCACTGACTTTGAAAACGTTCTTTCGAGAAAAACGCGTTCAAATTTACGTATCGAACGACGCTCCGAGCGTCCTGACAGGCGTCAACATAACAGCCTAGGAATCTGTCAATTTTGATCCGATTATCTTAAAATTTTCAGGGACATTTACAAGGTGGTATACTGTCGAAATATATGGGTTTTGAAAAAAGTGATTTTTCGACTTTGATAACTAGACATAACCCGTTAAAAAATAACTTCGAAAGCTTGAGCGCGTAAACTTTTAGCTTCTTATTATTATTCGCAATAAAAGAATAACCGAGACAACCTGATGATGACAACGATAACAAAAAATGTTTGCAAGTGTTTATGGCGTGAACCACCGACGGCAAATTCTTTGACCGTTATTTAAATCCTCGCATACTTTGGTCCAACATGAAAAACCTTTTTTTCAACTGTGTAGAGCAACTTAATTTTACGGCCAATAATATTTTTTATTTACACAAGTTGTAGTCTTGTATACACATGGCATTCAACGTTGAATATTCTTTACAATTTTTCGAGACATGTTTAACGTTTTCGATATTTAAATTGTCAAAGAGTACTTTCTAGGCACACAATAGAAAAATTGATGAACGCGAAAGAGATGGTGCGCATGCGTTCTATAACTATTGTATATCCGTGATTGGTAGTATTCGCGAAACGAGTAGGTGTTTTAATGATAGATCTTACGATAAAATGCATCGCTCGCTGGTAATGAGGGCCCCATGGGCCCAGCTATTGCCACACTTATTACGATATATGATGGCGAAACAAAGCCCAGTATCTTTGGAATTCCAAACTAGGATATTCCGGCACGCCCGATTCACCAGCCTCGCTTTTCATTGTTCTGCCCCCGAACGTCCCCTGTGCTCTCCGTACTTATAAACGATCATTATACCGCGATCATTAGACAATCGTATTACCCCTCACACGAATTAAAATTCAGTCCAGACTGAATTAGCCTTAGTCATCTCTCCAATCAATTCGGTTCAATTAATCGTTGTGTCCATTTTTTTTATAACGTGGATAATTATTATTGTATTTCTTAAGTAGATTTCGTACTCTGCGCTGATTGTGACATTTGGAATTGAGTTAAAGGCCTGAGACGATTATCGTCATACTGATTTACGCAATTGCGAACTATTTTTTTTTTCAAAGTATCATATCCTTATCGATTCATAGCAAACCATTTTTCAAAGTTTGTATTCACTTACGCAATGATTTGAAATGTTGTTATTACCAATGAAAGTGCTTTTGAAACTATATGTTTGTTGAGGTAGGCTGGGTATAGGGGTCTGAATTAGCTGAATGTCACACGAAACTAACGGTACCCCCACTCCACTGCCACTGTGTTGTAGTAGAGTGGGGGAGCTAAGACATGCTGAATGCCTGTGATGGGTTAAAAAAGGTCCCCTCCGCACCCAATTCTAATCCTGTTATTAATTTAAAAATTATATTACAAATATAGTACAAAAATGACAGAAATAACAATTATTATACAAACAAACCCAAACAAACCCAAACACACCCATACAAATCCGAACGAACAAACAAAAAAGCCAAACAAACCCAATTATATGGCTCAATGTATCAATATTTTTTTAAAAACATCAAAAACCAACTCACTATTTCAATGCACCTGTTTTTTATTACCCGAAATGCTTGATTACATTTTCAATGCCATGAAATAGTTGCACTTTGTGTAATATCTGTAGATTTTTTTATTTAACAAGGAAGTTTGTACAAAAATGTTACATTCTTAAAAAATAGTTTCTAATATTTTTTTCCTGATTGTGTTCCATCGCTCTTAGTTCGTAATTCACTTTTTTCGTCTCTTATTTTACCACTATTTCTTCTCTTTAGTTCACCACTTTTTTCTCGACCCCTCTTCTATCCTAAATTTTTTGGAAAATTTATCCGCGGTTTATTCCTTGATATTTAAGGTAATCAAACTATCGTTGTTTTTGAAAATCGATGATCTCGCGAAAATTTCAGTAAATATCGATTCTAATAATTGCTTATTCCTAATCACTATTGTTAAATTATCACGGCATTATTTCATAGAACTATTTCATTATCCGAATCTTTCATGTGCCAGTAGCTTACTAACTATTTCTCCATCTCGCGTCAATCTATACCCCTTAGATCTATCAATTATCTTTGAAAATTGACTAATCGACGGTGAATACGCAGTTTTAAGGGGGTCACCCCATGTGACAAGTACGAAAAATAGAAAAAATAATTTTTGCTAACGTAAGTTGCAAAAAATGTGTACGTGTTATATGGACCCAGTATAGCAGACTAATGGTGAGTCAACATTTTCTTTGTGTAAATCGTAGTTTTAACTTTTAAACGCGTTCTTCTCAAAACCGTATTTTTCACATCGGCGTTCATGATATCTCAAAAACTATTGAACGGATTTCGCTCAAATTTTATGGCATAGTCAGCACATCTATAGTTCTCACCCGAACTCGAATATTTTTGATATCTGCCATAGTTTTTTTAAGCTAAAAAAGTCGATAAAATGACGAAGCTTGAAATTTGGCTTTTAAAACCTCGCCAAAAATGCAATTTTCTATATTTTCACTTTACTCTAGTTCCGGCGGTAGCCTCAGGACTACAAATTAAAATGCCGTTTGATTTTATCATTTCAGATGAGCAAAACCTCCGGAATCACCGCAGCCTTCAACTAACTTTTTTTTACACATGAGTATTTTCCGAACTGTGTAAAGTCTATTCAACTCGTTATTATCGTTTGATAAAATTCTGAGGGACTGTTAAAATGTTAATAAATGTGCAGTAAAAATTCAAAGATAGTGTGTTTTAATGGTGCACCAAAAGAATTCCTAAACAAAGCGAAGAAAAATAGCTGTCACATGGGATGACCCCCTTAACAAGGATGTAATGTTGGATCGATAGAAAAGGTGATTTAAGGTTTTATTTCGTATACGTAAGCTGGTATACGAAATTACACGCGTATATTGTGGATTTGTCGCGAATCCATGTATGTAGGGGCGATGACGAAGGTGTGTCCGCGATATTTGTCTGTGCGAAGACAGAGGCGGATATATATCTCGGGAATGCCTATTGTAAAGCTTGTATATCGACTCTTGCACGCGTATCTGTTATACATAATAACACTGCGCGTTTATATCTTTTATAGCCTCGTAATGTATTATCGAGTTCACGCGAGGAGACATTCGATACGGTGAATGATAAATTCCTTATTGTCAAAGTCCGGGGAGGCGCCCTCTAGCCTGTCGATACACCGACCTCCTTGTTTGAACCTTTTCAACGGATCCCGATCACCTTTTAATCGACCCACGCCACGCTCCCGATACTTTTCCTTCCTCCAATAAATTTTTCGCGACTTCCTGC
The DNA here is from genome assembly GCA_963210295.1 of Ophion ellenae. Classification (NCBI taxonomy): domain Eukaryota; kingdom Metazoa; phylum Arthropoda; class Insecta; order Hymenoptera; family Ichneumonidae; genus Ophion; species Ophion ellenae. Next base: position 34,824,398 of record OY723387.1, on the reverse strand, counting down.
GTCTTTTTTACTTCGCTAAAATCGTGGAATATTGTTCATCGTGTTCTATCGATTCGAAGTACTACTTGGGTCCAATTTGGAATATGACGGTCTATTTTAACGATAGCGAGGAAGTGCGCTTTGAAAATATGCGGTTCATCTTAAGGCCTTAGGCCACAGTAACGGGTATAAAATCATGTGCGAATTTAACAATTTTTTTCGTATGAAAAAGTGATTCACTCATGAAGTTAATTACACATCTATTTAGTACGAATATCAAGCTGTCCGAAAATATTAGGTGCGCAACTAAGTTCTCCCTGTTTTTTTAATGAAAATGCCACTTTATTGTGAAAAATGGTTACAACTGAATCATTCAAAATATTGCCCATCGCTAGCGACAACTTTTTCCCATCTTTCTGGCAGAGCTCGAATACCGTCACGGTAGAAGTGTTCGTCTTTTGAGGCTAACCACGAATCAAGCCATTTTGAGATGTCTTCATATGAGCGGAACTGCTGATTAGCCAGACCATGTGCCATCGAACGGAACAAGTAATAATCGGACGGCGCAATATCTGGGGAATATGGCGGGTGGGGTAGGACTTCCCATTTGAGCGTTTCTAAGTAGGTTTTAACGGGTTTGGCAACGTGAGGCCGAGCATTGTCATGCTGTAAAATCACTTTTTCGTGCCTCTGCTCGTATTGTGGCCGCTTTTCGCGCAGTGCTCGGGTCAATCGCATCAATTGAGTTCGATATCGTTCCCCAGTAATGGATTCGTTCCGTTTCAACAGCTCATAATAAATAACACCGCCCTGGTCCCACTGAATACACAGCAAAACTTTCGCAGCCTGAATATTCGGCCGAGCCGACGACGTAGAGGCATGACCGGGCAGTCCCCATGATTTTGTTCTCTTTGGGTTGCTGTAATGAATCCATTTTTCATCACCCGTAACGATGCGATGAAGAAAACCCTTCCTTTTTTGCCGCTGGAGCAGTTGTTCACAGGCGAAAAAATGACGCTCAACGTCTCTCGGCTTCAAATCATAGGGAACCCAAGTTCCTTGTTTTTGAATCATTCCCAACGCATACAATCGCTTGGAAATGGCTTGGCGGGTAACTCCTAATGCTGAAGCAAGCTCTTTTTGCGTTTGACACGGATCCTCATCGAGCAATGCCTCCAATTCAGCGTCTTCGAAGGTTTTTGGCCTTCCTTCACGTGAACGGTCGTCAACATCGAAATCACCGTCTTTGAAGCGCCGTAACCAATCACGGCACGTTGTTTCACTTTAGAGCAGCATCTCCGTAAACTTTTTGGAGTTCTCGATGTGCTTCAGCCGCCGTTTTCTTCGAATGAAAGAAGAAAAGCAACACTTCCCGCAAATGACGATTATTTGGCACAAAATCGGACATTTTCACACAACCAAAAGTATACGACGCAAAAACAAAATCATTAATGTGTCAAAGCGGTTTGTTTGCCATATGTCTAAGCTTGGTTCATGACGTTTTGGTTATGTCACAATCGACCAGTACTTACTAGTGGAGCCATCCCTTGAAAAACAGCGGGAACGTAGTTGCGCACCTAATATATATATTTTTTTCGATGTACAAAATGGCCGACTACTCGAAACTTCTCGAAACAGCTTTTTTCCAATTGGCGTGACAAATAACTTCAACAATTTTCACTCGATTTACTTCAAATTTAAAAGTTATGTTCCTAATTGCATTTCGCAGAGAAGTACGTACGGAATTTATGATTAATCGAAAACTTTTCATTTTATGAGCCGTTTATGAACAGTCATAACGAAAATTTTCCACTGAAAATTCATTTCTTAAGTTCAAATACCTACAACTTTTGATTAAAACAATATTTTTTAAATTCCGTACATACTTCTCTAGGTATTCTAATGTAGGTTGACGAGAATTTTTGTTTTTTGTTCTAGGTAAAAATTCTGAATGCTAAATGTCATGCCGCGGAGCGCCTAAAAAAAGATAACAAAAGAAAATATTAATAGTCGGCCATTTTGTACATCGAAAAAAAAAATGCCAACAGCTTGATGTTCATACTAGGTAGGTAGAGTTTATTCGATATGTCTTGCATTTGCTGTGACATGGCCCAACTTACATACTTACATTTTGCGTTACAAGTTTTCCATTTTTTGTATACATTTCGCCTTACATAAATAATCATAATATATAACAATAGTCATAAAGCTAACTCCTATTGCGTTTCCTTAGGGATACTCGGTCGTTTTTGGCGTGCTTACAGCTACTAGTTTAGAGTCTTTTAATAAACTAATTTCGCGTAGTCCTTAGCCCGCTTCGTCGAGGTCGCTGAATGCCAGAGTATATTCCGCCAGTTCCTTAACTATTTTTCCCTTTAACGTTTCTATCCACCATCCCCTTAGACATTCCCCCATCTACCCCCTCTCCCTTTGTCTACCCCTGCTACCCACTTATCGTTAATTTTTCTCCTCGCCTCTCCACACCTCCAAATGTGTTCCAGCGTCTCCTCTTCCTTTCCACATACTCTGCAATTCCAGTTGTTATAACCTTTCTTTCCTGACCTCTCCAGGTTGCCGCAGCGCAATCTTTCCCATTCCTCTTTAATGACCCCCCTAATATCTTTTTCCTCCCAAAAATCCTCTCTCGCCAGTTTCTCTTTGATCCCCTTAAAATAGCTGCAGAATGTGGATCTACCAATGCCCCCCCAATCCTTTTGTATGTCCTGGTCCCTTTTTATGTTTATTCCTTCCATTAACATATCTTTAATCGCCCTTTTATTCCCATTATTCTTTATTAACTCCAGGACTCTCCCATCTCCAACTTCCTCCATCGCTGTTCTGAGCTCATTTCCCCATTTCGACGCGTTTCCATTCAGGATGTTCCTGAGCTCTTCTCTTAGGCAAATTTTCGGCCATCTGTCTTCTTCCATTTCCACAATTTTTAGCAGGTAGCTACTCGCCCTCCTCCTTGCTTCAACCTCGATACTTCTCTTGTCCGCTTCCATTTTCCAGAGATAGCTCGGTGTATTCCTCGCTAAGCCCAATGCCATTTTTACAAACTTCCCTTGCATTTTCTCCATCTCCTCCCTTTTCCTCCATCCCCACACTTCTACTCCATATAGCGACCCTGCCTTTACCAAGGAGTCCATCAGCTGTAATCTGTACTTCAGATCGTCCACTCTCGCTCGCTTCATCAACCCCCAGACCGCATTTGCTGCCTTCCTAGCCTTCGCTGTCACTATTTGCAGATGCCTTTTCATTGCGTTATTCGCAGAGAACCAGAATCCCAAGTATTTAAATTCCCTCACGACCTCCAGTGTTTTCACCCTAAATTCCCACTTTTCTCCCTTCTTCGGTCTTTTAAAAATAATCACCTTAGTTTTCTCCGTGTTTACCTCCATTTTCATCCTCGCCTCAAAGTTTTCTAGCCGCCGCAACATATCCCTTAACGCTTCGGCATTGTCTGCTACTAGAGCAATGTCATCCGCATATTTGAGGGCGTAGCATTTTTTCCCACCCATCACCGTTCCTCCTATACCATTCTTTTCCCATTCCTCATCAATATCGTCTAGGACTAACCCGAAGAGGGTCGGGCTTAGGGGACATCCCTGTCTCACCCCCTTTTTTGTTTCGAATTTACCCGTTCTTCCATTACTTGTGATGATTTCGTTTTTAGTACCTTCGTAGATTCCTCGTATCAACTTAAACATCCTTCCGGTAATACCTTTCTCCCAGAGTTTCCCAAACATGATGTTCCTATTAATTTTATCAAATGCCGCTTTAAAATCGACGAACGCAACATACAGTTCCCCCCCCCCCCTTCCTCCTAAGGCTATTATTTACTAGCGCGTTCAGTACGAAGACGTGATCCCGCGTACCCCTTTTTTCCCTAAAGCCCGCCTGACTCTCCCTTACGATCCTATTATCCTCTACCCATCTGTTAATTCTCCTAATCATTAGGCTTGTCAGGATTTTGTAGCCAACATTTAGTAATGATATGCCTCTATAATTGGTTACATCTTCCTCGTCCCCCGCCTTATGTACCGGAAAAATTAACGCTACTTCCAACCCCCCTGGTAGCTTTCCTTCTCTCCAGATTCCATTTAATATGTTCCTTAAGGTAGTACCTCCACAGAAGAGTTGAATTAAGAAATGGTTGAAATTTGACATATACGTTATTTAATACGTTATCCAAACATCTGTGCAATTTGAATAAGTTTGACCACCTTGATACCCTGAGATATTTACACTTAAAGTTGGCTTGGTTTACACGTAACAAATGCGTTATGATGGGCAAACAGAGCATCATTAATTCTACCGTCAAAACTAAAATTAAGAAATTGATAAAAAACGAGGATAAGCTACAGTAAGATATCACGAATAATGTGGAAAAAAATGAGAATGATTCACCATCTAGTTTCCAAGATATGACCATGAGAAGCCTTCACAATTTTGGTGCAAAGCCCGGCAAAGCCTGGAAAAAAAACAATTGGGGCAAAGCCTGGACAGTCCCGGCAAAAAGTTTACTGGCAATGGTCGATCAAAAACACAATACAAAATATATTTTACGGCAATAAATGGCACCCATCGTATTATCTACTAGTACCGGGTCAATATTGCGTAGTTTTTAATTTTATTCATTACTAATTAAACGAACTATCAATCTTTTAAACATGAACATGGTATGTAAACTTTTGGTTGAGATTTTCGCAGAGGAACTACCTTAACTCTTCCTTTGCCTCTTTCGATAGACCCCTTATGAACTCCCCTGTGATCCCATATTTCCCTGCCGCCTTCCCTCTCTTCAATTTCCCCAGCACTTTCCATAGTTCCTCCCTACTGAATTGCCTGTTCCAGGGCCCATCCTCTCCACCTTCCTCTTCTACGAACTCGCATTCGCCGGGACCTGTACTGGCCTGTGTTGGATCCCCTGATGTTCATACTAAATAGATGTGTAATTAATTTTATGAGTGAATTACTTTTTCATATGAAAAAAAATTGTTAAATTCGCACATGATTTTATACTCGTTACCGTGGCCTAAGGCCTTAATTCGAAAAAAATCGATGCGGAAATGAATTGCGAGGCAGCACGTGTTAGTTTGATGGGGTGACGATTGTCAAATGTGATGACATTAAAAATTAAGCATTGAAAACTACGTTTTTATGCATTCACTTATTGTCAGAGAAACCGTTCAAAATGATACTGTCTTAGGGTGAAATAGGAGTGTTTTATAATCTGTTACAGCTTCGCAAGTGTTTTTATTTACTTCATAAGGGCACCCTCCATCGATCATGGTAATTTATCGGTCGATCTCGGTGCGTCAATGATCGACGAGTAATTAATTTATCTACAGCGTACAGTTAAGGTGTTCCTTTCGCGGAGGGCCGTATTTTGCGGGGGCACAAGCAGGGCCCTTCTGAAGCATTGGTAAATTACAGTTGCGCTTAATAAAAAATAAGTTAGCATTAATTATTATACCCAACGATAGACTGGAATAAAAAACTTCGCGCAACTTTAGTAGATTTAGATATTTTTACGTTTTCTCTGAAAAGTCGCGGCTACCAACATTCTTCTGCTAGTCACATTCTATCAAGTTTAATCATCAATATTTTCTCTAAACATTCGCTGACTCCCTGTTTGTTTGTCGATACGGATTCTTTAGAATTTTTCACACGCGTAGAGCAGTTTATACCAGGCATCCAGAGTTATTTAGTGTATAAATGATTAGATATAAATGTGGTCAGCGTGTCATCTTGACACAATGCCGTATAAATGGGACGATTTTTAGAACCATAATTTTTCGTGAAAAATTTGGTAACGGCTTCAAATTTTATCAGTAAGCTGCGATGTATTTTTATTTCATTATAGACGAAAATCCGTCCATTGTTAAATATTCAGATTTGTAAAAGGATTACGTTAATGGAACAGAATCGTTATTTGATCGCATACAATAAGTAATGGATTTGTTGATAGTATACCCAGTGTATTAACTTGTATGTGGTTCCTGTCTGTACACTAAAAAAAATTACCGTCAATTATGCAGCCACGGAGCCGAAATCGAATACTGAGCCAGGACGATAATATTTTTCGTCAATTGGATCGTGTTTTTTTGTTCCTACATTCGAATAGTTCTGACAAGGACTGAGGTACCTGCGGGTAATAAGGCTGGTCGGCTAATAACACGTAATCACAGTCTTCATCTTCAATAATTCAAGCTTCGAGTGATCTTAAATATTTGGATAACGTATCGTGGTCCAAATATTTTTTATTAAATTTAACCATGAGCCTTATTATCCTCCTACTTCTGGTATCAAAGTTTGTTTGTTTTATAATTTATTTGACTATACTTTAAAGATGTTACGAATGTGAATAAATAGTACGCATATTTATTACTAATTATTTGATCGTTATTTTTAGTGCCTCGATCCTGATGCCTCCTAAACGAGCGTTGTGGTCAGAAAACAACCTGGTGCTAGCTGTCCGAGCAGCGCAAAGAGGAACTTTGAGTTCATATAAACCGTCTGAGAGGTACGGGTCTTCCAGAACTATTAGATACCATCTCCATTAGAAAACCAACTATTAGAAACCATCCATTACAAAAATATCCAGAGGGGCAGTTTGAAAAAGAAAACGGTGGATCGAAAAATCTTACAGAAGAACTCCAGTCTCGAAAGATCTGTTTGACAAAAATAGTGAAGAAAATAAAAAAATCTCAACCCTAAAGAAAAAACAACCACATTTGTAAATAAATCTACTTCCAAAGATAACAGTGGTACTTCACAAAAGCAAGGAGGTGGTATTGTCATGGCTGTGAAGAGGACGACATAGCTTATATAAGGCAATGCACTAAATGCGGCAAATGGTATCATGGGGAGTGATGGTTTTGAGTGCTTTTGGTTGAGGCAATTAATACTTTTTTCAAAAAGAATTTCAAGTCTGATTGCTGCATTCATGCGATTATTGTTCTGAAATACCAAATATATTACGTATAGTTAGATTATTTAAGTATGTTAAAGCCGTAGGCCCCATTATGCTACCATAGGAAAACAAGGCCTACTGACAAGGTTTTCAAAAATGTTTGATTTCGTTTTTGTTTATGGTACAAGTCACCATTTCTCGTTTATGTTTTATAGAAATTGAACCTTAATAATGATTATAATTAAAACATTTTCATTAAATTGGATATTTTTCATTTGATCTTGAATATCCCTTAGCTAGGCCTTGTTACCCGCAGGTACCTTATACGTTTCTTTACATTAAGCGGTTACATTTACCTAGAGGCCCGAAAAAAATGGCCATAATCCGTTTTTTTTGCTGGGAAACGGTTGGTGAAAAATAAATGCATATTTTTAACACAAAGGTATATAGGTTGAGAGCCTTTAAGAAAAATCACTAAAAATACAGAAAAACAACAAAAACATGCAGGCTGGCAGATGACATTTTTTACGCAACTGGGCGGTGGACACTCTCCAGGTCAAACGATCCATCCGAAATCTAAAAACCAAACAGATAATTCAAGTTGACAATAAATCCGAGTCGTTGACGACCGTTGATTTTTTAAATAGTTTTTTTAACAACTTGGCGATGAATTGAAACTCGAGCATACAAAATCTATGAAAAAAAGTCGTCATTTTTTAATAGTTACGTAACTATTAAAAAATGAAGATCGATTTTCAAAAAGTGAGTTCGTCAACGACCTTCAAATGTTTCTCATCGCATCTCCTATAAATTCGGAAACAATCCATTAAGTGGTTCTCGAGATATCATGTCCACCAACTTTGAAAACTGCCTCGAGAAAAACTCGTTTGAAGTTTTAAGTATGGAGGCTGCTATACCGCTCGCTCGGTCGTCTGTTAGAAGCTGTAGTTCATTCAATTTTAGGAATATTTCAATGAAATTTTCAGGGAATATAGCTAAAAGGTGATACTATCGAATAAAAATATTTTTGGGAAATGCCATTTTTTGACCCACCTCGGTGGATGTAGTCCGTTAATCCAAAAATTGTGCAGGTCCATGATCGCAGAAGTAGTCCGTACAAATGTTTTCTCCCGCTCCACAAAAATGAAATACACTTTGGAACAGATCTATCGAACAATCATGAATGATTTATCCATCAAGTGATGTCCATGCCTACAGAAAACGATAAGGATATAGTGGGAATTTCAAAGACTATAAAAGGCTCCATAAAGAACATTGATATTTATTTATTTATACACTGATAAATCCATGTGCGCTGTCGTGTCACTCCAGTACTTAGAGACAATTTATCCTTTTCCAGACTCGCTCGCTAACCGCTTGTCCCCCGGAGATTAACTTCGGGCCTCGTTTCGTCACGATAGTGCACGCGTTTACGTGAAGCTATGGCAAATAATATAGCACGCCTGTAGTCCTTCGCATTTGCTTTCGAAATAAAGTTGGCGTGCCCTGCTCACCGCGAATGGACACTATACGGTCGAAATAAGATCTCGCATTGTGCTCGTAAGCGTTTACTATCGAAATCTTTCAAAATTGGCGCAACCCTCTCGTGCGGTCGGGTACAAATACGGTAAATCTGAGATATTCGTTTCTTACCACGTTCGTTGAATCACAAGCGTGACCACCGCTTGGGCTGTTTTGATGGTTAAATTCTTTTCTTCTTTGTTTCGCACTAATGGTGGTCTACGAAACTATGCGAAATTCGAGCGTTGCGGTAAAATATTTCGGTAATCGGCTGTGATTTTTTGGGTGTCTTTTGAGGGTTACAAAAGCATCACAGCACTCAATGTGCTGTCAAAACGTTGCGTCTGATTCTCCATCAAAGTATTTATTGTCGTGGCACATCTTTAAGGCGGGATATACATTTACAACGATAAAAAAATCGATTTCTGTTTGTTCCTTTAAACGTTAGAACTATATATGTAGAATATTTTCCCGAAGTTTCAAAGCGAAATTCAAAAAAGTTCAAACGTTACAGCCCATGTATGCTGTGCCTCACAGCTCGGATCCGGAGCGGGCGTGAACTTCGAATGCGTTTATTTTTTCTCAAAACTGCATTATCGAAAATGGCGTGCAGGATTACTCAAAAACTATTGAGCCGATTGAGTTGAGACTTGGTAGAAATATTGATAATATTGGTACCGTCTACTTGACGAAAATTGTTTTTGAAAAATTGGAAACAAAACTACCTTTTTACTCCACATTTTACAGAAATTTTGCGTGAAATGTTAATTTTTTTCGTAAATGCGTGCCATTTTCTTAAATTTGCATTTTATCGATTTTAATTACCGTCACATAGAAACTATACATGTTCCAACTGAAAAAGTGTTTGAACTTTTTTGCAAATCAAAGTGTCCGCGAAGCTAGACTGCACGCCGATTCGCAACTCCCGCGGCGACCTCGCTGTAACACTCTTCCACTGCTCCGCGATTATGATGATAAATTAATTGAAAAAAATTGCTCTGTATACTTAAATATACTACTAAAATATACCTAAAGTTTGATAATTGTAAAATAGTTTTTTCTTAGTTTACCAAGTCCCTTAATATTGCTTATTTTTTCCAGTCTAAATGTATATCCCGCCTTAACGCTTTTCGACGTCCTCATAAGCACTTAAGCGACCAGAGGGATGTTAGAATCGTTGGGCCGATTTTTTAGTCAATCTGTAGGCTGATTTTCCATCCATCGTGGACGAGATGGTGAATTCAGGATGTACGAGAGCTATACGACGACGATGCTGTGCAAATTCTGATAAAATCCCTATTTTTCGTTTTCTGGATAGACTCGAGGGTGCGAAACGGATTCAGCGGATTCAGAGAAAAATCATAAAATGCATAAGCATTATTCCTGATAAAGGGTGGTTTGAAATGACCTGACATTTTTATTTATTAAGGGGTATTCTCACTTTAGACGTAAAAAAAGGATATTTTCATTAATTTTTTGATGGGTTTATATTATAAATATTGATATAAAAGTTGTCATACTTAAAAAATAGACTTTCGAAATACATAAAAAAAATTTTTTATGTATTTATGTAACCCAAACAAACTTTAAACATGTTTTTATCGAAACAACGTCTTTCGACGGTTTGTTGATAAAATCTTCGACACTACTGAACCGATTTTTATGAAATTTTAACTACGAATTCTTTACAACTATAGCTATAGCGCATATCAAGGATTTTTTCGAATTTCGATATTTACTTTTTTTTTGGTCAAAAACGGTGAAAAAACACGTGTTTTGTTTTTTCCAAAAATGTCCGCCATTTTGTTATTTTTGCATATATAAAAAATCGTATAATATGCGCTATAGCCATTAACATACTGAATCTAAAACCGTTTGTTTTTTTTTGTTTCGAATGATCCGTCTCCGTGATTTCATCAACAGCGCAGACCTACAACTTTTTTAGGACATTTTTTCAACTACCATTTTCGTCTATAAACAGTGACCTAAATAAATAAACATTTTTTAAAGTGTATTTCGAAAGTGTATTCATAAAGTGTAACAATTTTTATATCAAGATCTATAATATAAACCTATCCAAAAAAATAATGAAAAAAGCCTTTTTTTAGCGTCCAAAGTGAGAAGACCCCTTAATAAAACGTATTATTTATTTGAATAGTACGAATATTTCTATTTTAATATAAGGTACAAACATGGAGGTTACGTGTGGAACACACATGTCAATGTCACACACATGTTCTTGTGTCAATTGGATCCTGTGAATCATGCATATGCAGATCTTTCGTCAAAATTCGGTGCACAGAGCACCTTGAATGTTCAATTGCTGAGCACAATGGCGAATCGAGGTTGAAGAACTTCCGTCAACACTCGCACTCACTGCGGCTATGTTTTCATTCGACCGGCCCGTATGAGGACGGCCACTGCTTTTCGCGCTCAGAATTGAACCACTAACCTCAAATTTTGTGATTAAATTCACCACAGTGTTGCGATGTGATGCATTATGATGACCAAAAGTCGTGCGGGCTTTACGAACCGTCCCTGCAAAATTTTCGCCATTTTTTTTAGTGTCTTCACAATTTCTATGCGTTGTTCGGCCGCGTGATTCTCCATGACTAAACCTCAATACTTCATGATGCCAGTTGTTAAAGATTAGTAGTTTGTGTTCGTTACAAAAAAATGGCGCGCAATTGAAAATGTCAGGTCATTTCGAGACACCCTTTATATAAAAAATTGCTTACGTGTTGAAGTGTTACGTGTGAATGACATGAATGGCTGGCACCATGCATGAGGGCACATAAAAACTCAGTGCAAGGTAAGGGTTGTGACTCCAGTTTCCGAGGTCTTGCAGCGGAGAGCCTTAAGGGGGTTGGATCGTTAGCCACAATCCAGGATTAAATTGAAAAATATGTATATATAATATTCTCTAGACTATACCGAGACTTTACAAATTAAAAAAAAATCACCACAAAACACCAGAGATAAAAAATAGTTTAATGTATATAATTTTACGCGTGGTTAGGTGGGGAAGTTTATGCTATGGGTGATGTCATTTTTTTGGCTATTTAACACCCAGATCAATCATTTCTAACAACGGAGTAACGCAAACTCAACTAAATGTTGAATGGCGAATGAAGAGCATTGATGCCAACGACAATGTCCCCGAAGTTGCCGTATTTCGGCAACACTTAATATTAATTAATGGCAATAATATATAATATCGTGACATAAATATAAATATGCATAATTATAAATTACTCAAAAATCCATTCCAAGTGGTATAAAACATTCGCTGACGCAGTTTTTTCATAATAATCATCGATAATGTTATACTTTTTCAAGTTGGTGGTAACACGAAAGCTTTTCTTATTTACGTAATAAAAATATAAAAATGCATAATTTAGCCCTTTCATTATATATTTTATGAAAATATCGCATTTACGGAATAAATCTATGGCTCGTATACATATTTCTGAGGTTCATTGGAAAACAAATTCTTACGCCGTCATTTGACTCAACTTGAACGCTCCAACCTCCTTAAACAGAGCAACATCCACCGGGTCAGAGAACCAGGCTCATATATTTGCTGATTAACGCGAAAGGCTCTCGGGACTTTTAACAACTTTTTTCGAGTATCGCCGAACAGATGACCCAGTCTTGATAACCCTTCCTTGACGCTCCATCTAATGGAGTGTTCAACTGGTTCGATTTTGGCGCGATGGGAACCAACAATGGCAAACGTGCTCAAAATTCGTAGCTTGGAAAAGTAAAAAGAAAACCTGAACGACATAATGATGGTGCGCTATAATGAAAAATGGCATGCCGAAAAGAAAACTGGGCAGTTATTTCCTTCATTGAGTCAAATTCTTTTTTCTTTCTAAATGTGACTTGCAAAATGCAGACAATATGTTTTTACGCGATGATGTTTTTAAATTTGGTTTTAAATATATTTATTGCTCTGATATAGCGTTTGACATGATAAGTGGATCAATCATAATTTCGTTGCAGGAGGAACAAAATGTTATAGGCACAGTAACGGATCGAGGTTTAAATATCACAAATAAAATACAATGAATTAAGTGTCTACTTATAAAAAATTTGCTAAATTTTCTATAACACAATTTATTACGAGCGATTCTAATTGTTTAATTAAATTGCTATCATTCGTACCATTTGGAGAGTGTATTGCATAAAACAAACGCCTTGCTGCTTCTGTCGATTTAAACATTTCGAATGGAGAATAAAAAATATTACGAAAGGAAATCTTTATACCGAAAATTATTTTCGGACGGAATGAATATTATTTAAAAAAAAATTGCTTGTATTCGTTGTTGCATAAGCACTTTAATTTTCGATCTATATTGGATCGGTTAATTTATTCGAGAAACGGTTTTCCCATGTGCGTTCAGACGAATCTGTTTGGTACCGCAACGACCTTGTATTACGAAATGGCTTTGACGCTATGGAAAGTGATCGATCGTTTTTGAGCGACGGGAGGAGTAACTATCGACCTACGGGTGCTCGTTCCAAAAGAGTGACCAAGATCGATATTCCGTTTTGCTACTCGAAGCGCTCACGCTGTACGACAGGAATCCGAGCCTACGCAGAAAAGAAATTGTACAATTTCTCGGTGTTCTCACACGTACTAAAAATTTCACAATGAATCTAAATTCCACCAGATTCTGCGGCGAGCGGTCTTTTGTACTTCTCGTGCGGGCACTCCACCCGACGCAATCGACATTTTGCTTACGAAATTTATTGTACCAATGCAGTGAGAATGCGATGAAATTCGTCGGGTGTGCTGAGCGGGGCACAATGAACTTTTTTCTGAATCCAATCACATACTCTTAGCAGAATGGTACAATAAAGACGAATCGTTCCTAATCGAATCCTCTAGACCTTTAGACATACAATAAAACTGAAATCATTGCTGTAGACGTACGCGTATATCGAAATAATTTGTTTGCAATACTTGGTATATGATCTAAATGATTTTTCGCACATATAACGATAACGCAGCGAGTTTAAGGCGGGATATACATTTACAACGATCAAGAATGGATTTTTTAAAGGGATAATACCACTCTGGCGCCAGAAAATGAGGCCTAACTTTGACAATTTATTTTGGGAGTATCAACAAAGGAATAGGATTTCTTTTGAGACGGTTTATTTAACACATATTAAAGTATAAAAAAAAACATTTTATTATAATTTTCATACAAAATGGGGACGACAGAGCCCATTTTGAACAACGTGTTTTTTACAAATAGCTTCACGGGAGGACAGTTTTCCCGTAAAGTATAAGACCTGAAACAAAAACCAAAAAAAATGATAATCTATATATTATTAGCTATAGGACCACGTAGGGATTTTTTTAAATCAAATTTTGAAAAAATGGCGCACTTTAAAAGAAATAAGTGGATTTTTTGCCCAAAAATAAGCAGTAAATAGTTAATAAAAAAAAAAGTTTACATTCAATAAAAAAATGGCTACGTACTCCCATAGAGAATGTACTTGTGAAGCTACTATAAAAATTTCAAATCGATCCATGCAAAGGTGTTCGAGTAATCCGTCCTCGCAGTTTGAAAAAAGTGGTTTCGAGAAAAATGCCTTTAAAGTTGTACGAGGCGCCCGAAAGAAGTCCGAGGCGCTGAGGCAAAATCGATAATTGAACGTTTGAAAAAAATCGCTACAGGACCAGTTGCATATTGTTTTTATGACCCCAAAGTATTTTTTAAGAAAAAAAAAAACGATTTTTCCAAATTCATAAAGTGTTGTTATCCCTTAAGGTAGAACGAGCGCGCGCTCTCGATTTCTATAGATTTTGTGCAAATTTTAACCAGGCCTTGTTCATATCATTATGCATGTTTGAGTGAAATTTCAGAACAGTCGACTATTTAGATTGGGAGATAATGGGTTTAAAAATTTGCAACTTTTAACTCCGCAGGGTCTGCATTGAAATTTCGACAGAATAATCGTCCCTAACAAATATTTGTCCCCTATAATAAGAAAACATTATGGCAACATTACGTTCGGTAAAATGTGGAAAAAAACGACTTTTTTAACCCACATTTTACCGAAATGATGCGTGAAATGTTGATTTTTTGTAAATGCGTGCCATTCTCTTGAATTTGCATTTTATTCATTTTAATTGCTGTCAAATAAAACCTATACATGTTCTAACTGAAAAAAATGATTTTTTCTGCAAATCAAAGTCTACAGGAAGCTACACTGCGCGCCGATTCGCAGCTCCCGCGGTAACCTTGCTGTAACAGTTTGCCACACCACCGCCATTTTCATGATTGAATTTCAAAAAATAGTTTTGTATACTTAAATATACTATTTAAGTATATCATTAGTTTGATATATGTACAATAAATATTTCTTCGGTTAAAAAATCTCTCAAAATTGCTTATTTTTTTCTGTCAAATGTTACCGGCCAAAAGTTTTCGGGCACTTGCAAAACTTTCGATGACTTTGGATAATTGCTAAACTATATTAGAATGATATAATTCATTATACAGAGCTATATAGTATCTTCGTTAAATAATGAATGAAATTAATTAAATTATTCTAACATCATTTGGCAATTATCTAGTGAGTGAAAGTTTTGCAATTACGTGAAGTGTCCGAAAACTTTTGGTTGGTAGTGTATATCCCGCCTTAATTGAATATAAACTACTTATGTTTTTTCTCATTTTCAATAAAATTATTCATAATTATTCGATAAACTATGTATATGGATGTGTGTGTGCATTAACTCAATAAATAAATGTAATTAATTTTATTTGGAAAAAATAAACATAATCAATAGATTATTTTTTTATGAAATTAAAATTATCCTGGTCTTTTTTAAAACATGAAAAAAACTATTTCATTGTGATACACTTTGCGTCTTCACAAAAAAATCAACCCTCGCTGTGCCCTGTCCCAAACAAATGTTTGAATATAATAGATGTATGTTCACGAACGAGCATTGGTTACAATTGTCTCTTAGATCGATTTGAAGCAACGAAAAGGTCATAACCCAGTTTATGTGATACGTTGAATTGATATAGAATTTCTGTCTATTGTTTGCTAGAATTCAGTATTTCGCTGTTCGAATAAGTGTCACGTTACGGATCGTACGAGACATTTGAAAACCGAAGTTTCGTCGAATAGCCACCGCATGGTAGCAGGCGTTTCAAGGAACATTTTGATTGATTGGTGTTGTGGTATCTGATGAATAGATATTACGTGAATCGTTCCTACGTTTCGTATATACACCAATTGTTGCTGAAACAGATGGGGGGAAATTGAACATGCGATCGAATTAAAAAATTTGTCTCGCACTTCGTGAGTGTCACTGGTGTCGCATTGGACTCTTGTAAAATATGCTACTCAGTATATTCAGTACAACCATAAGGTATTCCTTGTTGAATGCAATACAAATAAAAACGATAAAATTAAGTCGATGAAGCGAAGGATTGATTTCGTAAAAAGATCGGACGTTTTTCGATTTCTTACTTCACATTAAAAAGTAGAAACCGTAGTTATATTCATAATTCGCAAAGCAGGCTAATAGTGATTCTCTCCGTTCAGGGCTTGAAGAATGGAAAATAGTGTTTACTTTAATCCAAGTAACCCATGCGGAAATTCAGTTGGGGCTGTGATCGGGCCCCAATAATATTACCCTAACTTTATTCGGGCCCTAATCGGGAAGCCACATGAGGGCCGTTAGCGGCCGGTCACACTTTGTCAACAAGGGCCATTAAAGGCGCAACGACCGGGGCCTTATAAGTTGCCTCAATGGCGCCTCATCAAAACCATTTTAGCGCCCTGAAAATGCCTCAACGGCGCCTCATCATAACCATTTCAGCGCCATAAAATATCCGTATCAGTAGATATACGTGTATGTTAAATGCGTCAGGGTATATCTGTATTTGTTTTTATGTAATTGTTCATGTGCATAGGTGTGGGCATGAGTACATGTGTATGTATGTGTGCGCGCGTAGAAATGTGATTGCGTATTTCCATGTGAGCCTTTATGACAAACTGCCATGACAAAATTAATACAAAAAACAATGTGAGGCGAACTCTATTCACTGCAAACATTTATTTTTGAGGAACTATGCACTATGATAACATTTTTTAGAATTGTGATGGCTTGTAACACTTAAGTTTGAAATTATAAGATTATCACATTGATTATAGTTATAGTCACAGTCTGAAATGAGTCTGTGAGGGTACAGAACGCGAAGGAGCGACATTATATGTCCGCTGTATAAAGTAAAGTATTAATGACTCCAATAAAAGTAATATTATCTTAGTTTTAATTAGGAAATTATTAAGTAATTGAATAAGTAATTCTCAATCATTAATATATCACGGAAAAATATCAATATATCACGGGGAAAAAATACACCACGGAATTCACTTGTTTTTCTGCAAGGTCCACGTAGATAAGTCATCTCGAGGAGACTTAACGCATCCTGCGCCCCCCATGCCAGTCTCTTGCATTATTTAAACAAATATATTTTACTACACATCCATTCTGAGGAATGGATGTGTAGTAGAAATAAACAAATGTATGGGTCTACTGAATCACTAGAATCTATTTCCATTGAGGGAAAGATCTGGAAAACGCAGACCAATTTATTTACTTATCCTACACAGTCAGATAAAGTTTATGAATGGGAAATATCAGCGAAGTCTTCAGAAGAAATAATTTTCCCTATGATGAGTATTGAGCGGAAATTAGTTGCTATAAAAATGTCGAGAAAACTGGTCGGGATTGTTCACACTTATGCGCTAGCATTTCTCCATGTATGAGTGAAACCATGAGTAATTGTTTGTATCTATGTAAAAGGTTCCTTCAATTTGATAAATAAATACTGTCTGATGTTTGTCTGCATATTTGTGTTCATCGTTGATTTTTTATTTGCTAATGCCCTTACGCTTTTTCCCAATTTGCGTTCGATAATATTTTTCGATCGATGTATATAATCGATTTGAATAATTGAAATACCATCAACCATGTAGCCTAACCTATTTATACTGGTTTATCGCCAAATAGTCAGATCTGGGCCTATTGAGGAAATCCCTACTTGTTTATCCCTATACTGGCCAAGTCTGGGCCTATTGTGGAAATCCCTACAGGTTTATCCCGATAATGGCCAAGTCGGGTTCTATTATGGAAATCCCTACAGGTTTATCCCCATAATGGCCAAGTCGGGGCCTATTGTGGAAATTCCTATAAGTTCATCCCGATAATGGCCAAGTCTGGGC
Source organism: Ophion ellenae (assembly GCA_963210295.1). Lineage (NCBI taxonomy): Eukaryota > Metazoa > Arthropoda > Insecta > Hymenoptera > Ichneumonidae > Ophion > Ophion ellenae. The sequence continues at coordinate 34,806,715 of OY723387.1, read as the reverse complement.
CCATTGTGGAAATCCCTACTAGGGAAAGCACTAGGGAAGCTCTGAAAGGCCCTTATTTTTATTAGGGATGCCCTATCAGTTTTCCGCACGGGAAAAATTAATTATAACACAACGCCGTGCTTCTCCTGTAACTTCGATCGGTTTCGAAAGAATCTGTACTTTATCGTTGCATCGCACCAAAAAATTCGGTACCTACTGCAAACATTTATTTTGAAGCGTGTCAAAAGAGACAATCGAATCTTGATTTTGAGAGCCGCGCTATGGAGGTTAAAGCTTTTGACTAAATGTGACATGAGTTTTTTAAACGCTTCGATTCAGTCCAATCGGTGTATTGCCATCGGAATAAGAATGTATTATGCTTGAGGGGTAACACCAATGAAGAATTAAAAAAAAATGATTAAAAAAAATTGGTTTAGAGCTGCTTTGAACCATCTAGAATAGGGGAAAAAAGTTTGGTACCTGTAAAACAAAGGTCCGCAGGCCCGTGTGGGTCTGCGGTGGCAGTGGCTGGCCCGTGCGCAAGACGTCGACCGTTTTTCTCGAAACACAATTTTTCAAAACGGCACGCAGCATTACTTCAACAATTGTCATTCTTTTCACTCCAAATTTGAAGCACATTTTTAAAATGACATTCTGAAGCGAAATACGTAAAGCATTTTCCATGAGTCAATAATAATATTAGTTATTAACAAATGATTGTCCTTTTTTTCTGTCGGAAATTGAGTTTTTACTTGAAATGCTTGCCAATTACACAAAATTGATATTTTCTAAATACCCTACGTATTTCCCTAGCTATATTCATGTAAATTGATAGAATTTTTTTTTCCAAATTCAAATTTGCGAGTAATATGCGTGCCCCGAGCGTCTCATATTCAACATGCCTTGCGAGGATCATTCACTTGAAGATATGACTAATAAGATCTTTGAATATTATGATCCTCTCACTTGTCCTTTCACCGAAAAAAAAACCGCCAAATATCACTTAATTTTAGATATTTACAGTGGTGTAAGCGCTTAATGCACTAAACATAAAACTTTAAATATAATTCGTGCAAAACTATAAAAAAAATTAATTTCCAATGTTCCTATAGTAGGCTTTTACGATGTCATCCCTTTCACTTTTTAAGGCCATATGTACCTCTGGATGGTAAAAAACTAGGCCTTTTTGGGTTTAAAAAAATACTAATAAAGCCATCAGAATCAGGTCTGATAAGGGTTTATTTTACATATCTGTAGGTATTCAAACGGATTTTTTATTTTCCAAAAAGGTACAAAATGGCAAGCTTTTTTTAGGCCCACGGGCGGACTCGTTGGAGATGCATACGCGCACCTGGAATGACAAATAAATTTGTTTCGTAATGTACATGAGTTTTGCTAGCGAAAGACTCACGATTATTACAAGTATTGATTTTTGCAAATGTAGCACCATTATGGAAAAAAAGTCGCATTGTCGACTAGAAAAACGGCCCTAATATATTTAGATAAGCCGTAATTGTTAATAGGTAGTAAAAATCGTGCTTACTTCGCTATAAAATCTATCTAAGAAGCTACAGTTGCGATTTGAAGGCAATCGCGATTGAAAATTGTAGGAGTTACGAACGCGCCCGATTTTGAAAACATGGTTTCACGAAAAATGGGTATAATGTTTCAAACCATTTTTCTTCGGACCATTTCATTCTTGGGATGTTTATACTTCAAGCACATAACTTTTGGGATGTGTATTAGACTGGTCAAAAAAACCTCCCCGATTCGGGCTCTCATGCCTTGAAATCTTACTCGATAATGAAACAAAGAAGTTAGTGAAAGGAGCAGCTTGTAGGTTAATTCTAATGGGTGACTCATAAGGTTTTTGTTATTCCCCATTTGATTTACACGTGATAAATTACCGTTTTCTTTTCCAATGCAAACCATTTTCGATAGATACAATCAATGAGTGGTCTGGACCAATCAGTAGGATTTTGATATAGTAAACGGATTTATAACCCCAAGGTGAAGCCTGTGCAATCATGCATCCTTTCTTTTCAATCTTGGAAACTTGTTGATCAACTTGGGATGTTTAAGCATGATTGAGCAGACTCATCCCATGTGAAAGCTATATTTTATTCGATTTTCTTTTCAATTTTTTAAAATGAACCATTAAATCACTTTTTCTTTGAATTTTTAACACACATTTATTAACATTTGTACAGTCCCTCAGAATTTTATCAAACAAAAATAACGAGTTGAATCGACTTTACATCGTTCGGAAGACACTCACGTGTAAAAAACGTTGATTGACGTCTGCCATAATTCCGGAGGTTTTGCTCATCTGAAATGAAAAAGATCAGACGGCATTTTAATTTGTAGACCTGATGCTATCGCCGGTCCTAGTGTAAAGTAAAAATATCGAAGATTGCATTTTGAGCACGGTTTTAAAAGTTAAGTTGCAAGTTTCGTCATTTTTCTTCGACTTTTCAACATAGAATAAACTGTGGCAGATATAAAAAATATTGTAGTTCGGGTGAGAACTATAGATGCGCCGACTGAACCATAAACATTTCAGCGAAATCCGTTCAATAGTTTGTGAGATGTCATTTAAGGCAATTTAAAAAAAAAGTTTTGAGAAAAACGCGTTTAAAAGTTCAAGTACGATTCACACAAAGAAAATGTTGACTCAACATTAGTCTGCTATGCCGGTTCCATATAACACGCACACATTTTTTGCAATGAGTGCAAAAAAATTTTCCGTTTTTCTGGACCTGTCACATAGGATGACCGCCCTAAGCCAATTAAAAAAAGATACATTTTTTTCAAACGTATGTATGTGTCATTACATATGTGTCGTATGTATGTGTCATTACATATGTGTCAGCCATATGTGTCGTTTCGCCATTTCCAGCTGCTTAGAGACATTCGGGGGGTTGACCACTGCCACGCTTTCTAGTTGCACTATTACGGCATTGTTTGTGCACTAGGGAAACTGCGCAAAACCTGTGCCGATACAGGTTGCATACATATTGCTTACAGCATACAGGTGGATACATATTTGACCGACCTCCAGTACCGTTACCATCAGAAACGGTATGAAACCTTGCCCCGTTCGGTAGTCAGTGTCAAGTGCGCGTCTAAGCAGTCACCCATCCGAGTACTGGCCTTCGCCAACGCTGCTTCCACTACTATCGGTTGCTAGAAAAATTAAAATAAAAACCTATCCAGTTGTACAGCCATAACTGCCGAATTCAATCAGAGCTAGACCGCTGAGTTCCCTTGCGGCAAAGGTGGGCAAAAAGTAATTAAATTAACAATTAACATTTACGATTACTACTGTAATTGATAATTAAATTACTTTGTGACAGATTACTGAAGTAACTAGTTACCACAAATACCAAGTGTAATTAATTACTGGGTAATTTAATTGAAAGTTAATCTGACACAAATCAATCGGTTACATATGAATTCAAATAATGTAATGGGCGTGCTACAAAAATCCGAGTTACAGTTTTTGTAATTCACGAGCGCGAGTGGATCTTACATGTGGTACTTCGTGTAATTGCACGTTACAGTAGTGTGCGTTGTTTGCGTTTCTATCAGGCACAAAAATTGTGTTTCTAAAGTTGACAGTCGCGCACACACCACACTTGATCCAACTTTAGAGGTTAAGATGATATTTTCTCCTGAATTATGCCGTAAATAATAACAACGTACTTAGATTACAAAGTATTTGAATACATTCTAATCAGATTACTTTGTAATTAAACAATTATAACAGATTACATAATATGTACTGAGTAATTTAATTACAATGTGATTAAATGCAATTCAATTATATTACTCTGTAATTTAATTATGTTGGTACCCGATTAATAATCACATTGCAATGTAATTGAGTTATGCCCATCACTGCCTTGCGGATGTATGTGTGTAAATATAACATATGGAGCAGGCCGTCGTGACAACGAGAATAACTTCGAGCGTCTGCGTTTACCGCGCTGTAATATAGAAAATGCTTGCAATGCGCATATATGCGGCGCAAGATCAGAGTGCAACGTGCGACCTGGTCGGCGTTGCAGTCAACCAGGACGCAGGTTACGGAGCATTTTGCCAACACAACATCAACAGGACAGTCGCCCGTGTTAAAGCATTACGAAATCGTCGACACATCGAATCAGCAGTAAATACAGGGAATTTCTCGCTCGTTGCTCTTACGGATCTGTCAATGTTTTTATTGTTCACTATCACTGATCAATCCAATGGAAGCCAGAGGAGACGAGAGAGAGAGAGAGAGAGGCGGGGGGAATATGCAATGATATTGAAGTTTGCATCGTTGGAATGCAACTAAAATGATTTTATTTTAATTTCCCTAATTTTCTTGGGCACCTTGGGATTTTAGGCACGAAAATCACACAACCATTTTTTAGGATTCTTATTTACCGATCTAGAACAAATTTGCAAAACATGATTTTGGATAATGATGGAAATAAGAAATTGAAAAGAATTTACGTTGCGTTCAAACGATGCAAACTTAAACCACATAATATGTATATTGCTGAATTTCCAATGCAACAGGTGCATATTTTTTGCCATTCGATCATTCTCGGATTATGCGTAAAATTATTATGACACGTCACCGAAGAGTCGGCGCATTGACGACCATATGAAGCAGAGTGCGGTACTTATTCTTTTTTCGGGTAATTACCTATCAGGCGATTATTTCATCGACCGACTGTAAAAGTGTAATCTGACGAAGCTAATTGAGACGCGAGTACTCGACCGAGACAATCCACTCGGTCGAGTAATCCCAGCCTCGTTTGTTAAGTGGGCTATACTCGTCGATAGACTAGGGTACTCGTTTCAACCATTTTAATAACGGTTGTGTACATTAATCTAATTAGTCTTTGCCTTTTCATAAAGAAAGTTTGTTTTGTTCTAATGATAAATAAAAATTACTCATCCCGAGTTAATTTTTCTTCGGCCCTTCATTCTTAGAATTTCCTGCTCTAAATAGGGTATTTGACTATATTAAAAATATGCTTCATCCTTTTGTCATCCTAAAAGAATATAGTGTTTAAAAAGTATTTTCTATCATTTTATCGAAAAAATGTACATTATTTTCGTTTATTTCAATTTTTTAATTAGATGAATTTGAACGTTTGGTCACGTGAACGAAAACGCTCCAGGATTGGTTGGATCTCTAGTGACGTCACATGCCAGTAAACAGATTGTCATTACGAGTCCTGTGACGAGTAATGAGCGATTTTCTAGTTCATTTCAGTGTATTTCTGTGCTTCGTCTGTTCATTCGTAGTTATTTCTAATGATAATTACCATATTATCAACTTTTAACCCTCGCATGCGCCACTGGGGTCTGAGAAACCCGAACAAAAAACGTAAAATCAACTTTGTTTCGCTTTTCTCAAGAGCAAATATTTTTTCATAGACAGATTTGTGGACTAATTGGCTATGGATTTTTAAATAGCCATCGAAATACGAGTATTTTACTCGGAGTTATGATTGAAAATCTGAATGGGGTCCCACAAACCGGAGTGTGGCAAGTATGTCCCGAAAAAATAAGTGCGGCATGCTAGGGTTAAGGGCTCACAACATCTGAGACGGCTAAAATTAAATTTATGTTTAAGAATTGTTTTGTGTATAAAACTGAATTTTATTGAACAACCATGATATACATTTTAAAGTATGACATTTTATCTACATTGTGTGAAAATTTGGTTAAAAAATTTCAAACGGTAAAAAAGTTACAGTCGTTTTCCTGAGATGTGTCTTTGTTGACAGCGTTTGCGGCACCAGACGTGCCTCTGCCATTAAAACAAAAAATATATATATGTTTTTTAAAGTAGATAGATAAAACTAGTCCTTATCGAGCCGGAATTAAAAAAAAATTCGGGTAATGGCAGTTACTGAAATAAAACAGGCGATTTTCGCCTTCAAATTGTTCAGTACCTATGACGAAAAAAAAACTATGCCAGGTATCGAAAAACGGCTCGATAAGTACTAAATTATTGTGTGAAGCATAACTGTACGAAACATAATTCCGATCGGTCCAGTAGTTGCGGAGATATTTCTGGTACCGATTTTGAAAACATTGTTTCGAGTAAAACGCGTTTAAAGTTTTCAATACACTTTAAACGGAAATAACTGGTTTATTTTTAACTTACATGAAATCGTCGATTCCTGGGCCATAAGACGGATCTTCCTTAGATGTTGTCACTTCCATTAGATCTTTTTTTGTTCCTGTGTCAACCACATTCCTCCTTCTTTTGAAGCCCTTGTCGCAGCGCGTCTGCCTGCGCCCCAACCTTTAGTCGTCGCTCACCCGGTCAGTTACAAAACGCTATAACTTTGTCGTTACTGCGAATTGTCTCATGAATTTGTCAGGGTAGAGACTCAACGGACAGTACTATCGAATGAGCCCCTTTTTGAAAAATCGATCTTTTTTATCTGCCCAGGTGTATGTCAGCCCTTAAATAAAAATGGAGAGGAAGGTTTGCTGTGCGACAACTCAGCGGTGATATAGGTCCTTCACCTTGTTTACTGGCATGTAACGTAACAGGCGTCACGTGACTACATATCTGACAGCGGGAGCGTGTTGGCGGTCTGGTTGAATATTTAAATTGCATTACCGATTTATATCGTAAATACTGACATTCACGAAGATAAAAAAATATTGTGGGCATAATATAAAATAATTAACCATTTTAGATGATTTCCGTCCAACAGTCAAATACCTTATACTCTCCAACTTTATTCTGATTTTCGGAAAAACGAAGGTTTAGAGGCTCTTACATACCTAACGTTAGTTGCTTTTTAAGCTTGCATTGTTATAATACAATAAAAGTTTATTTTTTTCAACTGTCCGAATTTTTTATCGTTTGATTTAGGTTACGAAAATCACGTAAGCGTTTTTCAGTAACCGTATTAGATCTACAACTCAAATCGCCAAATAAATATGTTCCCCAATTAAAATAATTAAAATTCAACAGAATTATCGTTGCACTTCGACGATGTAAACTTCAATGTTATACAGTTCACGAATGGTGCAGAATCTGAGGTCAATTTTTCTGGTTTTGCGCTCGGGAATGCGGTACTCTCCGTGGTACGAGATCGAGAGTGCGCGATCATGCATCTGTTTATGCATTGCGTCTCCTCACTAGATCACGATCACTTATCATTTTTCTGTCGCGCGCTTCGATCGTTACTCCGGTTTTTCTGCTATAATCCCCCAAGGTCGATCGCCCGCGCGCACGTGGGAAGTGGTCTAACGGCTTCGAGGGACACGTACGATCAAACGCAATTATTTCCAACGCGAATAACGGTTCCGGTCTGCGTTATTGCCTGAATGCAAGTAGTTCATTATTTACCATGCATAAAAAGATGCATTGCGGTGCTCTCGATAGCTTGTTCAGTAAAAGAGACGAAAACCCAGCACTTTTTAGCGTAGAATATCAATTTTTGACTGAAGGTAAATAGTTGTATAGTGAAAGTAACCGCAAGAAAATTCTGCCTCTCAACTCGCCCCAACCCTAAGAAATAGGGGTTGAAAACTTAAAAGTCGCCGTATCTCGATAATTAATAGCCCGATCAAAAAAGGTTTCAAATAAAAGTTGTTTGGAATAATAAAGTTCGTATAAAGTTATCTGACGTCCAACCCCCTATCTTTGAAAATAGCGGGACAAAAACGATTCGAAAATTCGGGGTTGATGCGTGTGCGCGCGGGGTAGACACATAGCTGCGTCCTTTGGCTGGGTCAGTGGTGCTCTCGTGTTTTTGTGCCGTTATTTTCAAAGTTAGGGGAGTGGACGTCAGATAACTTTATACGTATTCCATTATTCCAAACAACTTTTGTTCGAAACATTGTTTGATCGGGCTATTAATTATCGAGATACGGCGATTTTCAAGTTTCAACCCCTATTTCTTAGGGTTGGGGCGAGTTGACGGGCAACATTTTATTGGGGTTCCTTTCAGTATACAACCATCTACCTTCAGTCAAAAATTCATGTTCTACGCTACAAAGTGCTGGGTGTTCGTCTCTTTTGCTGGACTCATCGGGCGATCGATGTTAATTTTCCACCCTAAAGTAAAAGTGGACCGTAGATCTGCCACGTGACTTACCGCGATATAGATGTCTGAATTTTTTAAGCGAACCATTTTTAAAAGCGGTTGGACTTGGATTCACAAAAACCAATTTTAAAAAGCGATACCCTTGACAATTCACCGAGCGAAACAAGGTCTTAATGACCGAGCGAAGCGAGGTCTCACAATCTACTGGAACGAATCGGCGTTCGTATATTTGCATGTTTGTTCGACGATAACTTGCCTACCGTTGATCCGAACTTCAAGAAATTTTGTAGGCAAGTAGTTCATGCTAATACAATGTTCGAATATGAGTGAAATCGGTCAGGAGTTGTAAAAATATAAGGGTTGCAAGGTATTAGTTTAGGGATTGAGACCGAGCGAAGTGAGATTTCCGTCAACTAAAAATGTAAGAGACAGACACACAGAAAGATAGAGTCACTTTCGATTTTATAATAGTATTGTATTATAGTATGGTATTATAATATGTATAATTTAGTAGGCAAGTAATTCATGCAACTACAATTGTTAAGTTCGGATAATAAGCCTAATCGGTCGAGAGGTTTATACGGTGATGTTTAGATGTGCTTAAAAATGAAAGCCTTACAGTCGAGAATCGATCAAGAGAGGAGATTGGGCCATCCTGCAAGTGGAATAGTGTGAAGAAAAAAAAAATATAATGAAAACATAGTAGTTTATATAATAAACATAACAATAATACATAATAAAAACATAAGTAGTTTATGAGTTATGAGAGAAACACATGAACGTACGTAAAATACATATACATCCTCTCCTCTTTTTTGGTAGTGGTTTACTACCCAAGAAGGGTAGTAACAACCCCTTTACCCCTCTAGGGGTTGAATATCACAGATTTCTTTCTTAGTGGGAGTTTACATTATAAAAAGGAACTATTGTCAACCCGGGAAAAAAAAGTTCATATCTGAATATATCTGAATGTATCTGAATCATATCTGTAAAATCAGATACGATCAGACCAGAAAAATGGCCATATCTGATCATGTAGTGTCATGGCAGATCATGTATGCTTATATCTGAGCATGTATGATCACATCAGAGCCATTTTTGTAATTTTGAGAGCAGACCCGTCCATATCGCAGCAGGTCTGACCAGATCCAATCCCCAGGCAAGATCTGATCTTGTTGGACCAGATCTGATTTTATTGGGCCAGATCTGATCATGTCAGACAGATCTAATCTTATTAGATCAAATCTGATCATGTCAGACAGATCTTATCTTACCGGACCAGATCTGAATGTAGAAGAATAAAATACCGTGGATCCCAGTAGACCTGGACATCTATGAACAATAGCCCATATGATAGAATCATAGTTTATCTGAACTATCAGACCAGGTATGACTCCGACTATATCAGAGCAAATCTTACCCTGTTGAAACAGAGCAAACCTTATTAGAGCAGTCCTGAAGATATTAAAATGTTTACATATATAGAGCGGGGTTATTAACACGTCATCACTTGACGTGTTAATAATTAACGATATTATAGTAACTCACATGATCCCATATAATACAGTGAGGTGAGGTGCCGTATCTGATCGGATATCATCTCATATCCTCCTATATCGTTTCATATATTTACAAGGAGACGGCACGACCGTGGGGTCGGGGATTTGGCCTCTTTCACCACAAAACAATTCGGCCAAATCCCCGACCCCCCGGTCGTGCCGTCTCCTTGTTAAACGTTTTCATGTGTGAACAACTGAACTGCATATACAATAAGGTATGATTGTATAAGAATGGTATATTTTCCAGGTTTGGTATCGTATCTGATGGGATAAAATTTTATATGAACGTACCTGCTCATATATCACATCATATATGTTCAGATATGGTTTCACGCTGCCAACTCGCCTTGGTACCTGACCAGATAAACACATATATGAGATCTATATAGCAGAGTCTGGTACCGTATTTGATCGGATATGATCTTATACGAACAGATACGTTCACATATCACATCATGTATGTTCAGGTACGAATTTACGGTACTAACTCGCCTTGGTACTTAGCCAGATATAAACAGATATGAGTTCATATATGGTCAGGCCAGATACCGTATTTGATCAGATATGATCTTATATATGCATATATGATGTGGAACATGATCAGACCTAATTATATATGATACTGTAAAGTGTCAGATATGGATATATCTGTTACATATATGACAATATCTGAAACATATGTGAACATATCCACTCAGACATGAACTTTTTTTCCTGGGAAAATTTTACGTTTCCATTTTCAGTGGTCTGGGCTGTGCGTTGGTCTGTCAGTCAGTCAGTCAGGACATGTCCTTTCATAGATGTAGATAGATAAAGGGCACTCGGAGTGAAGATGCATCGACTGCCACCTTTCTTCTCAAAGGACGTTAAGTAGTTTATGAAATATGTGGGAAACATATGAACGTACGTAAAATACACATACATCCTCCCTTCTTTTTTGGTTATCGGGTAAAAACGGAACGTCGAGAGGTCTCAGTTCGGGGCGAACTACTAGTTTACAAGTTTGTGGCAAAATACCAAATTGCACATCGTTGACCAAGACAGAGCTCGATGGTTTTCCCGTCCTCAAAGTATTAACCATCCCTGCAAATGATTGTTCCAAAATGTTGATCTTCAATTAGTAAGCGTTGCGATTGGGTAGAGGATTTCCTTGAAGATAAAGATCGTTAGTTACGGCGGATGCTAATTTTTCTAATTATTCATACTTTTTCTTCAAATTTTCCGAAAATGTTTATCAATATGAAGACTAATGCTGTACCGAAAATTGAAATGATTGCATAGGTAGTTTATTTCCAATAAATTCCGAAACTTTCGATGATGTTGAAGTTTGCAGTCTTGGAGTGGAATGGTAATGAATTTTTTCTTGCATTGCTCATTTTTTGGCAGATTAGAGCTACGAAAATCATTCAAAAAATTGTAGGACCCTTATCAGTGATCTACGACCTAAATCTGCGTAAGATCTCAGGTAATGATAAAAATCAAGAATACAGAAAATAAAAAACGAATCTTCGAAAGATTCCAATAATGCCACACGAACCCAAACAAACTCCAACACCGAAATCTTCTCCAATTTTTTGGAAGCCACTGCAATGTATTGGACACCGCCAAGAGAAATTTACAAGAAGGCTATTCGCTTTTCGTCCTGTCGAAATTTATTTGCATTTATTTGGCACAGCGACAATTTCTCCCAGCAAAATAAAACTTTTGGATAAGGTTCCGAGCCCCCTCCCCCTTTGATCGAGTTGAAGTTTTGCACAAACCTTCCTTTTAATATTTTAACGCAACCCCTAACGGGATTTTTGGCGACTCGCAATGGGTCACTCTATTTTCGAGAATTTTTTTAAACAAATAAAAGAGGTCATCATTTAAAAAAAAATAGTGTTCAATTTAGAAGCAAAAAGAATGTTAAAATTGAAATTTGATAATTTTTTCGTATTTTTTAACGGAAGTATGCTTCACAATAAAAAAAAATTATACAGTGTCATTTGTCGATATCTCAATTACTTCAGGAGTTATCAGCGTTTAAGCGTTTCCAAAACTTCCGTAATCGACATTTTTTTGAAAATTATAACTCCTAAAAGAGAAGAGATAAAAATCTAAAAATTAGTGTGGACATTTCTTTATGGGGTACAATTTTACAACAAAAATCAGGAAAACCAAAAATGGTCGGGGTCACGGGCTAGGTGAAATGCGTGGAATTTCCAATATGTTATTGCGCTCTCCGTTTTGTCCAAACAAAAATACCGAAACAAATCCAAACCCAAAAACTATTGCGCGTTACCAAAAATCCCTTAAGGGGTTGTCTCAAAACATTAAAAGGAAAGTTTGTGCAAAATTTCAGCTCGATCGGCTGGGGGTTGTCGGAACCATACCTAAACTTTTAATCTTCAGCGCAATATGTGCCTCGAACGAATACTTTGTCGTAAGATCGAATCGGCTCGCAGCCGCGGCTTATCATTATTTTCCTCTCAAGTTTTCAGCGACATCGTGTAGCAATTTCATCAACGTGATTTGGTGCATGAAAATGAGCATATGCTTGCTGGAATTTCTCGTCGAAATGTCAATGCTAATGAACGCCCCGGGTGAGTCTTTGGACTCGTGACGGATAGATAATCCCCTTTCGTCAACGTGGTCGTGCCACACAGGATACGCGATTGCAAGTGGGAATGATCAGGCACGCGCCTAGGGATCGAAGTGCAAAGTTGTGCACACGCATACGCAATGCCAAGTTCCGTATACTATATATATGTCGCGGAACGCCGTGGACAATGTGAGCTCGTGGAGTGTGCGGGTAGTGGAGGCGCGTTAAATGTTACGGGGTAGGGCTCCATAATATATATATATATATATATATATATATATATATATATATATATATATATATATATATATATATATATATATATATGAAAGAGTAGCTTTATAGACATAGGAAAAGAGCATTTTCTTGGGTGTGTCGCGTTGTTCCCGCTTCTTGTTAAGCTCCATTCAAAGGGGTGGGGACGCCCAGAGCCTCTCTCTCTCTCTCTCTCTCTATCTGATTGTGCAGCGAATCTCTATAAATTGGACGTATCTTGCAACTAGAAGTCATGCAGACTCGTTGCACCGGAAGATCAGCATCGACAGCTCGGCCATACGTCAACGAAACGTCAAGGATAAGCCAATTCTCATTCACCACCGGGATGATCAGAACCGTGAGTTACACCTGAAAAAGTATAACTGCACGTTGTCTCATCGCTTTTTTTCGGTGCCATATTGCGTTGTGATAGCGATTTCCGGCGCTCACGTCGCACACGTCATGGTCAGTTCAACAAATTTTTAGGGTAGGACCCTTCGCATTGAATCACTGGCAAAAGCGTCAGAAGATATAGAAAATTTGAAAATTGCTTGGTTGCTGTTAAGGAGGTTGCAGCGATTCAGTTGAGTCAAATGACGATTTATTCATTTTTTCTTCAATGAACCTCAAAAAAATGTATACGAGGTACAGATTTATTCTGTATATGCTAATTTTTTTCAAATATATAATTAAAGGGCAAAATGATGCATTTAAATATTTTTATTACGTAAAGTTGAAAAACTTTTGTGTTACTACCAAGTTGAAAAAGTATAACATTATCGATGATTATTATGAAAAAACTACGACAACGAATGTTTTATACAATTCACAATGAAATTTTGAGTCATTTATAATTATGCCTATTCATATTTACGTCGCGAAATTATTGGCCCATGGTTTACGAAGGGCAAGATGAGGATTTTTTTCTTCTAAATGTTTACAAAGGTTCAGTTTGCGTTAATCCGTTGTTAGAAATAGTTTGTCTTGGTGCTAAATAACAAAAAAAAAATACATAACCTTTTGTGTAAAAGTCTTGCCCATCTAACCGCATGTTAAATTACACACATTAAACTATTTTTTATCTCTGGCGTTTAGTGGTGAAAAAAGTTCAAAAAATTCGTAAAGGCTCAGTACAGTCTAAACAATAACATGCATTTTTTTAAATTAAATTTAACCTTAGATTGTGGCTAACACGCCAACCTCCTTAAACGATTGGTTTTGAAAGAAAACATCGATATAGCGATCCCCACGGGGGGATGTTTACTGTTTGATGTTGGGGCGAATTAAAAAAAAAATTATCCAATCTTCGGTTTGACTCGGTGACGATGTTGCTTCCAATGACGAAGGGTCGAAAAGTTAGCTTGGAAGAAGATGAACAGAATTTTTGCAACTCTTCATTTATTTATTTTTTTCACTATCGTTAAAATCCTTCTTTTTTTAGATATTCAATCCTTTTTGTTTGGAGACAGATGGTTGAGTCATTTTTGTAGCATGAAACTGCAAATAAATATATGGGAAATTAAATGAAAATTCATCGCGTTCCGACACTGCAAAAGTCAACTTCATTCAATTCTACAATATAACATTACATGTCACTTGAGATTTCTTTTAAGTTGGGTGGGCGCCCTACGCATTAGTTTAAACAAACTGATCGTGAGATCTGAGGATTTTGGTAAATGAAATTGAATGAAAACGTTTTAATTCGCGTTTAAAAAATCATTCTGGTACTAATACATGATACATGAAATAAGAAGTAATCAAGAAAGGCGAAAGGTGAAGGCGTCGAGGAAGAATGCATGGGTGGTTTCGAATTACGGCTTGGGAAAAAATGATTACTTTAGTTTATTGCAGGCCGTGACAGGCGGTTTTCATAGTGACACCAGTAGTATAAATCGATGGTAGGAACGCCAATAAGTTGTTAAAAAATGATTGTTCACCATGTCTGTCATCACTGTGACATTAAGGGCTCACACCTAGTTGACAATTTTGAAAATGTCGATTTTGGTTTTCGACGGTTTCTTATGATATGGGATTTCAAAAATATTCTCTGAAAATTTCAAGTCAATCGGTTCAAAATTGGGGGGGGGGGGGGGGGGGCGTTATGGGCGTCTATAAATAGTGTCGCGAACCGGCAAAATACATCAGGTAAATTTTAAACGCGTTTTTCACAATATGACTTTTAAAATCGGTGGTATCTGAAAAATCACTGCACTTATCTACTTCAAATTTGACAAGCTTTTTTACATATCAAAAATCAATGCTTGAAGGAAGACGTTTTTTTCGATGCATAGTTTTTTTATGAACGAAAATAGCGCGTTTTTCACCGAAAATCAATACTTTCACCTTGGAATGCGGCCATTTTCTCAAAAATCAGTATTTTGATAAATCCTTCGTCTTCGTTTCGATTGATTTGTTTCCGAGCAGCAGTTGACACCGTGAAGGGCGTTTTTCAAACAGCGGTCCGCACATACCATAGTGCCTACCATATTTATAAATGTTTTTCAACACAAAATTGCAAACGATGCTTAAAACTCTTCAAGGTTAAAAAATTCCAAATTAACAGACGTTTTTCCAGAAAAAAAAACGAAAATTCCTCTTTTTTCCGGTCACGCGCTTCATGTAACCCGTAAGCGTAATGTAAAGCTATATTGTATGAAACTAAAATTGATTACATCCAATTAATTTAAAAAAATGAAGCTGTTAAATTCATGTGATTCGTAATCAATGTAAAAATTTGTTTGGAGCATAAACGCAGTAGATCTCGATTGTGGAAAAACAGAAACCGAATAACTTAAGGGGTAACACCACTGTAGAATTTAGAAAAATGATTTTTTTTATTAGCTAAACACAATTTTTCAAAACAGCACACAGCATAACTTCAACAATTTTTATTCTATTGACTCCAAATTTTGAGCACATGTTTAAAATAACATCCCGAGGAGAAATACTTATGGGTTTTGTTATGAGTTAATTATAACATTATTTATTAACAAATGATTGTCATTTTTTTCTGTCGAAAATTGAGTTTTCACTTTAAATGCTCGCCAATCACATAAAAATGAATATTCTCAAAATCCCCTACGTATTTCTCTTGCTATACTCATGTAAAAAATAGTAATTTTTCAACTTTCTTCCCCATTTAAATTTGCCTCAGTTATACTGCGTGCCGCAGAGCGTCTCAGATTCAACATGTTTCGCGAGAATAGCTCCAGCGTCACCATTTTGTATAATTTTTTACAATAATTTTTTTTGTTTACTTGAATATATGAATAATAACATCCTTGAATATTATTAACTTTTACTTGTCCTTCCACCCAAACAAAAAACTCGAAAAATCGCTCAATTTTGGACGTTTACGGTGGTGTTAACTTTTGAGGGGTTATATACAGTCAGGACGCCCAAAAAGATCGATTTTTCAAGAATTTTTCTTGAGAAGACCTTTAAATTTATTAACGTGAAAATTTGCACACATATTATGGTAACTTTTAACTGTATTTTAACATTTTTTATTTGAAAAAAAAATTATTTTAAAAGCTGCTATAGCTGATCTCCTGGAGCACCTCTAAAAAAAGGCGTCTTGCGGTGAGCACGATATCTCTGCACTGGATCATCTAAAATGAAAAAAAACCAAAAATATTTCGTTAATATAATGGATTATCTTGTAATTGATCGAAGCAATAAGCAAAATAATATTTTTTGATAAAATGGCCGCTTATAAAATAAAGTAAAAATCGATTTTTGACAAAAATTTCGGCCTTAAATTGTTTATAAAATAGAAAATATTTATCGGTGAGAAAAAACCTTCGATTAATTACTAAAAATCGGTTCAGCCGTTTCCGAGAAATCTTGCTCACCGA
This sequence comes from Ophion ellenae, assembly GCA_963210295.1. Taxonomy (NCBI): domain Eukaryota; kingdom Metazoa; phylum Arthropoda; class Insecta; order Hymenoptera; family Ichneumonidae; genus Ophion; species Ophion ellenae. Next base: position 34,790,409 of record OY723387.1, on the reverse strand, counting down.
CTTCAAAAATACAGTCTTGAGAAAAACGCGTTTAAAGTTTCAAAAGCACTTTCGAGCGCTCTGACACGTCATTACGAATGTGCGTATAACTTCGAGAATATTCGCCGGATTGACAAGAAATTTTCTGTGTGTGTACTTTAATATATGTCCATTACGAAGAAAAAAAAATAAACGATTTTTCGAAAATTTTAACTGTCTATAACCCCTTAATAAAACCGAAAAAATTGAAGCCATTTAGGGAATTTCGTCGCGGTTGGATGAAGAATATATTGACGCTTTTGATGTTTTTCCGCATGTTAGATTTTCTTGTCGGCTATAATCGCCACGGCTTTGGCAGAGCCGCAATGGTACGGCGGACCAGGTTACGGTGCACCGGCGGGCTACGGTGGCGCTGCGCCACTTGGAGCGGATGGTCGAGTCGTCGATACACCGGAAGTAGCTCAACTCAAATCCGCCCATCTCGCTGCTCTCGCTGACGCTAACGCCCGTGCGCCAAAGGGTCCGAGTCCGGACGGAGCTTGGAATCCCGCCAGTCCGGTCAATTACGCCTCACCAAGCTATGGTTCTCATTACAGGTACGCAACGCGATATCATTTACACCTTACCGCCGTTATTTTCTCACCTTCATTATTATCTCATTAACTCAATGAATTATCGGCCAGCAATTGGTACATTTATCCCTGCATTTGCGATATGCTCGCCAGGTCATTTTCGAAATGCAACGAACAGTTGCGAAAAAACTTTTTATCATGCCCGAACCACTTTTCTTTCTCACTCGACAGATGTAGAAAATGAGAAACGTTCGCTTTTTATCTTGAATAAAAAATAATGGCGGGTCCTTCTTTGTGTTTTCATAAGATGTTAGGCTACTGTGACGACGCGAAAATCAGGGGTTTAAAAAAAATTATTTTGAAGGAACTAGTAAGATGATTTTAAAATCGCTTGGACATTTATTTGTATGTACATTAACCCTTACTTGCCATACTTCTGTAGAATACACATCATCAATACATTTTCGCATAAGAAAAAAGTCGTGGGGTCGTTTCGAACCCCACTGTGGCAAGTAAGGGTTAAGGGGTCTTCTCACTAAAGCTCATAGACGCTAAAAAAGTGTACTTTCATGACTTTTAAAAATAGGTTTATATTATAGATATTGATATAAACGTTGTTGCACTTAATAAATACACTTTCGAAATACATCAAAAATTTTTATTTGTATATTTAAGTCACTGTTTATAGACGAAAATGGTAGTTAAAAAAATGTCCTAGAAAAATGGTTTAGATTCATTATGTTAATGGCTATAGCGCATATCATACGATTTTTTATATATGCATAAATTACAAACTAGCGGACTTTTTTCGAAAAAACGAACAAAACTGTTTTTTCACCGTTTTTGGCCATAACAAATAGTAAATATAAAAATTTAAACGAATCATTGATACGAGCTATAGCTATAGTTGTAAAGAATATGTGGTTAAAATTCCATAAGGATCGGTTCAGTAGTTTCGAAGATTTTATCAGCAAGCCGTCGAAAATCGTTGTTTCGAGAAAAACGCGTTTAAAGTTTGTTTGGGTTACATAAGTACAAAACTTAAAAAAAAATGTATTTTGAAAGTGTATTCATTGAGTGTAACCACTTGTATATCAATATCTATACTACAAACCTATTTAAAAAATTATGAAAATAACCGTTTTTAGCATCTAAAGTGAGAAAACCCCTTAACATAGTTGTGTACCAAATTCAGTAAAAAAATATTAATAATCAAAAAAGTTATAAGCCATCTCGTAAAGTCGCTTTAAACGCAAAAGGCTCAACAGTGTACTTGATTTCGGCGACTCCGTTGATCTAAATAAAAAAAAAACAGTTTTTCCTTAAAATAGATAATAAGCTAAGACTTGACCGAGTTTTTATTGATATCGTGTTTCAAGAATTTGAAAAAATATGATTTTTTAAAAGATTTTTCGCCCAACGTTACATTGTTATTATTGATAACTAATGAAAAATTGTTAAGAAGAATAACGACGCTCGCGACTGAACTACTATTACACTGAAATAAGTGTATCAAATTTCAAGTCAATCCGTTCATTAGTCATCGAGAAATGGTGTACGACGTTTTGAAAAACATAGTTTCGTTAAAAACCCGTTGAAAGTTTTACTAGCAGCTCTATCGCCGTAATCATGAGTTTACCTTCAATCTGCGATTCCTGCACCATATATTGGACCTTCCTCTTCAATTTGAGTTGCCTCAAGTGACAAACGACTGTTCGTCATTTTCCCCGTAGCCTAACCTCTCGAGTTCCTAAATGTAGGTTTGATTGATAGATTTTGCGTAATTGTTCATTGAATAAATTGGGCCTACTTGACGACTAGTCACCAACATTGACGATCGTTCATTTAATTTTGACAAAAGTTGTGTTTATGCTGAATTTCTTCACAATCGGTATGTAAATGGATTAATCTTACTCGCTCACAATCTCAATAGCTCACGGGCATAAAAAATCCATCAGCAAATATGAAGTAACTTTTTTATACCGTTGATTTTTTTCTTCATATTTTGAATATGCATTGGTCAATCGAGTAGAAAATATCGCAGTTGCCTAACGGCATAAAAAAATCCTTCTGAAAAAATAAGAGAATATTTTTTGGAGTTTATTTGGAATATTAATGGATTGAACGAAAAAAAAAAATGATAGCGGACCGCCAGCACCATTGGGATCTGATGGTCGAGTGGTCGATACGCCCGAGGTGCAACAAGCCAAGGCTGTACATTTCTCGTTGTACAACGCCGAAGCTCAGCGAGCACCTGCCGGTCCGGCTGACGCGGATTCGGGAGCCTGGAATCCAGCGTGGAACGGCGGCTGGAACGGCGCCTGGAATAATCAATACTGATTATCGAGATACTTGAGAAAACAAAAATACCCTTAAGCACGAACGCACGTATATCCATCGCACCGAACAAAAGTCAAACATGTTATTATATATATTCACAATTGTATTATCGAGCAGAGTCCGAGCAGAAAAAATGTTCGCTTTTCATATTCATCCTGAATCAGCAACGATAAGTAGAATACTAATGTTTAAAAAAAATCCTCGTCCTCTCGTGCCTCAACAGACTCGCCTAATCTACCTCATCGAGAAACAAGGATTTTTTTCCCCACGGAATTGTGTTAATTCTTACTTTTTAAAATACACTTCATTCTTCGCTTTGAAGTATCTTTAAAACGCACAAAAATCTACCTCTGAGTTCTGAAATTGACTAACGATCGATGCAAATGCACTCACAGAAATCCGAGCAAAAAGTGATCGATTGCAACACACCTCGTAGTCCTATTTCTCCCGTTTGCACAGCTTCGCTCCAAAAAACAATCGAAAGACTCACACTGTCATACTTTCCTACGCAGCTGCAATATCTATATTCCCGCTGATTGAAATTGCTCGATCGATGCAACGCTCACTATTCTTCATTGTTATGACATAAGCATGTTATTTTCTATCTTATTTGATACATTGTGACCGAACTGAGAATAAAAATACGCTCAATTGTATAGTACTTTTTGTCATTATTTTTCGTCTCTTGAATGGTTTTTGACAGTTTGCCAAATATCAAGGAAGGTCGTGGATGCGTCATTCTTAAAAAAAAACCTTGGAAATACGACAATTCTAACAATTACGTTGAAATTTTGCCGCTCGATCTACGGTGTTTCTCGCTGTCGTTTAAAGTTCGGTATCTTGCGATATATTCGATTTTTTTCACGCATACGTTTTTCGAACGAACGAGAGGACTCAATTAGGAGTGAGGATCGATATACGAATGCTGTTCACTCCTCGCTCTGCTCCACTTTCATTTCCTCGATCTCCGCAAGATCGAGACGGCCATCAGACAGGAATGATCGAGCATGAAAACCGGTTCTGTTATCTCGCAACCACGCACCGCGGTAGCTCGTGTTCCGCAACTTGTGCAAGGCCGCGTCTGTTCGAGCCTGACGAGGAATGCGAAAACAGCGGAGCGCTAATGTTCATTGCAAGGGTGGATCGCTCCTTTGTCAGCATTATGTCACCATATCCACGTTGTACGTTTACAGAGGATATTGTTTGACTCGTTGAGCTCGTAAACGTCTGTTGTATGTACGTGTGGTTCCTATTAGTAGTTCCTTTTAGTTCCGCGCTCATGTATTGCGCCAATCCACCGTGCGCAGGCGCACGTGAGTCTGCGATCTATCACGCATGCGTGCGTGACCCTGTAGCCTAGACCGCGCGAGCTCGCACGTCCCTTCGTTCTACGGCGCATGCCTGACAGGCCTGGTAATCTATGACGCATGCGCGCGTGATTCTTCGGCCTGCGGCGCTTGCGCGCGTGCTCACGTGCTCGCCTTTCCCATGTGGGATCCACGCACGCATATCCCTCGGTAGGTGATTTACGAGATCGACTCGGAGCAGCCACGCGATTCTTCCTGCTTACACTTTCAACTATTGCTGTCTTCGCGCCTACTTTGTCTCGTCGACCAGTACTTCGGAATGACGTACATGTACTATCTTGAAGTTTTCGAAAAAAACGACGAAAAATGTCACTTTCGACGCACTGTACGAATGCTTAATGATCGTGAAGAATAAGAATATTCCATGACCTCAAATTTGACGTACCCTGTTCGGAAACTCGTCGATTATACTTAGGCTTTTGCAACAAACATTTTATCCCCTGCTTTGCATTTCCTTTAGTCATGCTTGTATGCTTTAGGGGTTCGGCCACAGTAACGGGTATAAAATCATGTGCGAATTTAACAATTTTTTTCGTATGAAAAAGCGATTCACTCATAAAATTAATTACAAATCTACTTAGTATGCAAGCTGTTAGTAAATGTATATATATATTTTTTCGATGTACGAAATAGCCGACCATTAATATTTTCTTTTGCTATCTTTTTTTTAGGCGCCCCACGGCGGACATTTAGCATCCATAAGTTTTGACCTAGAACAAAAAACAAAAATTCTCGTCAATCTACATTAGCATACCTAGAAAAATACGTACGGAATTTAAAAAATATTGTTCTATTCAAAAGTTCTAGGTATTTAAATGAATTTTCAGTGAACATTTTTGTCTAAAACTGCTGATAATATGGAAAGTTTTCGATTAATCAGAAATTCCGTACGTACTTCTCTGCGAAATGCAATTAGGAACATAACTTTTAAATTTCAAGTAAATTGAGTGAAAAGTGTTCAAGTTATTTGTCATGCCAATTGGAAAAAGCTGTTTCGAGAAAAACGCGTTTAAAGTTTTATGTACTCTATGGCGGTGCCAGAGGTGGGCTTACGTCATACGCTAAAAGTAGGTGAAAAAAAAGTCTTGCGCTAAATCGAATAGTAACTTATTCTTATGATGATAAAGCACCGTTTAAGCGGGAACAAAGATCGATTTTTTGAAAATTCTACTGTGGCCTCACCCCTTAACCACGACGATGGTTGGTAAGAACATTCGTAAAAAGTCCACAACGACACAGTATGCAGAGAGAGGCCACGAATCTTTATTCCCACGCGTTATAATCCACAGGCGAAGTGGGCTCTTATCGGCCCTCGTGTCTGGCCGATAGACCGAATGTTGTTGCGAAAATAGTGGGTGCCGGGTGAGTACCCCAGGTGCGATATCGCATCGGCCCGAGGCCCAGTTGAGCCATGGGAGTGCTCTTCCTTTCCATTTCTCATATTGGCGGGCCCGGGCCCACCTCTTACCTACCTTCAAAGCAAGTTCTACCAGACACCCATTTCTCCCGTATTTCCAACGGTGACTAAGCCGCATACCTCGGTTGGTCGCGAACGGTGTAGGACGACCAAATGGGTTCACGTAGTCGACCCGCGAACTCAACGAGCTAATCTTTTGCTACGTACAATCTTTATGCTACGTAGGTGCACACGTGAAGTTTGGCCAACACCTGTATAAACATATACAGGTCGCCCAGTTGTGAATGGATAATCCTGCGACTGTCGATAGGTCAGATTATGTCCTACTATATGCTGGAATTTCAGTTTAGTAAAAGACCCACGGTTTTCGAGATTTTGAAAAAAATCATCTGCTTTTGGTTTTTCGAATGCCATTCCCACAAATGATATGAACCGACAATAACTAAGTAACTTTAAAGTAATTGGCACGATATGGGGAGTACATTTGTTTACACCGCAGGCTATCAGTCAGATGTACGAATTGGTTTGTATGAAAGTTCCGCACAAGATATTTTTTTCATAAAGTTTCTTTAACATTTAAGGGGAGGTACCCGAGTAAACGGCGAGAAAAACAGGTAAACTTCGGGAATTTTCATCTCAAAAACTAATGTTTCGATTGGATCCCGGTTTTTTCAAATTGGAAGATATGTACATTGAGGTATGTTTAGGAATTTTTAAAAATAAATTCGTTGACTGGAAGCGATTCAAACGCGATTATCTCGAAACATAGTTTTCAAAGTCGGTGCCAGATGTATCTCGAAAACGGCTTGTCCGATTTTGTCCAAAATTGGATACAACATTCTTCGATAGTTTTTCTCGTTTGCCACGTAGGGGTTTTTCATTTGATTGAACCATTGCTTTTTTATGCAATGTGTATGCAATCCAAAATCGTCGGAAATTGCGAACGAAAAACGAATGTTAAATTAAAACGGTCGCAATTCCGTTAAAAATGAAAATTTCAAAAAAATCCTACGTGGCGAACGAGAAAAACTATCGAAGAATATTGTATCCAAATTTCGACAAAATCGGACAAGCCGTTTTCGAGATACATCTGGCGCTGACTTTGAAAAGTATGTTTCGAGATAATCGAGTTTGAATCGCTTCTAAACAACTTTTTTATTTTTAAAAACTCCTAAACATACGTCAATATGCATCTTTTCCAATAAAAAAAAACCCGCATACAATCGAAACGTTAGTTTTTTAGATAAAAATTCCCGAAGTTTACCTGTTTTTCTCGCCGTTTACTCAGGTACTTCCCCTTAAGGTTAAAAAGGAGTCTTTTCTAGATAAAACAAATTACCAAGAGTATCTTTCTAAAAACCGGGTCTAAAAAAGTTGTCATTTCTAGAAATGACATGCGAAACACCAAAAGCAGATTGATTTTTATCTCGAAAACCGTGGGACTTTTACTAAACTTAAATTCCAGCATATGGCAGGACATGCTCCGACCTATCGACAGTTGCAAGATTATCCATTCACAACAGGGCACCCTCTACACGTACGCGTATATTTTGTTTTTACATAAATGCGTCAAACGTGTCGTTATTAGACGAAATAAATGCACTGTTCTACAAAATATTTGATTTCACTTGTTTTAATTTTTCTCATCGATAATTTCCATCCCTGGCGATCTTTCTTTCTCTTTCGCTATCACAAATGATCCTTATGATATGACGGATCACGGATTACGTCGATTGGTGCTAATTACAGAATATGACAACGTTATTTACATTCAAGGACAGTTGAACTTGCGGTTAGTTTTCTCGAGGAAAGTTTGGGGTGACTGTATACATTTTCGAAGACATGTCTGGCTGTGTCGTTAGGTGGGACACGTAATTCATAAGTGATAATGAAGTTCGGGCTCTCGATGGGCTGTCAGAGACGCTGCGTGGGCGTGAGCTCGAAGATGAGCCTCCTTCGCTTTGGTGACTTCTGGGGTATCCAGAACGCGACCGTCGGGTGCAAGTGGAGCCGGTGGACCTCGATATAACGCTGGCGAATGATGATGGACGTAAGCCACGCGAACTGGCTGATCGATGGCGTAAATGTGCTGGTTACCTCGATCGTCCCAAATCCCGTTGGGCAACTCGCGGTAGTCGTAATCGGGCGATGCTGTTGCCGCGGCTTGCGCGTGGGCCGCTAAATGAGCAGCCTTCGCTTGGGCTACCTGAATATTTATTTTTGATTAATCATTTAGAATACTGCCATTTGTCTCGCTGTTACATTCTTCTGGTCTTACTTGTTGCATAAATGTTATTTTCAAAATATTTTATACGCCCGTTCGTATGTCCTGGCGTAGTACCCCCTCCCGTTTCTCACTCTGAAGGCAACTACTGCAAAGCCGTTGTCATTTGAAATTGACAATAAATTTATTCAAAGAATAATGGTTAAGGTAATTATTCCAAAGAATAATAGTAATAATGGTAATAATAGCAATAATGATAATAATGGTAATAATTCAAAGAATAATGGTTAAGGTACGGGGTGTTTTTTTTCAAATTTATTAGCGAGTCATTTTTTAAACTGTCGATTTTATGATGGAGTCCTTTGGCTAAGTTTTTCGTTGCACGTAATTGTTTTCTGCCACATTGCGATATTATTATTCTTGTTTCTGCTGGGGAATAAATTTCGTCTCACTGAATATACCATGTTCCGAACATGTTTAGATCGCTCTTAAGGCATTCCTTTCACGAATCCGAATATTTAAGAATTAACTGATTTTCTTCTATAATCAAGTAAAAATACATCCCTGTATACTGGGGAAATTTCAAGCCAAGTTACCGAAATTTAAACGAAAAATTACGACTCTAAAAATCGTCTCATTATTATGGCGCTTTATGGAGAGACACGCTGGCCACATTTCTATATAATAATTTATACACTAATAAATAACTCTAGATGCCTGATATAAACTGTTCACGCGTGTAAAAAAATCTAAAGATTCCGCAACGATGATAAAAACAGAATGTTTGAAGAAAATATTCATGTTAAAACTTACAAAAATGTGACCAGCGGAAGAATTTTCGTAGCCACGGCTTTTCACAAAAAAATGTACTGAACTTGCGCAAATTTTTTTATTCCAGTTTATTGTTGATTCGGAAGGACTCTCGTCATGTCCCGACAAAATACGGCCCTTCGTGAATGGAATACCTTAAGCTAAGAACCCACGACATAGCCTTGGAGAACAGAGGCACTATGCAATTAACAGGCATTGCTCATTACTAGCCAGATAATTTAAATATAGAAGTCACCTTTTTTCACGGTATTGATAAATGTAATGTCCTCAAAAAATTCGAGGCTCAAAAATATTTACAATTCCACGATTTGACGTCTCGAATAAGATTGATATATCAATATTGGAACGTTCGTTATTACTGTATCCGAAATTTCGGTCCTTCTGAATATCGATCGTTCGAATTTCCGATCCCCACCCACTCGGTAGTACATGAAGACCTTGATTTTTTTTAGCGTCGAGGGGTAAACACGAAATTTTATTGGAGGTCGTATTGTCGTCTAGAAATTTGACACAAATCGTTATTTTTTTTTGTTCTCTTTAATCATTCTACAGACATTTTTGAAAACGTATGTGAAAACCGTTTAGGGATACTCATTGAATTAGCCGATTTATAGAAATTATAAGGTGTACGCTCGGAGAGTGCGGTCGAGAGGCAGCAACTTTAAACGCGTTTTTCTCGAAACTATGCTTTTCAGATCGGCAACCACGATATATTGATAACCAATCGGCCGATTGAACTTAGATTTGGCATACACCTTCAGTAGCCTATTATTCAACGTTGGTAGCGGAATTAAGCCGAAATAATTTCTTCAAAATTATATTACTCGCAGAATGTTCAGTCAAAAATTTGGAAAATTAATTATCAAAGTTTAGCAGGCCGTCATTTTGTATTTTTTTGCTGAATTTGGTACCAGGCATCATACCACTCATTCGGATTAAGAACATGTTTGTTTTTTTTTCAGATTCATACAACCTCCACAACACTGGTCGCCATATGGTGGCTTTTCCCGCGCACCATCGCGAACAAACGTGCAAAAGTACATGATAATGAATTTCGATTTATGCTTAATTTTTGCGCATTATTGAAAGATCAATAAACAGGTGTATTAATTAATTTAGTTATTTCACCGTAAAAATCATCTCCAAAACAGCGCTCTAGCAAGATCTGCCTCAAACGAAACCTTGATGACGAAGCCAATTAACGCGGGAGCTTGAACTAGAAGGTCCGGAAGATCGTTTTTTTTATTGCTTAAATCGATAAATAAACTATCCAAGAATACATTTACAAAGTTACAGAGGCCAATTGTAAATATTTTCGAAGATACAAGGCCAAAATCAGAGAAGCGATTCATTTTGATATTGATATTTCCTCCTATTGAAAACTTTGAAGCGCGTTTCCTCCATTTTTCATTTTTACGTTTTTTTTTTCAAATCGGTGGGCGTGATAGCAAAAAAAAAAAACTAAACGAGCTATTGAATCAAACCAAAGTTTATTTTCTTCAGTATGAAAATGTCTTCTAAGTGAATTAAAAAAGTCGTTGAAAAAGTCTTTTTAAATAATTTTTATAGCACGTTAAAGTTTTTTTTACACATTTTTTTTTCAAACCTGAGAAAAGTTATAATTTCATGATTTTTTCAGCTTTTTCTTAATTCACCCAGAAGAAAAATATATAACAATTGAGAATTTTATTTGGTTCAGTCAAGAATTACGAACTGCGTCTTTCTCGCCGATTGGGGACTCCAGTGGCAAGACGCACATGGAATAGGCTGATAAATCTGCAGTCATTTATTGTTTCATGTTGAATTTTTTAAATACATTTGAAATATTCACGCAAAGATCCCTCACTGTTTACTGGGCTTTCTTGTTTTTTTCCCTTCTAAAAAAAATCCCAAAAAACGCTTTTTTGGACCTTCTAATTCTGGCTTCTGTCTAAAGAACGGTGAAAATGCAAAACACCAGTAAAGTGTCGTTTTCAAGTGTCGCCCAAGTTTCAAAGTTCACCCCGGTCATACGAGTTCGAGGGTTGACGTTCAGGAGTCCGAAAAGTCAATTGTAAGGCGTAAGAGATTTGACAACGTTACCTCGGCGGTATCGACGACGCGTCCGTCGTGGCCAAGGGGTGCGAACGGTCCGCGATAAATCAGCTGCTGCATGTCGTGAGGTTCTTCCTCGTAGCTATTGACCGCATTCCCGTTGGGTTCCTCCCAAACATCGAGGTGTGGCTCGCGTTTTATGTTAGCGACGATTTCCGCGTGCGTCGCAAGATGAGCCGCCTTCGCATGGGCGACTTCCGGTGTGTCCATGACTCGGCCATCGGTGCTCAGCGGTGCCGGTGGTCCCCGATAACCGTAATATTCGTTGCCACTCGGCCACTTGTGCTCAGCTACCCCAAGACTGGCCAACAGGCTCGAGGCGATCACCTGGATGAACTACACAGTTGCAAAAATGAAAATTCACGGATTCCATTCGCTGTTAATTTTTAGCTAATCCTCGCATCGGGACTCGACGGTTTTCCTCAGTTGAATGGCCAGAAGATTCGATCGTGGATTCATAAGTAGGTATGGTCACAAGTCAACGATAAGTACGAAAAAAAACAACCCTGTACATTTGAGGGGGCTGCATGGAATTCTGCCACGGGAGGTGACGATCGTGAATATAAGAATGTGAGGATTCGTAAGTGTCCAACTTTTTCGCCAGATTCTTCGACAGCATCATTTGCGAAATATTGACAAGATCCAAAACACTTTCCCACAGTATCTTGTGGCCAATTTTTCATTCAGAGGTACTCTATTTCTTATACATACTCGTCATTTACAATTTTTGTTCAGGGGTTTTCTCACTTTAGATGCTAAAAAAGGTTATTTTCATGAAATTTTTCGATAGGTTTATATTATAGATATTGATATAAAAGTTGTTACACTTAATAAATACACTTTTGAAATACATTTAAAAAAAATGTATTCAACTCACTATTCATATACGAAAATGGTAGTTAAAAAATGTCCTAAAAAATGAACTATTTTCATGATTCTTTTCAGAGGTTTATATGATAGATATTGATATAATAGTTATTCCACTTAATAAATACACTTTAAAAATACATATGATTTTATTTATTTATTTATTTATTTGTCACTATTTATAGAAGAAAATGGTAGTTAAAAAAATGGCCTAAGAAAATTGTAGGTTTGCGCTGATGTTGAAATCTCGGAGATGGATCATTCGAAACAAAAAAATCAAACCGTTTTAGATTCAATATGTTAATGGCTATAGCGCATATCATACGATTTGTAATATATGCAAAAATAACAAAATGGCGGACATTTTTCGAAAAAAACAAAAAAATGTGTTCTTTTCACCGTTTTTGGCAAAAAATACTAAATATCAAAATTTAAAAAAAATCCATGATACGCGCTATAGCCATAGTTGTGAAGAATGCGTGGTTAAAATTTCATAAGGATCGGTTCAGTAGTTTCGAAGATTTGATCAACAAGCCGTTGAAAAACGTCGTTTCGAGAAAAATGCGTTTGAAGTTTGTTTGGGTTACATAAATACGTTTAAGGGGTTACCCCCACTTGCGATTTTGAAAAAATCGATTTTTTTATTGCATTTTTTTGAAGTATAAGTATCTGAGAATATGTCCTGAAAATTTCAAGTCGATCCGAACAAAATTGACTGAGATATGAGCGTTGAAAGAGAAGAATCCGCGTTGAAAGAGAAACTGTAAACGCGTTTTTCTCAAAATGGCATTTCTGAAATCGGTGACCAAGATTACTCGAACACTAATGAACCGATCTTCTTGAAATTTTGCAGGCTTATTTAATACATAAAAATGTAGTCTTTAATCGTTCGATTTTTTTTTCGAAAAAAATGGCCGTTTTATAGCCAAAAAACGGCCGTTTTTTTCGTTAAAATCGAACCATTAACTTTGACCTTACGCCATTTTGTGAAAAATGAATATTTTTTAAAATCCTTCGATTAAAGACTAGTTTATACTTATATTTGACTAAATCCATCCGCATTTTTTTTTTTCAGATGATCCACTTCGCCGCAATGTTGGTCACCGCAAACCGTATATATAAAAACATTATTTCATTGACGGCCATTTGCCACTAAACAATGTAATATTTTTCAATAAAAAAATTACTGAAAGTTCTTCAAGATGTGTTCTTTAAGATGGTATATTGATCGATTAAAAAAGTTTTGTAGTTTTCTTTTAAAAAATTCATGAAAAAGGTCTTTTTTTTTGCGCTACAAGTGGGGGTAACGCCTTCAAAGTTCTTTCTATGTATATTGGAAGTGTATTTATTGAGTGTAACAACTTTTATATCAATATTTATAATATAAACCTATCAAAAAAATTCATGAAAATACCATTTTTTAGCGTCTAAAGTGAGAAGACCCCTTAATACTTCTTTTCCGACCATGTCCCAATCTCCCCGACGATCTTGACTTAGCTCCAAACGTCATATACTGTATTTACACTTACAAAAAATTGCATCGTTGTTGTACGTCTCGTCGGGCCGTTTTGATTACGTTTTTTTTTAATTCGTATTTATCGTATTTAAAAGAACGTCGCAGTTTATCAACGTTGATGAAGTTTTGGATGCCTCCTTCGGGCTGGAAGTGCACCGCGGGTGACGGCGAGAATGGCTTTTATAGCGAGGTGTCTGGTCCGACGTTCAAGCTCTCAACGACCATCCGCTCTGTCTTTTCTCATATTTGTTTTCGTTGTATGCGTTTTTATACGTATATACGTGCGGTTCGCGCCGCCACACCCAGTACTGCAAAAGAATATACTCTAATTACTCCCTTTGCCAATGCTATGCTCGCGGGACTCGTCTCTTCTGTCATTACCCCTTTCACGGGGTCCTGCACATCGCGACCTTAGAATTACCACGAGAGGTGCGTTCACGTGTGTTGATTTTTCCACGAAGAATTTTTCGACCTGCCTCCCGAGTCGATTATTCAGTATGTCAATTACATGAAATGTTTGAATTATCGAGGCAATTATTATTGGTGTTTACACGTTTTGTTTCAATGTAAATGATTACATGGAAATGAAAAAAAACTTGGTCATCGGCGCCGTACTTTCCGTTTACTTTTATATTGCCCTATACAAATCATATATCACACATATTTCAGGTGACAGAAAAAATGGTAATTTTTTTAATACGTGACTCCGAAAAATAAGTCTAAAATTTTTCTTTTGCCATTTTCTCATTTATTGGGTTATAAATGATGATATTCAGTCGGGGGAAGCTGACATTTTTCATTATCAAATTGCTTACGAGCAAAAAATTGTTAAAAGTAATTTTGAATTTTTCAAAAACCCAAACAAACCCTATATACGCGTCGAAATGATCAAAAATGCCCTATTTCATCACGTGTTGCCGCGAACTTTAAAACCCCATATCTTTATGGGGGAGGAGGGGGGGGGGGGGGGTGAATTTTGTGGAAACGCGTGATAAAATAAGGCATTTTTTAATATTTTGAGGTCGATATTGGGTTTTTTTTTATGGGGGAGGCGAATTTCAGCTTCCCCCGACTAAGTATCATTATTTGTAACTCAATAAAGGAGAAAATGGCAAAAAAATAATTTTAGCCTCATTTTTCGGAAAAGTCACTTTTCTAAAGAATTACCAACAACATTAAGTAGGACATATGCGTTTTTTTTGCGTAATACTTAGCACATAAGAATAATGTGATATTTATTAACAATGTATGCAACAAATCTGAGTAATGGGTGCTTGTATCCATACAGAAACAATTTTCACATTAACTTCCATACATATATGTGTTTACAAATGAGAAGCTGGCGAATGATAGCTGACTTGTCCACAGTACGGCAAATTTATTTTATTTTCAATCTTTGTGTTTTTTAAGCACACTTTTATAAGCTCCCGAAATATTTTGAATCAAATGCGGCTCTAAACACCTCAAAATTGGTTAAAAACAGCATTTTCAAGCGAAAAGGCAGTTTTCAGCCACAACGAAAATAAAAAATTTGACGTAAAGTGGACAAATCCAGTTTGGTTCGCTAGCTTCTTAAAAATGGAAAAAAATTGGTATGAATACGAGCACTCATCGGTAAATTCGCTGCAGTTATTGTTCATATACGGGTGACGCAATAACTATTAGGAGTAGAAATGTTTTCTCACCTGTCGAATTTAGGAGAAAACTTTTCCTACAAAAGCTGCATAATTCGTAGCGGGTCATCGAAGTTCATATATGTGGAGGTGCTTTAGAGATTCCAAATTCAACTCCATTTTTTAAAATGAGACCACTATTATTTTTTCACAATTTTATCAACGAACTGAAAATAAGTTCACATACCAAATTTTACGATCTTTGATCGACATTAGCAAATAAAATCGATAAAAAAGAAATTTAAATGTTTTTACCCTAGAATCGATTGCAAAAACGGTACAAGCACTTACGCCTATAAAATGTGCTCAAAGTGATGGCCACCACTTTCAATACAGGCTTGCAATCTAATTCGCAATGATCGTATTCTCTCATTAATCACGTCAGTTTGTATTAATGAACTGGCTCTGATTGAGATTTCAATAGTTTATTACTGAGCAAACTTCAGTCAGTCGTACGGCTTTGTTTACCTTGGTCGCAACTAAGAATCTTATCAACTTGTTTTGGAAAGCAGTGAGAAATTTGTGATTTCCATAATAAATGTGTGTTCTCTTCAATGAAAAGTACTACGACAATATTTCCTTTTGTCAGTGTAAATTAATTTGCGGAAAATGTTTTCTAATCAAGGGCACGTTGTTTTATAGAAGAAAGTGTTTGCATCGTTTCTTAAAATCGATTCTAGGCTAAAACACAGCAATTACTCTTCCATCGATTTTTTATGCTAAATCTAGATCGATAGTCTTGAAATTTGGTATGTGTGAACTTATTTTTAGTTTGTTGACAAAAATTTAGAAAAATATAGTGTTGCCATGCAAAAAAATGGAGGTGACCTTGAAGTCTTTGAAGTGCCTCGACCTGGATGAACCCTTGTAGCCACCACTCGATGCCGCCCTTCGAACTATGCAACTTTTGTAGGAAAAGTTTTCTTCTAAGCCTGATAGGTTAGAAAATATTTCTACTGCTAATAGTTGTTGCCTCACCCGGTATATCATATTTTTCATATATTCTTTTAAATATTATATATATATATATTGACATTGGACTGTTACCATTAATACTTGTTTGTCATAGTGAGTGAAAACAAACTATAACCGTACTTTATCTTTATCATTAACCCGTGGTTATCATACAGGTACAAAATTGTACTCTCTGTAAATTTTTGTTTTGATTTTCACAAATGGTCACCAAATAAATACTATTTGCCGCATTCAAGACTATCACCATGGGATTCCTGGGACATTTTTACCCCAAGAAACAATGGTTATCGAATACTTTTGGATCATTCATACGGAAATAATGGTACTTCCAAAATGCGGAAGCCCGAATCGCACTAGTGTGGTATGTATGTAGGAACAATCGAGGTGTGGTTACTACGGGTTAAGACGATTTATGAGAATGGTAAGTTAACGGCAGTGGCTCAATATTAGCGATAATGATTAACTAATCGTAGCAATTTTCGCGAATCTTTTTGTATCAGTATATAAAACAGGTACTTTGGAATTAAATAAGTGACGTTGCAGTATTATTTACATACATTATTTGTATATTATTCGTATGTTTGATTAATTATATATATATATATATATATATATATATATATATATATATATATATATATATATATATATATATCCATATATATATATAAATATATATACCATGTGCATTTCAATCTCACTAATTACACATACACTTGGAAAATATTTAAACATATATTTAATATATACAAATTTTCCCTAATGGCACGTTGCGATAAAATCTGCAAAAAACAAAAAAATATAGATTGATTTCTTTTAACAATTCATATTTCAATATTTGTCCAGTGGTTGAACTCTCTAATTTTATTCCTGTTCCACATTCAAAATGAATCCAACGAAGCGATCAAGCATCATAATGATCTGTTCGTAGGTCGGCAAATATACTTTTGCATACCGAAAATTATTACTATTTTTGTTACGTCCTCTACGTTGTATCCCCTAATTAAGCATGCATACCCATGGTCTACAATATATTTATTGCACGATCGTGATTGTTTGACCAGCTGTATTCCTTACGTGTATCCATGTCGGAATTTAGTTGATTTGTGTTAAAAAAAACATATCACGGCCTTCGTCACAACGATGAAAAGAAGTACAAGGGCTACGAGAAACATCGATCCCTCGGTTTTTATTCTGTACTTTCTCGCCGCAAACTTAGCGGTACATGCGGTGCACCGTTAACTATCGACTGCATATCATCGGTTTGATTCTTTTCTTTATTTCCTTTGCGGTTTCGTTTGGATTCATGGACGACTAGATGAGTATAATGTAAAACGGTCATCAGAAATGGATCCGAGGATTCCCTTGATCCTGTGGTTTCTCATCAAGGTAGCCCTCTTTCCATAGTGCGAGTTTTATACAGGGTGTCCCAGAACTGAATGCGTTCCCTGAAATGGGGGGTTGGGGGGTGAAATTCTGAACCGATTGATATAAGCATGTGGGGGTCTCAGATCAACCCCGGAATTTTTATTTATTTTTGAAGGCGGGCCAATCAGGTGCGCCCCATGAGCCAGCGTATCGCTCACCGACATACGCTGGCTCATCAGGCGCACTCGGGCGGGATTGGCCTGCCTTCAAAAATTAATAATAATTCAGGGGTTGATCCTAGACCCACACATGCTTATGTCAATCGGCTCAGAATTTCACCCCCAACCCCCATTTCAGGGAACGCATTCAGTTCTGGGACACCCTGTAGAATCGTTTATGAATCTCATTGACGCTCATCGGTCCTCGGATCGCATATTTTCACTCGAAAGGTTTAAACTTTCGTGAAAAACGGATTTCATTATTTAGCCTTTCATTTCTCCTCGATTCATTCCGATTCCTTAAATGTATATTCCTTGCATGTGTGCAATGCGTTTTTCTACATTTTTCTGCCTAACAAATGCAAATCTTGCACAATATCGTTTGCTCAAGCAACAAAACGTTGTAGTGCGAGTAAAGTTTCTTAATTTATTGCTTCCCAAAGCCCCTTAATCATTTGCGACATACCTAATTATTGGGACTTTTCATCACGTGCGTGAAGGCAATGAAGAAAAAAAAGAAGCAGAAAAGTAAAACGCAATAATAATTTTATCTGGATTGCTCGGAGGATTGCGGAATCCACGTACGCGTTGAATTTTCATTTTTGATTATTATCGCGCATTCGTGACGATCGCTGTGAATTTAGCGAAGCAAACATTACGACTGAAACACGTATTTTTATGTTATATTACGCGAAGACTCCCCCATCGGAGATCGAGTATCCTGATGCTCCCTGGTGAAAACTGGGAAATTGCAATATTTCTTTTCGCGAACTCGCACAACAAGAGCTCGAAGAGAACGCTACGAGACATTCCATGGCTTGCGTCACGGTAGCACGCGCGCGACGATTTGTATCGATAATCATCGATCAAATCTGTTCGTACAAGGAAATCTTTTTCCTTATTTTCTTTACCGTGACTTTCATGCCAAATGATATTCTCCCATTTTTCATATCTGATCCGCCTGAACGTTTTCTCGATTCAGTCGATAACTTTATTCCAAGGCGAAGAATTTGTTTCTTTCCATCGTAATTTATTTGCATGATCAACGGTGACTTAATTTTTCTTCTCGGCGCTTTTCAATGATAAAAACTAATGTTTTGCCACCTCGATGATCCACTGCTGAATTGGCTAATGATAAATATTCAGAGAAATAAACAGAAAGATCTTGAATGAAAAATAATTCTTCACACAGTAATAAAAACGGGAAAAAATGCCATTCATTGGTTGAAAATGTAACTGATTGATTGAAAAAAGTGTACGTCCAAATCTAATGAGATTTTGACGCGGATAAAAAGTTCTCTATTTTTTTATCGATGCGAGAGACATAAGTAGATCAGGGTTGTTACGCATATGGAAAACAGGGAAAACCGAGAAAGCTCAGGGAATTTCTTTCCTCCTGGAATAATTAGGGAAAAGTCAGGAAATTTTGAAAATTCTCTGGAGTTTTCTCAGAAGTTTTTTTTGCAAGAATTACGAAAAATAAAACTGACCTGACAAAAAACTGAACAGTATAGAAATAAATATTTTTAATATTTATATTATTTTTTCTCATATACAAAAAAAAGTTATGTCAGTTTCAAACATTGAGGATATAAAAAGCTGAAAACTAATTTACTGTAAAGCTCTATACATTTGCATTATATCTGTCGATCCACAACCACATCATTATTATTATAGATAAGTGATTATATTTATTTTTTATTTATTGTCACTGGCATATAAATTTCTGTTTATAATAAAGAACAGGTTCTGTATGTGTTTTATGAATTTCAGTTTTAAAAATTTTTTTTCTTTCAATTTTTAACATTTCCGTATGTTTGATCATATAAAAAATTGTCATCCAGTTTAACGCAATTTTTCAATAGAAGGATCGAATTGAGAATTTCCTTTGTTTTATCAAGCTGGTTAAAAATGTTTAGTTTTCACAAAAATGAATTATTGCTATTTCTACGTATATACTTTTTCCCGTATAGTTTGTAACGTTCACAAATACTTGTGTGGTTAAAACGAGGCTTAACTTGTGGTCTTTAATATAAAAAATATATATATTTGACGAAAACAAAGTGTTCTTTATTTTACCCTAATCTGGGTCATTTACAAAACCTGTAATTTTTGCAAAACCTGTATGGAAAACCTGTATGGAAAAAAAATCAGAGAATTTCTGAGTCAACAATGCGTAAGAACCCTGTAGATGAAAGTGAAGATACAGTGGAGGAAGTGTGGTAAACGAATTTACAGTCGATAATTGTTATATTTATCGATTCTTTGAAAATATTTTGTCACCAACGAAACACCTTTTGATTAGCAGTGAAAATATTCATATTTTATGAATTTCCATTTTTTACTCCACTTGAGATCCTCCTAACTAAGTCCACGTTAGATACTTCGTATTCCCCTTACGAAGAAGAGTATAACTCTCAGCAAAAACTAGGCGTGTTTGACGTGTGTTCAAAGTATGTAGAAGTAACTCAACATGAAGGCTAGACACGCGTTGTCATGTTGATTCTACATACTTATTCATTCGGTAACACGTAATGCGTTAAAAATTACAATATGTTTTAAAAATCACATTGGATACGGAGTCACGTGAAACTCATTAGTTGATTTGACATCGATCAATTAACCGGTTAATTGCAGACCACATTTGATATTAACTGTTTGCTTCATTTATAGATCATTTTTGAGTTTGTCACGTGGAAGAACCTGAAATTGGAATCTATTTTCCAAAACCTCGATAGCTGCATGGAAGCTTCAGCGACGTATTTGTGTTTCCTAGCCTATGCGAAGACAAGAAAAACAGTGACACCTCTCATACATACTACAGAGTAATATATAAGTACTGTTGAGTTCAGTTCAATAAATGCATTTATTTTCCCAACGAAAAGCTTTTGTTATTCAATTTATTATTCCGACGCATCCCATGTACATAAAGTACTGCAAAAATATGTGTGTTGTTTTTACACACTTTGAGTGTGTAGATAGCTGGAGACGCTTTTTACACGTTTTAACGCGTGTAAGAAGATAACACGCGTAAGTGTGTTGTTTGAATGCATCTATCCGTGTTATTTTTACACCGTTATTTTTCACACACGTTAAAACGTGTAAAAAGTGTCTACAGCCATTTACACATCTAAAGTGTGAAAAAACAACACATTTGTTTTTTTTCGGTGTACGGACTCAAATACCAAAACACGAACGGAAAGAAAAATAGGTTTGCGAATAGGCAAAAACTTGCGCAAGGGTCTCGTGTCTTACCCATACTCTTCGAATATATATATATATAGACGCAACGAGAATACGATCGAGAATAGCGTTGCGATCGCGTAACGCGTATATAATTCGCCGGTTAAGCAGAGTCACGTAACGAGTGAGACCGCGCGAAACTATACCGATTCTCTTCACCCGTACAGAATCGCGATATGGATCGATCGTTGAATCCAAGCAAATAATAATGCAAATAACGCCGCGCCGAAATGTAAGAAAGAAAGCAAAAGCATGGTTACAAAAATGGAGCAAACAAAGGAAAAATAATGCCGCGTCGTCGATCAGGTATCTCGGACTAAGATGTACGTGACTGGCAAGTTACGTGTATACAGAGCATTGAATTGCAGGTCAGGATTGTTCAAATAAATCTCGATCCTTTTCCAAATCTTCTCCAAAATGTCCAAACGGATGTTTGATGTAATAATTTAATGAAATCTTTTATGGATAAATTTACATTCAGAGCAGTCCTCGCGATACGATATTTCCGTGAGCTTGCACATATCACAGAAATGTCGTATTAATGATATTTCAAGGCCTTGCGTCTGAGGAGAATAAAAATTTCGACCGTGTTTTATAAGCTTTTATTTAACTTGACTTTCTGTGAGATGCAAAACGGAAAATCGATATTTCACCCATTTCCCGATTACAAAATTGAACCAGATACCTATTTGGACTTCCAATAGAACGTTTTATTTTCCCAAGGTAATTTTCGAAGGGGAAGCAATTTATTTTGGTCAATTTGCTTCCAAAATTATCAATGTCATCCACTACATGGCAAAGCAAACATCTACACTGACAGAGAATATCTATTGATATTAACTAACTGCATCTATTTGATTTATTTAAATTTGAATTATCTAGATTTCCCGTGAAATCAAATTTTTCTTATTGCATTCCATTATTGGAATTATTTATTTTAAATATATTTATTTATTCAAATCAAAATCTATTTAATATCGTCCAATAACTAAATATCTTATTTAATCCTAATAAATCTGTGATTCGGTTTCATCTGTTCAAAAAACAATTACTTGAATTCGCTAAAAGGATCTATTTGATTTTTTTAAATTTTAATTAAATAGAATTTTCGTAGAGTCAACCATTTTTCTATTTAATTGAACTAATGGTCTGTTTTTATTGCAAAACTCATATCAAAGGGGTGTGGGGGTAGAGAGGGTGGAGAGAGAGAGGAATTATATATATATATATATATATATATATATATATATATATATATATATATATATATATATATATATATAGATAGGTTATGCGCATGTTATTCGATAAAACTCTCTAATTATCACAATGGTATTAACTAATTGATATAGTTGATGTGATACAGCAAATAATTATAGAAATTAATTTGGTCTCTTATGTCATATCTGCGACTAAGATGTTACAAGCACTCGGTACCATAGGGGCAGCATGCGTGGCTATGAGTAGGTAGGTAATAGGCTCAATACCCATATAGGTGAAATTTTTTCTTCGAAAAAGTAATTCCGAAAAGCCAGGGCATGACGAATTACGATACAAAATCGTTATGGTCAACTGTCAATTAAGTGCTTAATTTCATTTTGGATTTATGAAATATTTTATGCACATAGTACACTTAGATTTATAGTGTACATTGTAAGCAAATAAAGATTTATTTGAACCGAATCTTCATTTATTCGATTTGAATATATTTGATATTTAAAAAGAATAGCTGAAAAGAATAAAAAAACATCTTTGAAACAAATAAGATCGTAGTAGGCCATGAGACAAGGAAAAAACCTATCTCATTTAAATAGATCTTATTTAAATAAAATAAAAAATTTGGCAGTGTATCGTGACGTTATATAAACGGACACTTATACCCAGAAACACATACATTTACACACACGTGAGCACATCCATTGACAGGGATAACTTATGGGCACACCATGGTTTACATGAAGCGTCGTCCAGGCATCCTGGAAGGCCCTCATGCCTTTAATGGCCCTCAGTAGCAAAGTGTGACCGGCCACTAAGGGCCCATGTAAGGCTACCCGATTAGGGCCCTATTAAAGTTAGGAAAATTCTATATGGGCCCGACCAAAGCCCTAGTTCAATTTCCGCACGGGATGTTCCTAACCTACAAACTTATAAACTAGTAAACTACTCGTATCATCTAACTATAATAGTAAAATCAATTAGACACTAAAAATTAGATAATTTATATGTAAAAAAATACACTGAGAAAAAAACCAATTGAATCGAAGAAATATATGGTTGATTCAAATAAATGTGTGATCGCGGAGTGCCACCGATATATGAGATTGTTACAATACTATAAAGTATTAAAAAATGTGATTGATTCAAAATACATATTATTTTATTTGAAAATCTCTTCTGTCCTCTGAATATCTACATTATCCTTCAAATAAAATTATATTCGATTGAAATCATTCGATATACAATCCGTAGATGTATAGATGAAATAATTAAGCGGTTGCTACAACATTTTTTATTTCGTACAAAAATATAATCAATAGAATGAATTATTTCTTTACTACATCGAAACGAATATGCTATGAGACGTAAGTTTTAGAATTTATTTTAAATCTTGAATAAAAAGTGAGCATTAGCATGATCATCCACGATAATAGTGGAAAGAATATCAGATATTCAACTGATAAGAACAGATACTACACTTTGATCTTAGCCACAGGCCAAGAAGCGATACTCTTTAGAGTTTCTCCGGTGTTTAAATATGATTTTCATCTCAGAGATGGATCATCTGAAACAAAAAAATCAAACGGTTTTAGATTCAGTATATTAACGGCTATAGCGCACATCATACGATTTTCGATATATACAAAAATAACAGAATGGCCGGCATTTTTCGAAAAAACAAACAAAACGTGTTTTTTCACCGTTTTTGGCAGAAAAAGTCAATATCAAAATTTAAAAAAAATCCTTTATATGCGCTATATCCATAGTTGCAAAGAATATGTGGTTAAAATTTCATAAGGATCGGAATACATAACAAAAATTTGTTATGTATTCCGAAAGTGTATTTATTAAGTGTAACATCTTTTATATGAATATCTACAATATAAACCTATGAAAAAATGGATAAAAATAGGCTTTTTTAGCGTTTAAAATGAGAAGACCCCTTAAAGAAAATTGGTCCCAATAATATAACATAGTAATTTTGGTGATACATCAACCGTTAATTATTAGACCAGGAGCTACGACGATTAAGGGGGCTGTCCACGAACCCCGGCATCCTACTATAAACGTTCATTCAAGAAACGTGTAATAAGCTGACACGAATACGAAAATCCCGACGATCCAAGGCACTCCATTCGCAAAAGTATTTTTTCTCTCGGTCGTCGAACCGCAATAATTTCCACCTGTGATTTTTTTTGTAACGAGGTTAATCGCAAATAACGTTCGTGAGTCAACTCGACTACCGGAGAATCCGATGCAACGGTGCATTTTTCGATTTTTTTTCCACTCCAATGAAATACTCTCGACGCTTTACGATTTTGTCTATGCATGTATACGAATATACATATCCGTGCATCGTGGGATGGGTCCTTCAAATGAACGGTTGTATCGAACGCTCCGACAGTAGCAGAATAACGTTGAATTCGTGGTATCAAACGAAATTATAGTCGTTGCAGTGCGGAAAGGCAAACAAAAATTCTCGCCTCGTTATTTCTGCGTGACTATCCGCGAGAGCAAACTGTTTTACATGCGCTGCAATTGATGATAAACGGACTGAAAAAAATTTCGATTGTTCACTTTTTCAGGTGGTCTGACAATCAACCAGAAAATTTAACAATCCGTGTAATATGCAGCTTGCTGAGAACACACGACGCGACGCTACGATAAACTGCATGTTCTATCGCAGCGATTATATCTGGCACAATGCGAAGAGTCAAATCTACAGGGTGTTTGGCGGATGGAAAGACACATTTTTTTGGAGGATTGGGACGGTTATTTCTTAGCTTTTTCACCCTTAGACCCTATGTCCTAAGTGTCACGGTAATTGACATGTGTTTTTTTTTCGGTTTTTTTAAATTACTTGAAATTTCGCCTTCGAATCGTCATAACTTTATGTTTGTGGTTGTAATAGCACGAAATATGTTTTGTTGTATTCTTCAATGTATGTTTATTTTCGAAAAATCATTATTTGATACAATTGGTTTCAAGAAAAATACTCATGAGCTTCCAAAGTCCAGAAAATGCGTAAATGTATAAAAAATGTCAACTTCTAAATTCATATTTTGAACTTAGCTTGGTTTGAAAAAATTCTCTAGTTTATACCCGTTCCAAGCGTATACTACATGCCAAAGAAATAATTCATTATGTGGTCGAAATAAAGAGAATAAGTTTTTTTTTTATAATGCATTTAGAAGTTGACATTTTTCATACATTTAAACATTTTTAAGACTTTAGAAGCTCAAGAGTCATTTTCTTGAAATAAATTGTATCAAATAATGATTTATTTATAATAAACATACATTGCAGAATACAACAAAAGTAATTTCGTGATATTACAACCACAAACCAAAAAGTTATGATGATTTAACGGCAAAATTTTGGGTAATAAAAAAAAACGAACAAAATCATATCTCAATTACCGTGACACTTAGGACGTAAGGTCTAAGGGTAAACAAATTAGCAAATACCCCCCCCCCCCCCCAATCACCCAAAAAATGGTGTCGGTCCACATGCCAAACACCCTGTATATACACTATCTATATATATGTATATATGTTCTCGTACTATATATTCTCATCATAGATTTATGTATCTGTATATACGTGTAAAATATGTATTTTCATGTGTTAGAACGTGTTTTATGTATGTGTAAATATATATACATTAAACGTGCTATAACATATAAATACATATATATTTATGTATAATGCGAAAAGACGGCAGATCGAGAGCACCGGGTCTCTAGAACGGTTCCTGACCTTTCTTGCTACGTTTAAATGCTCTCCGTATACCTCACAAATATAAGCCCTGAGAAGAGATCTGCGTCTCTTCTTATCCCACAACTAGGAATATCATGATGCTTGCTCAAGTTTGTTACATATTCTTTTCCGTTCTCCGGCCAGACGTTCCTTCCAATTCTCACGTGGTCACGGATGACCTATGTTGCAATCAAATATTGTTTCTTACGTATCCTTATATGCAAGAGATTCCGAGTTCCATCCTTTCAGCCCTTATCTATCTCGCCTGTTCTCGTATTTATATGTTGGCTATACGTATTTCCCGCTTTTAAATTTCACACGGAGAATAAACGGACGTCGAAACAGTGCGCTCTGAGTAAACATTCGATACTCTGAATAATCAGTGGTCAGCAAATTCGTCGAACTTAAATCTTTAATAATTATTTTCTTTCTTTTCTATTCAGTGCTTATACTTGGGAAATACCAGAGTGGTCTTTTGAATCGTTTTTGTATGGGGTTCAAAAACTCGTTATTTCGTTAAGAAATTAAATTAAATTATTGAGAAATCGTATTTGAATTGCTCATTGCCCGATTTTGTAAATTTGAATCTTTACACTTGTTTTCACATTGACAAATTCAATTTTATTCTCAAATAATGAATATATAATTCGTCGAAATGTCATATTTAATAATTCAAAAAAATGGTTTCAATGCTTATTATACATGGGAAATGACAGAGTGATCTTTTTAATAGTCTTTATGCGGAGTCTGAAGTACGTCAGCCATTTAGAAATCTGTAGCAAAAGGATGAATGGAATACAATATGCCAAGTGATTACTGTTGTCGGTGATTCTTTAGATAAGTAATTTGTCCGAAAAATGAGCCAAACATTTGTTTTTGCTATTTTCTCATTTATTGGGTTATAAATGTTGTTATTCAGTCGTGGGATGCTGAATTTCCCCCCTCGCCCTATAGAAAGTTATGGGGTTTTAATGTTCGCGGAAACGGGAGATAAAATAGGGCATTTTTGAACATTTCAACACCTATATTGGGTTTTTTTTTGGGTCTTTGAAGAATTCGAAATTACTTTCAACGATTTTTTGCTGGTAACAAATTTGTTAATGAAAACATGTCAGCTTCCCCCGACTATATATCATCATTTATAACCCAATAAATGAGAAAATAGCCAATAAAATTTCTCGCAAAAATCACTTATCTAAAGAATTACCATTTTGTTATATATACACTAGTCACAGAAATAAGCGATAAAAAAAATCCAAATTTTTGGGTGATTTTCAACAGGCTGTAACTCGGGAGAAAATGGTCGCACAGCAAAAAAAAGCAAATTGTAGCTCCAAGTGTCTAGTTTTCGGATCTGGCCATGACATTTCTTTATCATGGACGGTTTCGGAGTACTCCTAAGACAACCACCGACATTTTTTTTTTCTAAATTTTTGCTTCTCTCCAAAAAGCAATTTTTGCTTCTCTTCAAAAAGCAATTTTTGCTTTTCTTCAATGCCCGTTAATTTGATGTCCTCAAAAAGCGTGTACGATGATTTGGTGCGGAGATATCGTCGATCAAAGCAAAAAGTCCTTTTTAACTTTGACAATCAATAACTAGGGAAATAATGATCGTACATGGAATCAAAGTAGGGTTTTGAAAACTGCAAAACATTTCCTATAAAACTCTAACAGTGGGTTTTGAAGAAATTTTTTTTTTGGAAGCCATACTTTTGACTGAAAAAAACGATCAAAATTCGCCTATTTAAGGATATTTGAATAACTTGGTATAACTTTGGATATAAAGGATGAACGGAGGATATCGTGGGTAATTTTTCAACCTTAAAGTGTCCCGGAAAAACCCTGAAAATTTCAAAGCGCTGCGATCTTTTTTTCTTAGTGCCCCGAAGCTTCAAATTTATCATTTTCGCCAAAAATCACCATTTTGAGCAATTGTTCGATTTTTATTCATTTTTCCAATAAAAAAAAAATTTCGGTGATAATCCTTATTCTTTCGAACAAAAAGATTAATTATTGAAAAAATATCGATTTAAAAAAAAATTTCTTCGAAAAAAAAAAATAATTCTTTTTCTCAGCGTCTTCACAATGCTTCATTATTATAAAAAAAAATTCACTCAATTTTTTTTGACCGCTGTCTTTTACCGCCGGCATTAGCGTTACCCAAAGCGTACCACGTGGAGGTTGCACGGTCCGATTTACGCTTCTTACACACGTGTGTATGTGTGTGCGTGTGTGTATGTGGTTCTTTAGGAGGAATGAGATCTGGTGGTGGAAAATACGGTGGAACTGACGAACCACCGGGTCTGGAATTAGCGGTGGAATTTCAAAACAAAATTTGAAGCCCGTAGACCTTTTTGAAGAGAAGCAAAAATTTGGAAATATTTTTTTTCGGTAGTTGTCTTAGGATTACTCCGAAACCGTCCATGATAAAAAAATTCATGGCCAGATCCGAAAACTAGTCACTTGGAGTTACAATTTCCTTTTTTTTTTTTGCTGTGCGACCATTTTCTTCCGAGTTACAGCTTGTTGAAAATCGCCCAAAAATATGGAATTTTTTTATCCCTTAATTTCTGTGACTAGTGTATATCTGCTAGTTATCTCTACACGACAATCTACAAAATCACATTTGAATTCCTCATTTCTCGAAATTGTACATTTCGAACATAGCACTTGTTTTCATTGAGAAATCGAATTTAATTCTCAAATAATAAACATATGATGATAATCACAAAACGATCGATCCAATCAATAAATTCATAAAGTACACGGTTCCCTCGACAGTGCATGAGAAGGTGAAAACATCGATAGACCATTGTTGATAATTCGCAAGGAGAATTCACTGTGAATGCGGCTCGAAAAGTTGCGCGATAATGATCGTTGCGGTTTGAAGGAAATTTGTACGATATGATCGACGAAGCGCTTTCATGTGGGTAGAAGAGACAAACCGCAGGGAGAACGGTTTACTTTCCTTCTTCGAGAGGGGAGCATTTGTATATCGACGCAATAATCGAGACGGTCGTGCGTCTGCGTCATCGAAGAATGCTTTTCCAACGATAAACGATCGGGTTTGCTTAATGTCAGCCACATAGATGCCAAATGGAGGTGCCCCTGATAACGCATCGTCACGTTGACGGAGTTTTGATCGTTCGATTACAAGTATGTATGGTCACCCTCTTGTGGTCCCGCAACGACCTCGCGATCACCCACCCGCGAGGATTGATGATCTCTCGAACGAGATGCACCTCGCTTCTAATCTTCCGTTACCACCGTATACACTGACGTGTCGTAATTAATCGGTAACCAAGCGCGAATCTAGGCTGCGGTTGACGAACGCGGCACTGACAAACACGATACTATGATCGATGGAGCTTCCATTTTTTAACGAGTTGACGCAAGAAAAATCATTATTTCTCGATGCGGTGAAAAAAAAGGATCAGGTAGAAATGTTCACCAGCTATGCGATGCAGTATGAAAACTCGAGGATGCTGTATTCAACGAGATTAGACGAGGTTTGTGTGCAAAAATATTCACGTTACGACTATGACAAATTTCACATTACTCGTATTCTTTCTTCGTCGGAAATTCTTTACCGATCCATTGTTCCAAATGCCGATTTTACACATATACGACATTACGATGAGATCTCTATTGTCTTAGATCGACAGGATATAATGGAACGGGTTCCCGGAGTGACATTAGACGTACGTATCGTAGAAAAGAATTTATTCGCCTAAAATATTTACAGGATTTCAAAAGTCGTGTACGCGTTTCGTGCGATGATGATTCGTAGGTGGTGATTAGGAATGATGCCTGCGGATCTAGTAAGATTGATAACCATGTGGCTGATAATTCTGCGGCGCTGGTTGGAAAGCTTTTCCATAGGGTATACCCTGACCCGGGAAAGCCTGTTGGGATGACGCGTAGGCCGAAAGTCCTGCGTGCTGTTGAGGACCGAAGCCACGCGAGGTACCGTAATGGCCATTAACTAGAGCTGGAGCAGCCTGATGTCCTCCATAAGCTAGAAAAATTTGGAATATTTTTTAAAAACATTATGGAAACATTTTGAAAAATTGCCAATAAGATAAGAATTGTTCCTGAAATAAGCTTGGAAAGGTTCAATTTAAGTCCCATAAAGATATATCGCTCCAGATCATGCGGAGCTGAATATTGTCATCATCATTTGCGATCACCATGAAATGTGAGGCTTAAATAGGTTCAACAGTGCCGGTGATTTAGAATCGGCGATGGCATTGTCGTGCTTGTGTGGCAAGGAAACCGGTTCTCGTCGCGTGCCCTCGCTTCACTATCGGTCTAATGATCGACGAGACACCCGTAAGTACCGCGGATATAGAGCTGTCCAGCGAGCCCGCGATCATCGAGATTCCGACCGTGTGGAATTTATAACGGTAAGTATCGTAGATTTTAAAAATACCGACGCGGATTCCATATGCCTGGGCCAAAGCCGCTGATGATTTCTTCAACACCCGCAAAAACTTGACGGTTCAATGAATTGACACAACTGGCATCCGAGCAAGTGTCGATAGTTGTAGAAATTAACCCCTCGTAATTTATTCATTAGCTTTCGAAATCCATCAGCTTGAAGGTACTTTCTCTGGCTGTAAGCGCGCAGAATAGTAACTAAGATGAATCTCTCCAATTGCGTTCTTTCCAGATGAAATAGACCAAACGCGAGTTTTTGTAAGAAAGTTTCGTGATTTTGGTATTGGCCAATCAAGCATTCGACTGAATACTAACCTTGACCCTCATACTCTTCGGGGCTGGCTTTGTAAGCCCTAGCCTCAGCATCGGCGAGTTCAGCAAGACGTGCAGCCTTGAGTGCGGCAACTTCCGGCGTATCGATGACAGTGCCGTCTTCGGCAAGTGGAGCTGGTTGGAACGGGACTTTGCCGGGGTAGCTGGCGGGTGCTGGTTGTTCGTAGTGTTTTGGAGCTTGGTAGGTAGGTTGATAGGGCGCTGGTGCGGGAGGTGCAACTGGTCCGGCCGTGGGATAATGCGGAGCGGGGGCTGCGTAAGCCTGACGAACCGGATACGAGGCTGGTGTCGGTTGGGGTTGTGGACGATAAGCGTAGGCCGCCTGATGACCCTCGTGCGCGTAGCTCGGTCCTCCCTGGGACTTTTGTTCCGCGGCGCGAGCTGCGGCACGCGCGTACTCGGCGAAGTGGGCTGCCTTGGCCTGAGCCACTTCCGGTGTGTCGATCACATTACCGTCGTGTCCAACTGGCGCGGGTGGCGCAAATTTTTGTGGATTCCTGTAGGCCTGTTGATGATAAGCTGCGCCATTTGCGTCAGCGTAATCCGGTGAGCTGAGGTATCCGGCATTCGCCACTGCTACGAAGGTCAATGCGATTATCTGACGATCAGAACAAGAAGACCACTTGGTAGATTGGTTCTACGGCGGAAATAGCGAATCTCGGCATTGGAAAGATGGTTTGCCTCCATCATCGAAGTTTCCGTTTGGAAAATCATGTGGCTGGGTACCTCAAAGCAAAACTGGCGCATCGAGAGGTTACAGAAGAAAGACGAGACACAGGGGTGAGCGTGGCCGTAGCCTCTATCCATGGTTGAAAGATTCGATACAAGACTACCACCTTCCCCGAACCTCCAAATAGAGAGCCTAATGCACCGAATAACAATGCCGCAATGCTCCTGGGAACTGCAGGGACCCAAACAAGAGCCCCGACGACGCCCAACATCGCGCTGCGCTTCGTCATATACCTTTCTCCTTGGCTAATCTTCTCACGGGGAGAGGTCTCGAAGAACGCGGGCTTCGAGAGTACCAAAGCGGGAGAATCTCGCTGGGGGCGGGCGAGGCGGGCATTCAACAAAGGTCGCGTGAAGCTACGTTGCGCAACGACCCTCTTGGGTACTTGCTAATCATGCATTCGGTAGACATTACAAAACAATGGTTACATCTATTGCGTAAGGCTCGAATTGTTACGGTTACAATATTGATGCGACTAAACGAGATTGGCTGGAAAATCGGTTGCGGCGACTGTGACGATTATGGCATCATGTAAAGTTGAATTGCACATACTCTCATACGTGTATGCTACTTGGGGTTTCTTCCATCTGACCTCGGTATTCGTCGTATTCTTTTGTTCCGTCAACTCGATCTACATGTCGCGAACACATCTACAAGTCTCTCTGACAAAGCAAATCGCCTTGTCGTCCGTTCAGCTGGTAAACGTCCTGAGACAACGTTTTCTCCTGGCCAGCTAAGATTTTGTGAAAACAACGAGATAGACTCTGATCAGAAGGTGCCTTCTACCCGAAATATGAGTCGTTCAAGAGAAAAACTTTGAATCTGCAAAACAGCTGTCCCTCTAGCTCTCGCACTCATGGCTGTTCGTTGGGTGCGCTCTTCACTCTCAAAGGACTGGGTAGCTTCTTAGACGTCTATGCCCGTTCAAAGTATCAACTCACCAGGCGATTCATGTTGAATATTCCTTTGCTCGAAAATATCTCCTTCAATCAATGTCCGTTCCCCGTGAGTCTTGTTTCTCGCGTGATTCAAGCGCTGCTGGATACCAGTACTCGCTTGCCTTCCTATTGGGGTGGGACTCCAGGGACTCCGCTCGTATTTCTCTAGTCACGAGGGACGCCCGGTTCCGTTTGTGTTCCTGGCGAAGGTGGCACGAGCCTTTTATATAGCGAGGGAACCCACGATGACCCCCGGACGTCCCTTTCCCCACTCCGCTATACTTACTTCGTTGTGTTCCCCGTAAGACCCCACGTACAAACGCAACACACAATCCTGCAACGGTCGGCGCTCATGGAGGGAGACATACAACGGAGGCCGGAGGAGATCGGTAAACTCCCGCGAGTTTATAACACCGTGTCGATTATGGCGCATGAAAAGAGTTTACTTTACTGTAACGCTCCGAGCACCCAGCCAATCTGCGCTGGTA
The DNA here is from genome assembly GCA_963210295.1 of Ophion ellenae. Taxonomy (NCBI): domain Eukaryota; kingdom Metazoa; phylum Arthropoda; class Insecta; order Hymenoptera; family Ichneumonidae; genus Ophion; species Ophion ellenae. The sequence continues at coordinate 34,757,820 of OY723387.1, read as the reverse complement.
CCACACCCCACGCTTTCTTCCGATCGTCGCCGACTCACGTTGGCCCCGTTTGACCTTGACATTTCATCGGGAACCTGCATACGTACGAGGCAACGACAACCGAGCGCAATTATGCTCTTTCGTATACTCCATACGAAAGCGACACCAGCAAGTTGCAAATTCGAAAATCTATGAAGTTCCGGTTTTCCGTGGCTCGCTATTTTTCGTAACGGGGATGCCTCTCGTGATCTTAAGGGGTTATGGCTAGTTGTTAAAGTCGAAAAATCATTTTTTTCAAAAACCGACATATTTTGACAGTATATCATTTTATAAACGTTCCGTGGCAGTTTCAAGGTGATCGAATCAAAATTGACAGGTTTATAGGCTGTTATGTTCACGCCCGCGGAACGCTTGGAGCGTCGGGCAAAAATTTGAACGCTTTTTTCTCGAAAATACCTTTTCAAAGTTGGTGAACAGAAAATCTCAAAAAGTACTGTATCAATGCCGCTGGAATTTTATAACTTTTTCTAGATGTAAAAATATAGTATTTGGTCGTAGGATTTTTTTTCCAATGTGTACTCTCTAGTTGATGAACGAAAAGTGCCCATTTTTTCATACAAATCAAGAGTCACACTTTGAACACGCGCTATTTATTAAATTTGATATTACGGAAATTCCTTCGATTAATCATAGGATGAACTAATATACTAATGGAATCTGTTTGATTTTTTTATATTAGATAACCTTATTCAGAAGAGCTATAATCACCGCAAAAGACGTTTTCGATAGCTTCCCGGACATAGATTGTAACTAAGCACTTTTACACAAAAAAATTACAGAGCGTTCTTCAGATGATACTGCTTTGAATACCTAATTTTTTGAGCAATTTATCACCACGATTTTACCTTTTTTAAAATCCGAAAAATGAGCTGTTTTCGACTGTTACACCTAATCATAACCCGTTAAGCACTTCAACAAACTATCCGGGGAATATCTACGTAGACCTTTTTTGGGCCTTTTGGCTATATATATATATATATATATATATATATATATATATATATATATATATATATATATATATATATATATATATGTATATATACATATATATGTATATGTATATATACATATATATATATATATATATATATATATATATACATACATATACATATATATATATATATATATATATATATATATATATATATATATATGTATATGTATATATATGTATGTATGTATGTATGGATGTATGTATATATATACACACACACACACACATATATATACAGGGTGTTTGGAACATGGACCGATACAATTTTTTGGGGGATTGGGGGAGGGAGGGGGGTTATTTGCTGCTCTTTTCACCCTCAGACCCTATGTCCTAAGTGTCACATCAATTAAGATATGATTTTTGTTTAGTTTTTATTAAATACCAGAAATTTCGCCTTTAATCGTCATAGCTTTTTTGTTTGCGATTGCAATACCACGAAATAACGTTCATTGTATTCTGCAATGTATGTTTATGATAAACAAATCATTATTTGAGACAATGGGTTTCAAGAAAATCACTCATGAGCTTCCAAAGTCTCAAAAATGCGCAAATGTATGAAAAATGTCAACTTCTAAATTCATTATAAGAACAAGTAAAAGCTATTTTGACCTTAGCTTTTTTTTTAAGTTCTCTAGTCCTTTCCAACGGTATTTCACATGTCATGGAAATAATTTATTATGTGATAAAAATAAAGAGAAGAAGTTTTTTTTACAATGAATTTTGGAGTACATGGTACAGTACATGGAGTACAGTTTTTCATACATTTACACATTTTTAAGACTGGAAGCTCAAGATTCACTTTCTTGAAACCAATTGTATTAAATAATGATTTATTTACAATAAACATACATTGCAGAATCCAACAAAAGTTATTTCGTGATATTACAACCACAAATAAAAAAGTTATGACGATTTAAAGGCGAAATTTTGAGTAATAAAAAAAAACGAAAAAACAATCATATCTCGATTACCGTAACACTTGGGACATAAGGTCTAAAGGTGAAAAAAATAGCAAATGCCCCCCCCCCCCCAAATGACCCCTCCCCAATGCTCCAAAAAAATGTGTCGGTCCATGCACGAAACGCCCTGTATATACATATATATATAATATACAGTAATATAAGTTAAATAACATTGTAATTATTTTGTTTGTAAATTAAGAATGTATAAAAATAACATTTAATTGAGTAATATAATCCGAATAAAGTGTAGTCCGCAGTAATATGTACGAAAATGGATAAAACTCGATCTCAAGGAAATAACAAAACATAACTATGTTAAAATTATCCGCTTTAAATGAGCTGTAATGCGTTATTACGCATTACAACTGTTATACGCGAGTTCCATTCCCTTGTAATGAACAAATGGTCTTAAAAATATTTTTTTTTTCATTCGTGTTCTTCGGATGTTCAGTGGCCTCTCGAGAATTGGTATGCGACCAATGTGTCTTGCAATTTTTACAAGCGTGCGATTGAAGTTAGGATTGATCATTGGTCATCAAGTCAATGTGAAGAGATACAATTTTTTTTCGTCTTTTGGCATAGCATAATCACATGTGGTTGTAAAAAAAGACAGTACCGTCGAATTATTACATACGAACACGGGCGTCGAGATTGCATCCGTGATCGTATCGCATTGTGCAGGATGAAATGATTTTATCAGTTATAGGCATTCAAGGTGGCACATGAGAGATGAAATTTTTCAAAAGTTTATTCCTCTCAAGGATAAAGCGCCGATGATTTATACGCTCGTTTTATTTTCGTATCGAGTACAAGCTGCGAACGTTTTTCACGTACACGTTACTTCACGAATATTTATGTTCAGGATTTTGTTCTTTTTTGTTCTCGTAGTGCGGAGCAAGTTCGACGCCTGCTCCGATAAACTGCCCACGACAGGGACGATAATGACGAGAGGATCGTTCGGACGAAGGCGTTTCCCTCGATCCTATAAACCTCACGTTTATTCAGTGGATATATTTAGCAAAGTTGTTGCTTGAATGTACATACGCGGAGGTTGGTGTGATGTCAGACTACGATTTTTATTTTAGCAGACCCGAGGAGGTCTCTCCCATGTTTGTTATAGTGATAAAATTCTGTTGGCATCCTAACAACACGATGTTGAATGTTTTTTTAAATTAATAAATACAATTTGCAAAAAAATGTGCGTAAACAACGCTGCATTCACGAGCATGCCGTATTCAGAATTTCTCCAAACAATCGACATAGCCAGAGTTCATTCAAGGCAAGAATTTTCTGACGTGAAAGAGTTATGGACACGAAGCGCCTTGGAAATTTCATGTCGAGTGAATTCAAATACTTCCTTTAAGAAACTAGTCAATATTTGCTGAAAATACGATACAGGTCTGTACAGATACAACGTGATTTAAGGGGGTCATCCCACATGACAGCTAATTTTTCTCGCTTTTTGGGGAATTTTTTTTTATGAACCATTAAACACACGAAAAATAATGAGTTGAATCGACTTTACACCATTTGAACGACAATCATGTGTGAAAACAGTTGGTTGACGGCTGCCTTGATTCCCTTAGGTTTGCTCTTCTGATATAAAAAAATCAAATGGCATTTTAATTTGTAGACCCGAGGCTATCGCCGGAACTAGAGTAAAGTGAAAATATCGAAAATCGAATTTTTGGCATTATTTTAAAAATTAAGTTCCAAGGTTGGTCATTTTTTTCGACTTTTTCAGCTTAACCCTTATGGACACACCCGGGTTTCCGGGTGCCCACCTCGTCATATTTTTGCTTATAACTTGAATTAAAATTGAAATCTCGACCTAAGCCTTCAAATCACAATTATTTAACTTTTTTAGACGCTCAAAATGCACTGGACATTTTTTTTTCAAATTTTTTAACCTAAACTAAATTATGTTAACGGGGTCATCTAGTGTGAAGGCCGTTTTTTAATGCTTTTTTGGGGGATTTTTTTTGACGAACCATTGAAACAAAATAATTTATAAATTGTATATCATTTTTATTAACATTTAAAGAATCTTTGTGAATTTTTTGAAGTCATACAGAATATATTCGGAGATACACCGCCCAACAAGAACACATATATAAAAAGAGGTGCTCCACTGCTGCCATGATTCCGACCGTGCTGCTTATCTGAAATAAAAAAACCAAACGCAATTTTATACTTGAGACTTGAGGCTCTACATGGAACTAAAATAAGGGTAGAATTCCAAAAAAAAAAATAATTTTTTTTACGCTTTAGAAAAAAATTCCATTTTTCGTATTTTTTTGGGGTCTATATAGCTGATAAAAAGAAAAATAACGAAGCAATCTTAATTATTTTAGTTCAACTTTTAGTTATATATGTATTAAAGATGCTGTATACATTTGAGCAGAATCAATTAAATAGTTTTTGAGATATGACGGCAGCAGTTTGAAAAAATCGTGTTTTGAGAAAAACGCGCTTGAAAGTTGTTGTATTTAATTCATAATAAAAAAAATGGTCTCACCATCAATCTGCTATGCCTGGACCATAGAGTACACCTTCCTTTTCAAAGAAGTCATGCAAGGCTGTTTTCTCTTCTTTTGATCTGACACACTAGACGACCCCCTTAAAGTACATGTGCTAAGCGGGCACACCCGGGTACTCGCTAGATGCAGAATGATGTTCTGATTTAGGAATTCATTAATATCATTGATGAACATTTCATCGAGGTTACGGGGGTTAATAAACAAACAATTACAATATTTTTCAAGGTAAATTAGAGTATATTTACATTTATTTAGCGCATTTCATCCCCACTACTTAAATTTTGGACATCTGCCAGTTACCGAAGGGCAAAAGTGACCACGCGCTACCTGTGCAGCGCTCGGAGACCCTACTTCTATATTTATTAATGGAAGCTGTAGCGGGCTAGGAACTTGGAAACGGCTTGGATAGTTTCTATTGATGTTTATTTAATAAAGTAAAGTGATTCCAAACGATTCCGTTTACATGCAAACTCAGGAATTAAGGCCTTAGGCCACAGTAACGGGTATAAAATCATGTGCGAATTTAACAATTTTTTTCGTATGAAAAAGTGATTCACTCATAAACTTAATTACACATTTATTTAGTATGAATATCAAGCTGTTAGAAAATATATATATATTTTTTTTTCGATGTACAAAATGGCCGACTACTCGAAACTTCTCGAAACAGCTTTATTCCAATTGGCGTGACTAATAACTTCAACAATTTTCACTCGTATTACTTCAAATTAAAAGGTTATGTTCCTAATTGGATTTCGCAGGGAAGTACGTACGAAATTTCTGATTAATCGAAAACTTTTCATTTTATGAGCAGTTATAACGAAATTTTTCACTGAAAATTCATTTCTTAAGTTCAAATACCTACAACTTTTGAATAAAACAATATTTTTTAAGTTTCGTACGTACTTCTCTAGGTATTCTAATGTAAATTGTACATATAATTGACGAGAATTTTTGTTTTTTGTTCTAGGTAAAAAATTGTGGATGCTAAATGTTACGCCGCAGAGCGCTTAAAAAAAAGATAACAAAAGAAAATATTAGTAGCCGGCCATTTTGAACATCGAAAGAAAAATTAACAGCTTGATATTCATACTAAATAGATTTGTAATTAATTTTTTGAGTGAATCACTTTTTCATACGTAAAAAAATTGTTAATTTCGCACATGATTTTATACCCGTTACTGTGGACTAAGGCCTTAAGAAAAACTAGTGATGGTCACCCGGGTACACTGGGTGTTGTAACAACGAGGTAAAAGTTGGGTTTGTACATAAGGGTAGAAAAAAACTCTGACTGAGAGTGAGAACTGTGGATGTGCTGACTATACCTTAAAAATGTGAACGAAATCCGTTCAATAGTTTTTGAGATATCATGGAAGCCAATTTGAAAAATACAGTTTTGAGAAAAAACGCGTTTAAAAGGTCAAGTACGATTTACAGAAAGCAAATGTTGATCCACTATTAGTCTGCTATGCCGGGTCCGTATAACACGCACACATTTTTTGCAATTTGTGCAACAAAATATCTTCGATTTTTAGGACCTGTCACACGGGATTACCGCCTTAAAAAATTATCAGGAGGAAATATTGGTTCTCGTATAGGAACATCATTTTTTTTTGGAATCGTCTAGAGATCACGACCATTTCGATTCACTCTATCCATTTGCTGGCCAATACTGAAAGATCTCGAAAACTGGTCCAAATTAATTCGGCCAAGCTCCCATCGCCCTCTTGAGGCCTAGTAGCACACAGCTTTGGGCTCGCCCTAAGTGGTCGAAGAACTCGGTTCGCGCCTCAGAGGACACGAAACTTTGATGACAACGGTTAACGTGCGCATTTCCACCCTGTTCACGTCTGACATGCGATAATGCATTATTATATCGCAGATATACGCGCGCAGAAAGTGCAAGGACTCGGTGTCATGCGGCATTACTGGTACAGTACGCGTTAATGGAGATATGCGGATACCTCGACCATTCCTCGATTTTCCATTCATTTATTTGCGCTTTGTGTCTATTGTCATGAAAGTAAGTCGTGACACCAATTATTTCTCATGTTAAGAATTTTTATCAGAATCAAACTGTAATACCGAAAGTGAATATCTCGGAAATATTTTTTTTTATTAAAAAAGCACTACGACGCCGTGAAGTTCATTATTTGCTGGTACTAAAATAAAACTTAGAAATCTTCTATTGATACAGATATATCAGTGGCGTATTGATAACACAATTTTTTTAAAATTCTTCGAGCCGGTAAAATTCGGATGATTTTTTGTCAAGTGTCTACTGGTGAGATCTATACCAACCTATATCTCAAGCTTACAGAGGGTTTTCGAATGAATTTTAATTCCATAGTGAGTGTCGTTAGCAGTTCAGTTAGAGAATTAATTCTTTATCCTCGTATTTTTTGCTGTTATAAATTAATTCAGGGATATGTCGACGGCAGCAAAGCAGGACGAGCTTTTTCAAACTACTCTAATATATTTTGTTATACAGGGTGTCCCTCTTATATCTGCCACTCGAAATAACTCGGTAATTATCGATGTCACAAAAAAATGTTCCAGACAAAAGTTTTACGGTGTGAAGGGGGCCATCAAATGCGACCATTTTTTATTTTGGTGAAGGCGCTGACGCACAGTGAAGGCCACGTCCACTTTATAAATGGAATGGTACATTTTTTTCAACCATCTTGTGGAGCACCTCAAGCCGCATAAAAAACATTAGGGGGTCAAAGTCGTTCAAGGTCATTCAAGGTCAGTACCGATGATAAAAATCTAAGTATCTCGGATCACTACCAAATATTTTGTAGTGATCCGAGATATTTAGATTTGTATTTCATTTTAATAGGTAACCTTGAACGACCTTGACTGACTTTGACGCCCTAATGTTTTTTATGCAGCTTGAGGTGCTCCACAAGATAGTGCAAAAAACAAATGTACCGTTCCATTTGAAAAATCGGAGGTCACCTTCACTGTGCGTCAGCGCCTCACCGAAATAAAAAAAAGTTAGTCGCATTTGATGGCTCCCTTCACACCGTACAACTTTTGTCTGAAACATTTTTTTCTGACGTCGATAATTACCGAGTTATTTCGGGTGGCAGAGATAAGAGGGACACCCTGTATATGTGAGAGTATGTTGTTCAAAAATTTAGAAAAACGATTACAGATTTCGCACAAAGTGCGTAATTTCGATGAGAATTTTAAATGGTAAAATTATGAAAACCATACCAAAGAAGTAAAAAGAACCTAAACAAATCTTATGTTCAAACCAAAACAAAATTTTATGACAAATTTTGATTTTTCGATTTTAAAACCGAAGTTTTGCGTTTTCATGAAAAATCCATGACACCTTTTTCGGCATAAGGTTCCGAAAATCCCCCCAGTCCGATCAAGCTGGAATTTTTCACGAACCTTCGTTTTAATATTTTAAGAGAACCCTTAAAGGGGTTTTTGGCGACTCGGAATAGTTTTCGAGATTTTGAATTTTAAAGAATTTTTAAACGTAAGGTTCCGACCCCCCCGCCCCGCCGACCGAGCTGAATTTTTGCACCAACCTTCCTTTCAATATCTCAAGACAATCCCTAGAGGGATTTTTAACGATTCGAAATAGTTTTCGAGATATTGAACCTTTAAGTTTTATTTTAACGCCTGCCGACTATATCTATATATGCTACGTCTCCGTTCATACCTATATATGCTTTCGCGCTCTTTGTTTTGTCCAAACAAAAATACCCAATCAAACCCAAACCCAAAAACTATTGCGCGTCGCCAAAAATCCCTTTAGGAGTTGTCTTACAATATATTAAAAGGAAGGTTTGTGCAACATTTCAGCTCGATCGGAGGGGGGGGGGCGTTTTCTGAACCTTATCCCTTTTTCGTAAGGTTTCAAAAAAGCGACGTTTTGTCCAAAACATGTTCCTCTGAAATAAATATTCTCGAACATATGACGGAAAAACAGTTTGAAGGTTGAGGGCTGGTGGAAGGTGATCGGAGCCGAGTTGTCAAAAATCTAGAATGGTTTTTACTTTTTAGATCCTATTCGAAAGTGCACCCAAGTGCCAAAATCGGTGTTGTACGTCTTAGATATTCCACTGATATATTTAACAACTCGTATCAAATATTTCTCCACTCATTTGGAGGGAAATTTCTCATTTGTGTATGCGTGCGTGTGTGTATGCATATATATATATATATATATATATATATATATATATATATATATATATATATATATATATATATATATTCATTCTGTTTTCTCGTTATACTAACAAGCATGAAAAATGGATTCACATACATACAATTTGCAATCGCGAGTACCACCGCGAAACTTTCCGGAGATATCGTCCTTCGAGTTTCTTAATCGTGGAATCAACGGAATTCCTATTATTACAAAATAACATTTTCGTGCCGGCAGACTCGCGCGAACTCGAACAAACGCCTAAAAGAAAAAGAAAGAAACAACGAAATTTTGCAACAGCCTTCGGCTTCCCGGTGTTCCGATCGGGCTATATGCACGATGTCAGTAGTGGCAATGTTAGAAAGTGTCTTTGTCAACTCCTTCTTTTCTATTCGAGTTATATATTCGTGGCTTTGGATACACAGGCGGTGGGCCAGGCGTGTAGCGCTCGCAACGATCCGATGAAACCCTTCGAACACGTTTTGGTGAAGCAATGAAGAGAAAAAAGAGAACAGCTGTGTGGGTCTGTGACGAATTTTTTTTCGCAATGCACGTAGAAGGCTGTTGGCGATATTTCTTCATTACCAAGAATGCTTCAAAAAGGATTCAGGCTTGGGAAGAAAAAAAAAGATAAACAGTCGGAAGTCGATGGAATGACTGGCACGAATGTTATTTGGTTATGAGAAGCCTTGAAAATCATAACTGCCTTGAAAATCTTGATCGTTTGAGATTTATCGATATATATGAGCGAGATTTATACGAGGGAAATAAAAACTGTTATATGCTCATTATGGAAGTCGACGAGGTAAGTATGGCAGAAAAAACTTGTATTTTCGATTTAAATTCATACAGATTTCGACTGGTCGAACAAGAGAAATTTTTGTGGTGCCACGTCATTAAGGGGCGGGTAGAGGTTTGCACTTTTAAAAAATCGATTTTTTGTCTTTTCTTATAGTTAAACATTTCAAGAATATAATCCCAAAATTTTAAGTCAATCATAGCAAAACTCTCGAAGTTATTGACTATTTAGTCCCGCTCCTCTAACACTGTAGCTCCGACGTCTCTAAACTTCAATCGCGTTTTTCTCGAAACCACTTTTTCAAAGTCCGTGCTCACTGCCAATTGAAAACTACATGGCCGATTTATTTCAAACTTGGTACACACTTTCTGCATATTATATACCTCCCCCCAACGGTTAGTTTGAGATTTTTTTTTACATTGAGGGGGTTCCCCCCCCCCCTCAAAATGGCAGAATTTGTCGTGAAAAATAGCACTTTTCACTTTATATGACCAGCAAAAATTTTAAAATGAAAAAAAAAAAAATTATCAAAGACCGTTGGGGAAGGAATTTGATGATACTTTGATTAAATTTGAATGGTACTTGATTTCAGATAATTTCTAGCTGAGATATACCGCAAATCGTGTTTTTCCAAAGGCGTTCTTGGAAAAGCTTTGTCACCGGCCCGTTTATGGATATTTTCGCGTACAAATTTCACGGAATGTTCTTGACCTGGAGGCTAGAGTGGGAGGAGTCCGATCTGTGCATGTCAAAGTGGCTACAAAAATGTGGTCAAACGGGGATGGCGCCACTATCTCTAAGACCTCGAGAAGTAAGCTGAATATCGATGTCGTGCAAGAGAGATGAAAGCGGATCGAATACGCATCCTAGCCTCCATGGCAAACACAGTAGAACCTCGCTTATCTCAGGTAATGTGGGGTGAATGTACCTCGGATTAGTGAAATCTCGGAAAATACAGAAAACGGTAGCAATATAGGACTATTTCACGCATAGACATAGCAAATTTTTTTTATCCGAGATTCTGTGTAATATCCTCGGATAATACGCAGAAATCGAAGGTCGGATAAACGAGGTTCTACTGTACCAGCAAATACGATAATATGCACACAATATTCGAACAATTTAAGAATAGTTTAAATCGAATTTTCGAGACAAACTATGCTTGATGTTGACAAGAAGACACAAATATTTTATCTTTAAAACATTGAAGCATGTTTTTATCTTGAAAACATTGAAACAAACAATATTGCTTCGACTTTATATTGTTATTACGGTGTTTTTCTCAAATCGAAAAATAACTGCTGAACATTTTTTAAAATTTCTTACCTCAATGAGTAATTGCAATTTCTTTCGGGTGATTTTATTTTTATTTTCATGCAAATATGTTATCGTCGGAAAATCGCGTTACCGATTCGCTGATTGCGAGTTTTAATACAAACAGATCGCAAAGCTTTGTTCTTCGACTAGGAATAGTTTACCATCATATTGACCTGAGTAAAGAATGTATTCAAGAATAAAAAATATATTACTTAAGACGTTTTCCACCGTTCGTTGTACAAGAAAACAATACAGGACTATTTTTTAAATTCCTGACGGCACTCAGTAATTTCTTGTGTATGATTATCTTATCATTTTTATTCAACCCTTAAACCCTTTAAAAAATTTTATGCAAAAAATGAGTTTTTTGCCGTTTTCAGTCTTTTAATGGATTGTTCACGAATGGAATGTTAGTTTAATCAGATAGCTCGCACACTATTTACTTTCTTATGAAAGTACGAAAAAATGGAGGTACGATAAAGTCCATTTATCCCCGTAGGACCGGTTTAATGGCAAAGAAAAGCACGGAGTGCATATACACCCCCAGTCATGCGTTCGATGGTAAAACAAATGTCATGAGTTGTTGGGTTAAATATCGTTAGCGTAACAATTATCGCGTTACTGTTTGCTGTTTGCGAGTTTTAATATAAGCAGATCGCAAAGCATTGTTCTTTGATAGCCGGGATTAATTTACCGTCGTATTTACCTACGAAACTAACAATTGATTTAACAAAAAAAAGTATCAGTATCATTTAAAACATTTTCTACCGTTCGCTGTACAATTAAACGCTGTTATAATACAAATATTTTTTTACCCCTAGGTATTGCATCGATATTATTTTCAACCTTTTTCACCGTTAATTATGCAACTAATGCATATTGTTCATTGGGCATTGCTATATTAAAAATATTCTTATATCTTTACGCATTTACGGAGATCTCTCTGGTTCATATCATTTTAGATCTCTCTCGCACGCAGCGCACTTCTCAAGTATCTTTCTGCCTCATACACAGCTCACTTCTCATTATTCATTTGTTCCGTCTCTGTCACACGCAGCTCACTTCTCGAGGTCTTGGCAATAGTGGCGCCATCCGTGTTTGACCACATTTTTGTAGCCACTTTTTTCTAGTCTCTCCATAAGAGTTCGAACTCCTCTCACTCTACCCTCCATGGTCCTTGAAATGACGCTCAACAATGTACAAAAGGTTTCAAGAAATTTACTCCATCCATATAAATGAAAAAAAATCGCAAAAAAGTGTTTTTTTTTAACGCTGAAACCCTTACCCTTCCCTTGAAAACGATCGATGTAGCGTGCTGCACGATCACGTTCGTCCTGCTTTGCATAATATTGATGTATATATAATATAACGACAATGTCGTGATTGCCATTTTAAGGGGTCTTCTCACTTTAGACGCTGAAAAAAGGCTATTTTCATGATGTTTTTAATAGGTTTATCTTGTAGATATTGATATAAAAGTTGTTACACTTAATGAATACACTTTTGAAGTAGATAAAAAAGAGTTATGTATTTATGTAACCCAAACAAACGTTAAACGCGTTTTCCTTGAAACAACGTTGTTCGACGGCTTGTTGATAAAATCTTTGAAACCACTGAACCGATTCTTATGAAATTTTAACTACATATTCTTTACAACTATAGCTATAGCGAATATCAAGGATTTTTTAAATTTTGATACTTTCTTTTTTTTGCCAAAAACGGTGAAAAACACGTTTTTTCGAAAAATGTCCGCCATTTTGTTATTTTTGCATGTATAGAAAATCGCATGATATGCGCTATAGCAATTAACATACTGAGTCTAAAACCGTTTGATTTTTTTGTTTCGGATGATCCATCTCCGAGATTTCATCAACAGCGCAGATCTACAATTTTTTAACTACCATTTTCGTCTATACATAAGGGCTTAAATAAGGAAATAAAAAATTCAACTGTATTTCGAAAGTGTATTTAGTAAGTGTAACAACTTTTATATAAAAATTTATAATATGAACCGATCAAAAAGATGCATGAAAATAGCCATTTTAGCGTCTAAAGTGAAAAGACCCGCTAATGCAGTATAACGAGCAATCAATTAAGGGGGTATTCCTCTCTGGAAACGTCAAAAATCGTATTTTTTTATATTGTTATAGTGTGAACTTCCAAGAACATTTTAAGACCAACCGTACCCTGAAATTTTATAAATTGACGAAGTTCCACTTATTTTAGTGGAACAGTAGTAAAGTTAAAGTTGATTCGCGTGTAACCAAAGCGGACATCAAAGCACAAGAACATTAAAGAGGCCCGAACTGCCCGCAGATTGCGTAGATTAGGTGTGCAACACGATCTCGATGATGAGGAAGGACACTTATATGGTGCCGGAATCCCTGAGTAGCGGTAAGACGAACATATTTCACAAGATCGTGTAAAATATGTACCAAAACTTTGAACGCAATTATCTCGAAACTACATATCTTGACAGGGCGGGATTGATATCTCAAGTAACTTTCACACTATTGACTCGAATTTGCGCAGTTCGCGTTAAAATAGTAGTCATTTTCGGTTCACGATCGCATTTTTTAATTGGATGAACCACTTGTTAATAACAATGATTCCAGAATGCTGTTTTTCAAGAGAAAAATAAGGTTTTCTTTGGAGAAGCTGACATTTTTCGTATTTTTCGAAATTTCGAAAAGTGGATCGTCAACCCATATCCCGTTGGATATATTTGAATAAAACATTTTTTGTTTTCGTTTCAGGTTACATTTGAGCCTCCGGCCTCGCCGCTGGAGGACTGCTACGCCAACTGCAGCACGACGAACACTTTGAAAGATTTCTTCCGAAAATATTAAATTGTAACCACAAACATGTGTACAACATGCTGGGAAAAAATTAATTTATTCCAACCAACGTGTTTGTAGAAGAAAATGCATCATCGTGACCCTTCAAATTGGGCCTCCAGAGCGGGATACCCCGTTAACCTTCCGTGGTCACACTTCGTTAGAATAACATAGTGGTTACACTGGGTAAAATTCACCCGGCCAAGTTCTAAATGGTTGCTGTCTGGAAACTATCAGTCCGATCGGGATTGAAAAAATACAAGAAAATACTTTGAACATTCTAGAACGTGGGTGAAAAGTCGGTATGTCAAAATTCAAATGACAACATGTTTCAAAAAGATCGTGAATAGGTCAATTTGTCAAAAAATACACCTTTTCATTTGAAAAATCATATCTTTCGGAATTTTCAATATTTTCAAGTAAAATTGAAACAGGATACTCGTCAGACATGGTACTTCTAGGGAAAAATAGTGGCATAGTGGCACTACAAACCTTCGCTTCCTGGAGGGCCGACCTTTAATTGAAACTAGGAACCATAGATATTTAGACCCAAAGTTAGGTCTGGGGGGGTTAGAATTAAGGGAGGTATCTACTTTGTTGGGCCAAAAAATGTTCGATTTTTCACCAATTTTTTGTGCGAAAAATATTAAATATATAATGATGAAATTTGGTATGTTGACTAAGCGGTCTTTATTGAAAATGATAATATTCTTTAAAGTTTGACCAAACATGGTCCTGGGAGAGGGAGGAGCCACGTACGTCGATGCGCCGGCGATAATATTCTTCCCTTGAGGAAGTCCTAAGTCCTGAACAGGTGATCTGAAGCAAACAAATCAAACATGCTTTTACTTTCTACTATATTGTGTACAAGTCAAACTAGAATCAAGAAGAAAAATTGAAAAATAAAAAAATTGTGAGCGATCGAAGGGGAAGTTTCGTACTTCACCAAACATTTTCGCGGTTTTTTGTTCATAAAATAAAAACGTTTGAATATTTTTTGATAATTCTAGTTCAACTAATGAAGACGCTGGTTGTACACGCGCCTGCCAAATTTCATAACGATTGCTCATCTAAGACGTGTAGGGGCACTTCCGCAATTTGAAAAACCTGGTTTCGAGACAAACGCGTTTAAGGGTAACCCCTTAAACGCGTTTGTCTCGAAACCAGGCCACTCTAGCGGCCGAAAAGTAGGCTGTTTGGCGATTTTTTTTTCAGAAAAACTACGAAATAAATCGAGATTACAAAAAAGGGTGTTCATAAATACATATCAGTGACTGTATACAATAACTTTTTTGAAGCGATTAACTTCAAAATAGCGGCTGTGCAGCGTTTATCTCAAAACAGCATTTTTAAGTTGGCCGGAAACATAATTCAGATAATTTTCAACCGATTCACTTGAAATATTGAATATATCTTGAAAAATACTTTGTCTATGTCAGTACGCAGGATTTTTTTTATATTGCATAGTTCATTTGTTATTAACAATTATCTGACGATTTTTCAGGCAAATTTTTCACTTTCCAAAAATTTGCCCAAAAAATCGTCAGATAATTGTTAATAACAAATGAACTATGCAATATAATGTTAAAAAATTCTTCGACTTCCATAGACAATGTTTTTTAAAAATATATTCAACATTTTAAGTGAATCGGTTGAAAATTGTCTGAATTATGTTTCCGGCCAACTAAAAAAATGCTGTTTTGAGATAAACGCTGCACAGCCACCATTTTGAAATTAATCGCTTCAAAAAAATTATTGTATACACAGAAAAAAAAATTCGTTCATCCATCCAAAATTCAGTTGGTTTAACAAAATGTATCTTTAAATACGTTCAACTTGATTTTTGATTGGCATAACAAAACAGTATAGTTGGTGGTAAAATAGTATAGTGGTGTGAACTGTAGCTTATTTAGCATGTCTGAGCAACTGTTAAAACAACACAACTTCGAGACAACAAAATGCATTTTGCACATTCAACGATTCTTTTTTCTCAGTGTACTGTCACTGATATGAATGATAAACACCCTTTTTTGTAATCTCGATTTATTTTGTAGTTTTTCTGAAAAAAAATCCCCAAAAAGCCTATTTTTTCGGCCTCTAGAGTGGCCTAAGGCCTTAAAGGCGAACTGAAGTTTGTGTGCAAATAAAATGATAAGTTTCATATTTACACTTAATCTGCTATACCAGGACCATAGAGTACACCTTCCTCTCCCGATATCTCCCCCGATACAGTAAAGGCAATTTTTGTTCGCCCAACAAAGTAGAAGCCCCGCTTAACGGTACACAAAAGCACAATTTCATAAATAAATACATAAACGAAAGCACACTCAAGTTAATTGAAAATGTACACAAAAAACAGTATGATGATTGTTGCACCTTTCAGCTGCAGGAAGTAGGTATCTCTAAAGAACATTTCCGACACGCTGTCAATTCATGGGATGGTGTACCAAAAAAAAAACACAAGTGGATTGTATTATAGATAAAAACAACCCAAACAAACATTGACCGGCATTCGTCGGGGTTCGGCTCCGGCGGTACTTCGAGTTAAGCAGCGGTGTGCATGGCCAACACTCGGAGCGGTGAACGCTTAGCCGTGCACCGGCTGGAGCATTAATCAGTGAGCGGAAGGCCAATACTTCTGAGACCTTGGTGTAGTAACTTGAGCAAAAGTCTGTGCGCCAAAGAATTAGAAGGATACAAGGCCGTCTATAGCGGTAGGGGTTTTCCACAGTTTCCCCGTAACCTCGGCAAATGCGGTATAGTGTAGCTTAAGGCGGGATATACATGTAGACGGGAAAAAATTAAGCAGTTTTGAGGGATTTTTAAAACTAAAAAATAATTATTCTACATTTATCAAACTGTAGGTAGGTATACATTAATAGTATATTTAACCCTCAATCCGTGGAGGTATTTGAGGCGCCTCTATCCCGTGAACCTGGGATCGTTTTCGTCTTCGCACTACCAAACCAACAATTGTGAATGGAGAAATCTGAAAAATTCATGGTCATTCTTCAGGCCGTACTTCTTAACGGGAGATATACACCTAGATGGTCGAGGTCGAGGATTTAGAAGCTATGAACATTCCGTCGACCGTAGAAGTCCTACACTATGGGCCTGGTATCGATGATTCCATGTAAGTTGACAAATTTCATGATTTATTAATTCCCAAATTTTCAAACGTGTTTATCTCAAAACCACGTTTTTCAAATCGGTACCCAAAATTTCTCGAAAACCACTGAACCGATTGCCTTGAGGTTTTTTGTGGTTACTCTATACACCATTATCTAGTACTTGTCATAGGATTTTTTTTCCGTTACTTAGTTTTCGTTTTATAGGCAAAATAATAACTAATTTTTGGCCCAAAAATCACTATTTATGTTCAAACGTCCGCCATTTTGTCATAAATCGATATTTTCAAAATCGGCTATGACAAGTACTAGATTATAGTATCTAATTTAATAGTCTTTTTGGTTTTTTTGGATGATTTTTGAAGAAATGCCAGTGGGTACCGTATACGCAGATTGTTTTACGACGCTCCAAGGATCATACAACATCCTCGTATATTTTTGATATTTTTTAATAAAGAAAATTAAACATATTTTTGAATGTATATACTTTTAGATAATTAAAACCCCAATCCGAAATTTCAAATAGTTTTCCTTGAAAAAATTCACAAAATGACCTTTTTCTGGCTTATAGGTGTATATCTCCCCTTAAGGGAAAATAAGGTTTGTTTTCTCCTTTTTAATACTTTTTTTTCATGAAATGTTCAGCAACCTGCGAAGAAAATAAATTTTGGGCAGGACGAAAACGACCCAGGTCCACGGATTGAGGGTTAAGTATGCAAAACAATTTTTTTAAATACATTTATGCTGAAAATGGCAGCGCTGTGGCAGAGTGTTAAAGCCAGGTTACCGCGGGAATTGCGAATTGGCGTGCAGTCTAGCTTCCCGTAGACTTGGATTTGCAAAAAAATTCAAAATTTTTTCTCAGTTAGAACATGAATAGAGTCTATTTGACAGTAATTAAAATTAAGAAAATGCAAATTTAAGAAAATTACACATTTACAAAAAAATCAACATTTTACGCTAAATTTCTGTAAAATTAGTTTTAAGATAGTTTTGTTTCTAATTTTTCAAAAACATTTCTCGTCGAGTAGAAGGTAGCAATATTATCAATATTTCTACCAAGTTTCAACTCAATCAGCTTAATAGTTTTTCAGTAATCCTGCACGCCAATTTCGAAAATACAGTTTTGAGAAAAACGCGTTTGAAGTTTACGCCCGCTCCGAATCCGAGCGGTGAGGCACAGCGTTCACGGGCTCCAACGTTTGAAGTTTTTTGAATTTCGCTTCGAAACTTTGGGAAAATATTCTACATGTATAGTTCTATCGTTTGGAGAAAAAAAAAGAAATCGTTTTGTTTTTATCGTTGTAAGTGTATATCCCGCCTTAAGACGGCTGGACACGCAACGGAAGTGAGGTTAGATTGGCGAAGTGCAGATAGAAAGTGACAGGAAAAGGTTCAATTGGGAAGGGTAACACGTCAAAACCCGCAAAGGTATACTTTGCAACTCCGGAGGATGGAATTTAAAAAAATCGTTCAAAGGAAGACATTCTTCTTCGTGATAAATATCTGGATGGTAGGCATTCTCTAGAATAAATGGCAGAGCAATTTGCACCTCATTCTAATTACTGTCGAGTATTGTTTTGATGTACTACATAAAGCCAAGACTATGCTCAATTTTAGAAATCCTTAAAATATAGATATTTACATGAAAACCGTCTGAAACGTTCCTAAAATACCAACGTCTATTTATATTTGTAAAGCTAATGACGCAACTGTTTCGCACAGTGCGTTAAGCCGGGGCCAAAGTGACGCGTGAATTACGTTAAGTAGTCACGGTCGAGAGTGCTCAGACGTATCGTTGGATCGATCGTACGAAAGGAGCCACGTCAGCTCGTACGTTTACACATGCACACAGATATAGACGCACACATTGACGATTTGTTTTTTATTCGTAATTTCTTTCAGGTTTCGCGCCAGTGGAGAATTCCGTTCGAAGCGAGTTCAATTCTTGTGGGTGCAGACTTCCGAAAAAAGTTGGGCCTTAATTCCAACTTTCGTGGTATACGAGCCGTGAAATGATCGATAGACCGCGCTAACGCCACGTTCGCGAAAAGAACGGGTAATATAAAAACCCCGTGATGAATGTGTATGTAACATAGCGACTTCTAACATAACTTTCCAACACGAGCAGAATGAATCCTCTAATTCAATTATTTTACCTTGCGGCTGTATTGCTTAAAAATGTTTTATCATTGATTGTTATTCTATTTTCCGATTCTGATTTTGATTCTCCATTTCAGAAGTGAGAAAAGCTCTAATTAAAGTAGCTGGCTCAGTAATCGTCACCTTAAGGTAGAATGATCGCGCGCTTTTGATTTCTATAGACTTTGTTCAAATTTTAACCAGACATTGTTCATATCGTTATGCATGTTTGAGTGAAATTTCAGAACAGTCGACTATTTAGATTGAGAGATAATGGGTTTTAAAATTGCAACTTTTAACACTGCAGGGTCTGCAGTGTTATTTAGACAGAGTAATTTTCCGTAATAAATATTTGTCCCCTGTAATAAGACATATAGCAACACCAGATCGTTCCACGTATCCAATGACGTAAGTTTGCGCGGAATATTTAAAATAACACTGCAACACAAATTTTTATTTGGAAGTTATTGTTAATCGAACAAAGTTTTGAATTAGTTATGATTTAACCAACACTTTTATTTGTTAATGAAGACAACATAAACAATATAAAATATTAATATTTATAACGCAATTTTTTTTTATGATAAAAGTGTTCAACTTTGGGTACACGATAATTTTTTTTTCTCTAAATATTTAACAATTCTGTTCTGCGGCGTGGTCGTATGTCTTCTTATTACCTGGGGGCAGATATTTTTTACCGAAAATTATTCTGTTTTGAGTGAACGTTTTCAGCAAAACTGACTAGTAAAGGCAATTCAAACGTTTTCCACTCGTTCCCTAACTAGTTTGCTATCTAAACATAATTTTTTTCCAAAATTTATGAACCCAATAGAATGGTACGATGAATTATGTGCCCTGACTTTCGGTCAATGCAGACCCTGCAGTGATAAAAGTTGCAACTTCAAAACCCATTATCTCCCAATCTAAATAGTCGACTGTTCTGAAATTTAACTCACACATGCATAATAATATGAACAATGTCTGGTTAAAATTCGAACAAAATCTATAGAAATCAAGAGCGCGCGCTCGTTCTACCTTAAGCACATCGCTCGACTTAGCAAATTTATATAGCTCAACGTCAAAAGTGAGTAGAAGTCATTTTTAATGAGTTTTTTTTATCACGAAGAAGAACGTTATTGTGAACTTTTAGGGTCTGGTCCAGTTTTCGAGAAAATATTTCGTAAAGGTTATAAGACGCTGTACGGGTCATCGTCATGCCACCATGACGGTTGGTCTACTAATCGCCATGTGGACGTCCCAGTAATCGTCACATGCGTTCAAACTGCTTTAACTAATTATGCAAAGGTGCCTTCGTTGACTCGATTGTGTCTGCATATAGGACTGCAGAATAATTATTAGTTACTCACTGACAAACTGTTTGCTTTTTATTATAACATTTGACAAGTGGTTTACGACATAAATTTCTCTTACCTACAACTTTATTAATCTTAAAGATAAATCTTAAAGATAAACTTTATTAATCTTAAAGATAAAAGATAAAATCATGGCTGTTATGTCAATATGATAGTGTTTATTCGTCTTCAATAATTATAAACAACTATTTTATCATAAAATAATTTTTAATATTTGTTCGATTGGGTGGTATTCGCCTGTGTTCGAGACGTACCCAGTTATCGACATGGTCACGACCAGTAATCGCCAATGTTTATTTACATGTATATCTTTTTACTATCGCGGATAATTAACGATTACTGGTCCGTGGATTCTTCAGACAATGATAATTACGGACCGAATATT
This sequence comes from Ophion ellenae, assembly GCA_963210295.1. Lineage (NCBI taxonomy): Eukaryota > Metazoa > Arthropoda > Insecta > Hymenoptera > Ichneumonidae > Ophion > Ophion ellenae. The sequence continues at coordinate 34,737,124 of OY723387.1, read as the reverse complement.
TCTCATCTGATTTCCTATAAATTAATATTCGATTCCGAACATTTTTTATTGCCTACCTTGTCCCAGTTATCAACAGCCATGGTGATTAAGCGGCAAAGTGTTTACATTGCTGAATTAGTAATCGCCATATGTGAAAACTCGTTGAAAGTAGCATAAAACTATAATGTTCTAGGCTGAACGCAAAACTAAGATTCTCGTTTATGAATTGCAGACAAACTGACCTTTTCCCAGGCATTCCCAAATCATTCGAAATGTGACATGGTTCACTTTAACCTATAAATGAAGGATTCTGCGGAAATCGCTGACAGACGCCGTAGCTGTATACATTTGATCTGATTATTTTTGTATACGTATACTTACGACTGTGACAGTGTAATAAAGGGTGTCTCAAATGACCTGACATTTTAATTTATTAATAAAACGTATTATTTATTTGTAGAGTACGAATATTTTTATTTTAAGGGGCACCACTAGTGTGACTATCCAAAAAGGTGATTTTCGGGAATTTATTGAAAGAAAAGTATTGCATCGAATGTTTTGAAATTTTGAATATATATTTGTGTATAAATTGTGTATATATAGTAATTGTTTGTATTAAAATATTCAATTTCCAGGGACTAATACGCCGTCTTCCGAGTCTCCAAAAAAGTTCTCCCACTGCTGCAGTGATTACGGCCTTTAGAGTGCCTGAAATTAAAAAAAAAAGAAAGTCCGTCAAACTAGAAGGTATTGCCTATACAATGACATAGGATTGGGAAAAAAAAATTAAATTCACTAAAATAACGGCGTTTTAAAAAGAAGTTCCAAATTACGCTTAAAATTCTGATGGTTTTTTGTATGGCAAATTGACATTTTTATCCAATCGAAAAACTGGAAGGTTATTGTACAAAGAAACAAATACTAAACCCCATGTAGAGATTGACCGTTGGGCCCGGGACGGGCCTTCACAGTTAGTCTTTCTAGAATATTGGGCCGTGAGTATTTACCAATAAGGTGCCTTTGTAGAAATGACAAGAACGGCCCGATATCGGCCAACAGAGCCAACAATTATTGGGCCAATGATTTAATTCATTGTAGCGCCAATGTTCGTGATTGCACTTGGCCCTATGTGGGCCCTTTTAAACGGCCTATGTAGAAATTGAGCACTGGCTCTATGATGGGCCGTCGGTCTATCTAGAAGTTAGTCTATCTAGAATATTGGGCCGTGAGTTTATTTGGGTTTGTTTGGGTGCGTGATAAATATTCAACCTATATCGAGCCAAGATTGGCCCGAGATTGGTCCTTATGGATACATATTTCATGGAATAACCTTGAAATAAATTGTAATTTGCGTATATGACAGGTTTCAAAATTGGAATATTTTATTACTTATGTTGGTTATTTACAAATGCCAATAATAGGCCAAGACTTGATTACAAAAAGTGAACTACAAAATATAGACGATTAATATATGACGTACCAGTTATTTGCCTATTCTGGCACAATATACAGATAATGAATAACCCAAGGTTTGAATAAAATAAAAGCAGGTATGGTTTGTCCCACTTAGCCAATAAAGGCCTTAGATTAATTAAATATAATTTCCAGTATTTTAGCATTGCCAGTTTTAAAATTGGCAAATATGGTTCAACCATCACGGCCATTTATTGGTTTTAAACGATGGGCCGATATTGTGCCGGTTTTCAATTTATAACGGAACAATATTGGGTCAATGGAATTGTCAGTATTTTAGTATCCCCAGTTTTTAAATTGCAAATTTAGTTTAACTATCACGGCTGTTTATTAGTTTTTAAAGATGGGCCAGGACAGGCTTTAGGGATGGGCCGATTTTGTGCCAGTTTTCAGTTTAGAGCGGAATAGTCATGGGCCAATATTATTTCTCTTTTGTTGGCTTATACGATGGTCCCATCATCGGCCTGATCGTAACATTGGGCAACTCATGGCAACCTCTACATGGGACATACTAAAACAAAATTCAAGTCGATCGAATGATTCGTATTAGAGTTACAACTGCAGCAATTTTGAAAAATGTCGTTGTGAGAAAAACGTGTTTAAAGATAAGCTTACGCACGCTTCTGACCAACGAGCAGCTGCTTTTTAGAAAGCTGTAGTTCAAAAACTATTTGAGATCCACACTTGAAATTTTAGTATGTTATTCTTCAAGGTATAGACCAGCCATACTCAAAGTGTGCTCCGCGGAGCCGTGGGGCTCCGCCAGAGAAAAACGACTCCATATCTCGTAATAAATGAAAATAATTTAATCAATTTACAGTGGAATTAATACATTGTTATGTAAAGTACCCATTTTTGTCCAATTTTCGGCAAGAGTACGATATCAAGAGCGCCAAGATTTGACGGTGAATTTAGGGTTATCGAGTCAAAATAAAAAAAAAATATATGAAGAGTGGTAAAAGTTGATATTTCGCCTATTTTGCATTCAAATTAGAATTTTTCGATAGTTATCGAAAATTACGATTTTTACGATAACTTGGAAATTTATAGTTTCAACAGTGTTTTAGAAGCCAAAAATGTATTTAAAATACCACTACCATGTTTGCCTAGCTTATAAGTGCGACTAGACAGAGAGTAAAGTAGTACTTTTGATCGCTAGGAGACCGAAGAGGAATTCAAAGTATACGGTTCATCCGTCTTCGGACTTGTAAGGCTCTAAGTCTATATAAAATATATCGTTTAGTAATATGGTGCAGTAATTATATGGAACAATTCTTATTGTTATAAATAAACAGAGAATATGAATAAATAAAGGATTATCATGTTGGAATTTATGTTGAAAATCATATAAATACTACGTTCAGTGGTATTTATATGATACCACTAAACAAACCCAAACAAAGAAATACTTTTCGCAGCTCGCCCGGTCAACTTCCATTATTTACGATAAAATAAAGATATTGTACCTATGAGCCAACAACAATCGTTGAATTTTGGTGTATTTCAAATTACCGGTAAAAGCGCTCATAATTCCTTAAGGAAGCCCAAACGGCAAATTTTTTATTCATGAAATTCTCATTATTTTGGTTGAAATATCAAGAATCAACGGTCAAAACTTGTCGCCCGGATATCGTACCGTCCCCGATTTTCATTTTGAAAATAAACATTAAACCAGGTTTTGCTTATTTTAGGGCTCCGTAAAATATTTAGTATGTCAAAAGGGTTCCATCGCCAAAAAAGTTTGGGAACCGCTGGTATAGACTAATCGAAAAATGCAAAAAACAAATCGATTTTTTGAAACTGTCACAATAGCGGTGCGTTATACACACTTATAGTGTGTCACCTATAGTGCCACACCTATAGTGTCACAATATGAGATACCAACATGGAGGTTATGGGGGGAACACAATATCCGATAAATGGCATAACCGGCATGGACTTAGAAGACACGTTCTTTGAACAAGATGGCCATACTGCGGGCGAAACAATGCAGTTATCGCAGACGAAGTTTCATGGTCGTGTTATCTCGCGCCCTGGCGATGTGAATTGGCCACCATGATCGTGCAATTTGACTTCTTTCTTTGGAGTTTCCCGAAAGGAAATGTGAAGGAAGCAATTGGACGCACCATAAAGAACTTAGGCCACAGTAACGGATATAAAATCATGTGCGAATTTAACCATTTTTTTGTATGAAAAAGTGATTAACTCATAAAATGAATTACACATCTATTTAGTATGAATATCAAACTGTTAGAAAATATTTTTTTTTTTTTCGATATTTAGTGATATTTAGCATCGACAATTTTTGACCTAGAACAAAAAACCAAAATTCCCGGCAATCTACATTAGAATATCTAGAGAAAGACGTACGGAATTTCAAAAATATTGTTTTATTCAAAAGCTGTAGGTATTTGAACTTAAGAAATTAATTTTCAGTGAAAAATTTCGTTATAACTGCTCATAAAATGAGAAGTTTTCGATTAATCAGAAATTCCCTACGTACTTCTCTGCGAAATACAATGAGGAACATAACTTTTAAATTTGAAGTAAATCGAGTGAAAATTGTTGAAGTTATTTGTCACGCCAATTGGAAAAAAGCTGTTTCGAGAAGTTTCGAGTAGTCGGCCATTTTGTACATCGAAAAAAAATATATATATATTTTCTAACAGCTTGATATTCATACTAAATAGATGTGTAATTAATTTTATGAGTGAATCACTTTTTCATACGAAAAACAATTGTTAAATTGGCACATGATTTTATACCCGTTACTGTGGCCTGACGCCTTAATGGAATTTGTCCGCAATTATGCCAAAATGTTATTGAAAATTTCGTCGAAAGAGCGAACGTTTGCAAAGAGGAACGGATATTTATCGGATTTTGTGTCCCACACATAACCTCCATGTTTGTACCTTACATTAAAATAATAATATTCGTACTTTTAAAATAAATAATACGTTTTATTAATAAATTAAAATGTCAGGTCACGTTGAGCCACCCTATACAATATAGTAAATACCTCCTGGACGCTAATATATCACGGATCCGTACGAACGACTGATTTTGATCTTAAAATATTATTTTAATGTATAAATATGACGATCACTGGGACTCTGACGACTACTGGGCCGACCACCTTATCGACGATCTCTCTTTTCGGCATTCTACCTTTCTGTTAATGTTTCTCGGTGTATATATTTATATATATTAGGGTGATTCGTTTCAGGGCAACTTTTTTTTGACCTATCGTACCCGAAAACCTTTAGTTGGTACCCAAAAACGAACTTTCGTCAAAGGGGGGTGTTGTCAAAAAATATTTAGAGGTCACGAATCAAAATTGAAGGTTTCCCATTTGATTAACATTGAAAAAAATGTTTTTCCCATTATTAGTGTTACCATTCCGCGAATTTTGACATCGCGATATTTTCCAAGTGGGTTCTCATAGGAAATATGATACTCCACAATAGAGTTCATTGAGCCATGGCCGTAAATTCAACCGTTTCAGCGACATCATTATTTCAAGTGAATATTGTGCGAAAATATCTATTCAAACGGCTGTAACGCCTAAGCTATTAGATATATCGAAAAAAATTCAGACGGGAACATTGTAGAGAAACTAATTTTCTACAAAAAAGTCTTATAAGCTGAGTCCGAAAATTCAACTCTTTCTCAGCTATAGGTGGATGAAGTAAAATAAATAGATTTTTTTGTTTAAAAAAAATCTATTTATAAATAGATAATATAGTAATAGAAATATAGGAAATATAGATAATAGAAATATAGTAAAATAAATAGATTTTTTTTAACAAAAATTATCTATTATAAATAGATTTTTTTTTAACAAAAAATATCTATTTATTTTACTTCATCCACCTACAGCTCAGAAAGAGTTGAATTTACGGGCTCGGCTTATAAGACTTTTTTGTAGCAAATTACTTTCTCTACATAGTTCTCATTTGAATTTTTTTCGATATATCTAATAGCTTAGGCGTTACAGCCGTTTGAATAGATATTTTCATACAATATTCACTTGAAATAATGATACCGCTGAAACGGTTGAATTTACGGACATGGCTCAGTGAACTTTATTGTAAAGTATAATATTTCCTATGAGAACCCACTTGGAAAATATCGCGATATCAAAATTCGCGGAATGGTAACACTAATAATGAGAAAAACTCTTTTTCCAATGTTAATCAAATGGCAAACCTTCAATTTTGATTCGCGACCTCTAAATATTTTTTGACAACAACCCCCTTTCACGAAACTTCGTTTTTGGGTACCAACTAAAGGTTTTCGGGCACGACGGGTCAAAAAAAAGATACCCTGAAACGAATCACCCTAATATATATATATATATATATATATATATATATATATATATATATATATATATATATATATATACACACATATATACATATATATATAGTACCTACAGTATATATATAGTACCAACATTGAAGCCTTGTTAGGTTCGCTGACTCAATATATTACGGCCGCAGGATAATGTTGCATACTTTCATTGCAGCTCCGAGCAGGTTCAATGACAATCAATTTGAAATTGCATTTGAAGCGAACCCAAAGCCCGTCCCTGAAAGTCGTGAGAGACGGCAATAAATTTTGAACGCTTGCTTTCTCAGATCGTCAACTTATTACCCGTCTGAGACTCGTTCCTCACTGCCCATAATTCTTTTCCCCTGTACACGAGGTCGTGCACTGCCGCCTGCTCATTCGTGACTTAACGACGAAACTCGTATTCTTCGTTGGCGAACGGTCATCGTTGGGCACGAGACGAGGGAGCATAAACAATTTACTTCGAACGAAAGGGGAGTAAAAGAAACGAGGTTCAATGTAGGCTTGTGTCAGCATTCTTCTCTATTTCTGAGGAAAGAGTAGAATTTCCACGATAGTATGCTTGCGTTCAAAATCGGCCAGGTAACTAAATTAGTGTCACGTTAAAATCACGACCTTTTTTTAATATTCCATCGAGTCTCACCTCCGCGCCGAAGTCGAGGAGAACAACTGTTGGCGCTGGCTACTCTCGCGTTATCGTTTCTCGCGTTGTAAGGGCAGAAACGTTCCATTTTGTACGGAGCACACGAGACATTATCAATGTGCAATGGCTTTATGGCGGTACCAGCGAGTGTGCGTTGGCGTCAATTGTCGAGATTACGCTTCAGCCTTGGCTCCGGAGCCACCTTCGGGCTTTCGGATGGCTACACAAGCGAACTGCAGAGTGAGCGGCGACACCGACTTGTCCACTACCACCGCATCCGCTATTTGTTGAAAAATCATTTCCCTCTAGCTTAAGGCGGGAGCCTGAATTCGAAGGTCCAAAAAAGCGTTTTTTCGGGAATTTATTTAGAAGAAAAAAAAACAAGTGCGCCCAATAAACATTAAAGTATCTTTTTATGTATATTTAAAATGTATAAACAAAATTCAACATGAAACAATAAAGGACTGCAGATTTATCAGCCTATTCCATGGGCGTCTTGCCACTGCAGTCCCCAATCAGCGGGAAAGATGCAGCTCGTAATTCTTGGTTGAAACAAATAAACCAATAATATATTCTATTGTCATATATTTTTCTTCTGGGGGAACTAAAACTGGGTAAAAAGCTGAAAAAATCGTGAAATTATAACCTCTCTCAGGTTTAACGGGTTCTACGCAGCTAGAAATATAAAAAAAAATATTTTTTTATTGCATTTTCAGAATGTACACATATGTGAGTATATTCCCTGAAAAGTTCAAATCGATCCAGCGAATATTCTCGGAAATACACACATATTTGTAAAGACACTCGGAGCGCGTCTCCGAGCGTCCGAGAAACTTCAAACGCGTTTTTCTCAAAACGGTGTTTTCAAAGTCGGTGAGCACGATTTCTCAAAAAAGGCTCAACCGATCGGTCTGCAATTCTAACACAACCTTGTCAGATATATTCTTCAGGTATTGATCGAAGGAATAAGATTTCCGATAATTATTTCTATTTTTTTCAACGATTGAACGAAAAAAATTTGGTCGAAATTCGAAATTGTTTCTGTCCGGAGCCACCATATTGTCAAAAATTAAAATTTCGATTATTCCTACGATCAATACCTGGATTCATCTATCCGCTAAAAGAATCTTTTTGGTTTTTTCATTTTAGATAATCCAAACCGGAGATACTTTGCTCACCGCCGGATACTTTTTTTTCGGGAACCTCCAGGAGACTTCCGACAGGAGCAATGTTAATGAATATTTTTGAATATAAAAAATGCCAATCTGAAGCTAAAAGATGCCACTACACTGCCTAATAGTTTTCGTTTTGCCCAAATGAAATCCTTTTCCAGACAAAATGCGCGAATAAACAACTTTTTTGGCCTTGCAACTGTGTATACGCCTTAAAGAAGAAAAAAATTGTTAAAAAAAATACTTTAACGTGATATAAAAATTATTTAAGAAGACTTTTTCAATGACTCTTTTAATTCACTTTGAAGAGATTTTCATACTGAAGGAAATAAACTTTGGTTCGATTCAATAGGTCGTTTAGTTTTTTTGCTATCACGCCCGCCAATTTGGAAAAATCGTGAAAATGAATACTGGAGAAAACGCGCTTCAAAGTTTTCAATAGGAGGAAATATCAATATCAAATATCAATCGCTTCTCTGCTTTTGGCCTTGTATCTTCGAAAATATTTACAATTGGCCTCTGTAACTTTGTAAATATATTCTTGGATAGTTTATCTATCCATTTCAGCAATGAAAAAAAAAAACAATTTTTCGGACCTTCTAATTCAGGCTCCCGCCTCAAGGTATTCCTTTCTCGAACCCGAATATTCAACAACTAACTGATTTTCGCCTATAATCAAGTAAAATTTCCAGCCAAGTTACCGAACTTTTAACCAAAAATTATTAGTCTAAAAATCATCTCATTTATACGGCGCTTTATGGAAGTGACACGCTGGGCACATTTCTTTCTAATAATTTATATACTCAACAACTCTAGATGCCTGCTGTAAACTGACCAGGCATGTAAAAAGATCTAAAGATTCCGTAACGACAATAAAAACAGGGGGTCACCGAATGTTTAAAGAAGACCTCAATGATAAAACTTGAAAAAATGTGATTAGCAGTAGAATTTTCGTAGCCGTGACGTTGCAGAGAAAATAGAAAATGTCCAAATCTACTAAATTTAGGCGGCATTCTTTCCAGTTTATCGTCGGGTATAATAGTTGATTGTACCTTATGCTTTATTGCGGGCAGGGTAGGGGTTTGCACTTTTGAAAAATCAATTTTTTTGTCTTTCCTTATAGTTAAACATTTCAAGAATATAATCCCAAAATTTCAAGTCAATCAGAGAAAAACTCTCGAAGTTATTGACTATCCAGTCCCGCCCCTCTGACACTGTAGCTCCGACTTCTCTAAACTTCAAACGCGTTTTTCTCGAAACAATTTTTCAAAGTCCGTGTTCACTGCCATTTGAAAACTACATGACCGATTTATTTCAAACTTGGTACACACTTTCTACATATAAAATACCTCCCCCAACGGTTAGTATGAGATTTTTTTTACATTGAGGGGGTTTTCCACCCCCAAAATGGCGGAATTTTTTTGTGAAAAATAGCACTTTTCACATTACATAACCACCAAAAATTTAGGAACAAAAAAAAAATTATCAAAGACCGTTGGGGGAGGATTTGATGATACTTTGACTAAATTTTAATGGTGCTTGATTTCAGATAATTTCTAGCTGAGATACAGAGAACACCGCAAAGCGTGTTTTTCCAAATTTCACGAAATGTTCTTGAAATGACACTTAACACTGTACAAAAGGTTTCAATAAAATTACTCTATTCATATAGGCGAAAAAAAATTCGCAAAAAAGTGTTTTTTTTTCACGCTGAAACCCCTACCCTCCCCTTAATCTCCACTGCAATTTACCGATGATTCAGAAGGGCCCTGACAGTGCCCCCCAAAAATACGGCCCTTCGCGGAAGGAGCACCTTGAAGCCTCCACAGGCAATAGCCCCGATTGGCGCGAATTTGAGGAAAAATATCAACGGTACACTTTTTCGAGGGGTCAATGAAAAAAAAACAGGCTTTATTGGTTTCTCAATGACGACAAGAAATGGCGATTAGTGATTTTCAGGCTCATCACGAATCGTGTCTGTTTGAAATGATGATGTGCTAGGGAAAGATTCTGCGTTTGGTTCCATTTAGATGTAGTGTTGGACGTATCCGGTGGCGTAAAGGGGTGACGAGTAGGTCGACACAAGGAGGGGTGAGTTTGCCAGCGAATTCCTCAAGTATTCTTGGCTACGTTCGATGTTGTGGTTGATGTGAGCTGCGGCATGTTCAGCCTTAGCGTAAGAGACTTCGGGGGTGTCGACGACGCGTCCATCCAGTCCAATGGGCGCACCACCAGCCGTGTATTTGGTAAGTGGCAGTGAAGCGGCTGCCACCGGGGCGCTGAAACTCGTAGCTACCAGAGGAGCAGCTGCGACCACGGGTGAAGCCTCGTAAGCGACGTAGTCGGCCGATTTAACGGACTCTCTGGCCAGGTTGAGCTTCTCGTTGAGATGAGCCGCGGCATGCTCGGCCTTGGCGTAGCTCACTTCCGGTGTGTCGACCACCTTGCCGTCCAGACCAATCGGAGCACCGGGCACGAGCTTCGCGTAGGTCAAGGGTGTTGCATACGCCAATGGAGAGGTGGCGTAAACAAGTGGAGACGCCAGTAGACCCGGCTTGGCCAAACCCACCGCTACAAGGGCCGATAGAACGATCTGAAAAAGGTATATCCGTAAAAGGAGGTCCGTTTATTATGCTTGCTTTTCCTTTTTGTCCTATTTCCTTATCAACTTTTATAGTGGCCGAGTGTGGGAAGCCTCGAAACTTCCAGAACTCTCAAGCTCCTTGGAGCTACTTGAGCCACAAACGACGACTTGCAGATGACGATTGGTTATCTAGCAATACGTTTATGGCGTTGCTGAGCGGAAAAAAGATATTGGATGTAGCCACTTTATTAATCCGATTTTCTTCATACTGTTTTGAGGAGGTTGCTCAGCTATCGCGAAATAGTAAGAATTTGCTGAAATTTATTGAGGATATTTGCGAACAGGTGTTACGATTCCGTGTAAAATTGCAAGTACTTCGTCTGCGTGATTGCTGAGCAATTAATGATTGAAGTTAGGCTTTTATATATGGGCGACATAGCAAAAGCTTCATGAGAACTCTAATACGACTGTCGTTCATTATAAAAATAGTAAGAATTAAATGAAAATAGGCGGAAAAAATTCTTGAGATTTTTATGAATAATTTCAACGAAGAGTACACCGGTTTGTCTATCTCGTTACCGAGATATTCGTGAAATAAAACCAAAAATTTCAGCTGATTCGCGTAAAAGGATGAAGCGCCCTACGGCACCTGGAAACGCTGCTGTCAAGTCGGCCATTTTGAATAGGCGCCAACATTTGAAACGCACAAAGTATTGCTTCCTTGCTATACATTTCTTACCGTGGTTTCATAAAGAGTATTTAAATATTTTGAATTATTCTTTACAGAAGCTGCAGTGCATGTGTTTCGACATAACCTTCAAATCAATCACTTTCAATCAAATCAACTAATTTTTTACGCCGCTTTCCAAGTTGTACTGGCTACAACCGTCAATTGTACTGTTTTTCGGCTTGCATTTTTCCCTACCATCTTTTCATTTTCGCCGAACAAAAAAACGGAATTCGCAAAGGATGTTTGACAGCTACGCGTTCACGATGTGGCGTTGGTATCTGAACTCAGTGATACCAGTTACTACGAACTGAATTGCGCGTTTGCCACATTTCAACTTGCTCAATAACGTATTCGCGATGTAAATAAACAAAAAAGATTAACAACACTTCTAAACAGTCAATTATATGCATTCCACATATTTATGAGCCGAAATTTATTTATTTTACGTAACCGAAAATGTGATTATTCGGGGTTGGCAGCCGTTATAGGCTTAAGCATATGCAGTGTTTAAGGATATGCGTTCCCCTATTGCCGCCTGCTCCGCAAAGACCCTGAGCAGCCTCCTTAAGAATCTCAAAACTGTGAACATTATCGAGCATCGATGTTATCATAATTTTTGGCTTTTGATGTAGGGAGAGTTAAAAAAATTGTGTGGAAATCGATAAAATGTTGCTAAATCCCACGTTCACTTTTGATATACCTAGAATGCGGGTTTTGCGTTTGTTTTTACTTACGAAGATTTTCATGGTGATAGGATTGCGAACTCTAGCTATCGTTTAGCGCTGCTGCTGCTGATGAACAGTACTCGCCAGAACAACTGTTGAGATTGCGTGTGGACCAAACTTATCACCGTGCCTTTATATATCCCATTCGAGACGCGCATACTTGGACTCGGTGTTTTATTTTTCTTTCTTTTTTTTACATCTTCGACCGGCATTTGTCTGCATCGGAACGTGAGCGATTCGAGAAATACACGTACGGCCCACATGCATGAACGACGAACCACGCCCAGCCCAATAAACCAGGCACACACTCGACATTGACCATTCTATCGCTCGGGGCAAATTTCTACTCAGTTCGTCGTGGTTACCCGTTTTTTTTGTCTCCACATAAGGAAACCGAATGAAGAATGTCCTAGTCCTGACGATTTGTGTTCTTTTAAAGTCCTTTGATGAGAAGCTCGTTTGTCAAAATCCACATTAGGGACTGCTCATCATGGAAAAAGTTCGAATTTTGTATAAAAAGTTAAGATCTTTGGGCTTCAACCGTAGGCATTTGTTTTCGATACTCATCACAAGTTGAGAAAGTGATTGACATTTTTGTAAGTAACTAACCATCCGCCGACAATAATCCGTATTATAAAAAGAAAAGAAAGAAAAGAAAAAAGGAACTTTTTTATTAAATGGCTTTATAATTTGGGGTCTTAACTTTAATTGCACCACAAATTGTGTAGAATTTCCTAAAATTGACCGAGCGGTGACGATTTTTGTGAAGGGTTGGATCGTCCACTGTGTTACGGCGAACCACCTGGCTGCGACCCTTTTTTACCCTTTTTTATTTTATTTTTGTAATTTTTATATTTGATCATTTTATCACCTTTAAAAAAATTCATGAAAAATGACTCATTTTCGGGCGTCTACAGGGATTTTCCCCCTTAAATTGTGACGGCACGATAATTGGAGAGTACTCCGAAATTTAAGTCGAACTGTCAAAGACAGCTAATTTGGCTTTTTTTTACTTTATCGAATTTCACACTATGGCACAAGTGAATAAATGACGAAACGTTTCATCAGAGCAATAATTAAGATTGAAGTAGATCAAGAAATAAGGCGCCGTGCTTAAACGTGAGCAATCTTATTTGTGAAAACGGTAGTTTTGTTCGGCATATGGTTGCTATTAAATTGTGACGGCACGATTATTGAAGAGTGCTCCGAAATTTTCGTCGAATTGTCAAAGGCGGCTAATTTGGCTTTTCTTCACTTTATCGAATGTTACACTACGGCACACATCGTTGCTATTAAGGTTGTTATGGGCTTCAGCCGTACGAAGGGAGCGCCCTATGCTTATGCACGGAGCCGATTGACTATTACCAACTGTTAGCTTTCAACTAATCGTCATATTAAACGTACGTTTTCGAACTATTTTTCTACACCTATTTGGAAAAATCTGCATTTTTGAACATTTGGCGATTACATTAAGTGTTCTCATTACTTTGTATAATTATTTGCTATGATTTTTTCTCGCTCAATTAACGCGAAGCGAATTGGCAACGTCGTAAATCGTGGTATATCATAATGCCCCAGGTTGGCAGAAGTGTCGCGAAGTTAGAGACATGTGCGCCCCGTTCGTAACCTCAATATCGGCCCAAGGAGCTGTCAAAAATAAATCACGGTCTGGGTAAAAAAATTCCGCTGTAAAGAAAAAGTGTGTTCTAAAGCTGTCTATAATCTCGAAGAAATCAGAACTTGAAGAATTTTCCGATATTCTATTTAAAAAAAAAACATTATGTATGAAAAAAAAATCCGCGTTATTTTGTGTTTGCCTAGAAGTATCTAGAAATGTATAATTTCTGAACATAGTTATCAAATTAATATTAAGGGATTATTACTAATTAAGAGAATAAGTCCCAATAATATTCGTTGTTAATTATTCTGACCGAGTAGTTTGAGGTTCCCGGGTATAATTACCGAATACCGATAAGATAGGTAGCATTTGTGCTGTCTACGGTGCCATGCTTGCACAGTATAATATTTTGTGTGCTTGATTTTCGCACAAATTCACTATCAAAGACATTAAGGGGAGGTACCTGAGTAAACGGCGAGAAAAACAGGTAAACTTCGTGAATTTTTATCTCAAAAACTAATGTTTCGATTGGATCCGGGTTTTTTTAAATTAGAAAATATGTACATTGAGAAAAGTTTAGGAATTTTTAAAAATATTTCGTTGACTGAAGCGATTCAAACGCGATTATCTCGAAACATAGTTTTCAAAGTCATAGTTTTCGAGAGGTATCTCGAAAACGGCTTGTCCGATTTTGTCCAAATTTGGATACAATATTCTTCGATAGTTTTTCTCGTTCGCCACGTAGGATTTTTTTGAAATTTTCATTTTTGACGGAATTGCGACTGTTTTAATTTAACATTCGTTTTTCGTTTGCAATTTCCGACGATTTTGGATTGCATACACATTGCATAAAAAAGCAATGGTTTAATCAAATGAAAAACCCCTACGTGGCAAACGAGAAAAACTATCGTAGAATATTGTATCCAAATTTGGACAAAATCGGACAAGCCGTTTTCGAGATACATCTGACACAGACTTTGAAAACTATGTTTCGAGATAATCGCGTTTGAATTGCTTCCAGTCAACGAAATTATTTTTAAAAATTCCTAAACATACTTCAATGTACATATTTTCCAATAAAAAAACCTGGATCCAATCGAAACATTAGTTTTTGAGAAAAGAATTCCCGAAGTTTACTTTCTCGCCGTTTACTCAGGTACCTCCCCTTAATAATTTTATAACGGTACTGTGAATCCTCATTATCATGGTACCAAGGGTTAGTCCGATAATTAGTCGAACCGTACCTATTTTTTCAGCTGCGTGGAAACATTCACTTAGCAGATATTAATGATGAACTGAAAAATGATCGGGAGTTTTCCATAAGCGTAATGTAATTAGCCCACGAAATACGTCGATTTTCCGATTTTTTTTTTGAAAAAAAAAAAAAACGGTACCGCGGAACGTATGCAAGCTGCACAGCATCAACAAAGAGGTTATAAAGGACCAGACAAAATTTCAGCTCGGTGGTAACATGTTGACTTAACGCCCATAACAACCTTAAATTGTGACGGCACGATTATTGAACAGTGCTCCGAAATTGACGTCGAACTGTCAATCGCAGCTAATTTGGCTTTTTTTACTTCATCGAATGTCACACGACGGCACAAGTGAATAAATGACGAAACGTTCAGTCAGAGCAATAATTGAGATTGAAATAGATCAAGAACCAAGGCAACGTTCTTAAACGTGGGCAAACTTATGCTAAATTATACCCAAGAATATAAGCTCAAACTATTATTCAAGGTTCCGAAAAGCAACACGCTTTGCCATCGTCACGTTCGATCGAGACGCGTGGTATTGTGAGATTGGTATCGGAACGTTATAAATTCTGGTGAGTCGAAGAATCGTGATAAAACCGGACCACCCACAAGGACCTCGTCGGCGCTCCGGTCTCGTTGACCCTGACGGTCCCAAGGTTCCTTTAAAACAGGGCTATTTCGTACGCGTACACACCACACCCGCGTCATAAATGAAAACAGGGGATCAGGTATCTCGTACGATAAAATTGTCGCGCAACTTGAGCAAGCAAACGATAATAGCTGTCGTATTTTTTTTCAACAGGATTCACGCGTCGCCGGATGCGTGAGGCTTCAATCGTTCACACCTGGACCCAGAAAGACCTCACGCTTGCGAACCTTCGCGTCGAATCGCGGGGGTTGTACGCCTTTTAGTTCGATAACAAGCGATGTATGATTGCAGCTCGTGTACACAGCGATAACGAATCTACACTGCAAAAACTAGGCGTGTTTGACGTGTGTTCGAAGTGTGTAGAAGTAACACAACATAAAGGCTAGACACGCGTTGCCATGTTGATTCTACACAGTTATGCATTTGGTAACACGTAATGCGTTACAATTACACACGTAATGCGTTAAAATTACACACGTGAGTGTTCAATCTTTACGCATTAAGGAGGTACGGTGATGACCATGCTAGTAAACTTAGAGTCTATTTCACGCCGCAATACCACCACGTTTTAGATTTATGTATATGGCCTATTTTTCGAGAAATATTTTTTAAGTATTGAATTTCGAGTTTCCTATTATTTTTATAATACGGAAACAACCTTAATAATCTACTACTCGACTTCAGTAGTACGCCATATCGTTGACGTTTAGCATCGTCGCATTTTCGGTGGCTGTCATCGGTTCCACGCGCCCGGCTTATTATTTTTTGTAGCCGGTTAATATGGAGAATGAAAATACTGTGGAAGTTTATCAAAAGAGTAACGGGATTGTACCTGAAGTCCAGTTTAGAGACAAATGTAGATTCCGAAGGACAAGAATTAGAAAATGAAAAGATAATATTGCGATTGCAAATAAAAAACGTCGCGTTGAAGTTAACCTCAATGTCCAATTTCCAATCTGTCCAAAGTCAAAACATATTTCATCGATTGTTATGTTATTTTTCCCTTTTCCGATTTTCACAATATTTGCAGGTATAAAAAGGAACGTTTATTTTATATGACGGTTCTGCCATGCTGAATTTATATATAGATGCGTTGTATAGGTTCATGTCGCCAGAAAAATTGAGATGCCTTTGCTGTACGTAAAAGAACTTCAAGTAAATATCGGCGAGTGACACCTCTCATACATATGACAGAGTTATATATAAGTACTGTTGAGTTCAGTTCGATAAATGCGTATATTTTGACGATGAAAAGCTTTTGTTATTCAATTTATTATTCCGACGCATCCCATGTATATGCAGTACTGCAAAAATAAGTGTGTTGTCTCTACACAATTTGAGTGTGTAAACAGGCTGTAGACACTTTTCACACGTTTTACCGTGTGCAAGAAAATAACACACGTAAGTGTGTTGTTTGAACGGATCCATTCGTGTTACTTTTACACCGTTATTTTTCACACACGTTGAAACGTGTGAAAAGTGTCTCCAGCCATTGACACACCTAAAGTGTGTAAATGCAACACATTTGTTTGTGCAGTGTACGTAGTCACGTGGCTCGGCGAGATGCGGTCGTTTTACAACAGGCTCGCCTTGTCACGAAGTTACAACGAAAAATCCGCAGCCACCGTGAGGGATCTCGTGTTTGTAACCACGTGTGTCTTGAGAGAGGAAACCGTATACGCGACCTATTTGCGGATCGATACAGGATCTATTTTCTTTTTTTTTCTAAGATGACCCTGTCCACGATATCGCCCTTATGGACGAGTTTTTCTACCGTACCGTCAGGATTTCTATTATACAACGAGCGGTGTCGATTCGCGATATCTTGGTAAGCGAGAATCACTATAAAAGCTCCGGGAGAATCTTCCGTTGATGCAGATCGATCGTGATAATCGATAGATTGCAATCGCAAGAGTTTGGCGACATTTGGGGTGTAAAGTAGCGAAATAGGACGACGAGGAAGAGGGAAAAGGAAGCATAATGAAGACACGCGTCCTGTTGGCACTGTTCGTTTCGTTGGGTTCGACATTGGCGAAACCAACGACTCTTCTCGGTGTTCCAACGTTGAGTTACGCGACTCTCGTATCAGGAGCACCAGTCGGTCCTGATGGAAGAGTAGTCGACACCCCGGAAGTCACCATTGCCAAAGTCCAACACGCCGCGGCGCAATTCAACGAGCGTTCGAATTTGGCTAACGAGGCAGTGAAATCCGGAGAGATCGAGATATCTCGCGTCCTGGTGCCCCAAGGGGGTTTGCCGATCTTGAGAGCTCTCACATCGGAGGATCTCGCTGGGGCGGGCTTGACCTTCGCCGGTACACCGTTGACCCTCGCTTCACTCGTTACCGATTCACCTGCACCGGCACCCGTTGGCGCCGATGGCCGCGTCGTCGACACTCCCGCCGTTGCCCAAGCCAAGGCCGAACACGCCGCCGCCCACTTTAACGAAAAATTCAATCTCTCCAACGAGGCTGTCAGAAATACCGGATTGATCACAATCGCTGCTCCATCCGCACTTGCCTTGCGCTTGTAAACAAACATTATTTCTCTTCGTCCGACCCTTTATCTCGCATTATCGATGTATCCATCGTCGAGAATGATACAGCTACAAATTCGTAGCGTGTCATACGCTACACCACCTTTCTCTCTTTATCTTTCTGTAACTTTGGTTGTCATGTTGTATTGAACCGGTCGCTTTCGAACAATAAATGAATGTTAACAGGATTAATTTTCTACGGAAATTTATTTCTGCAAGCCGAATTCAATTGGGCGATTTTATTGCCCAGTTTTCAAGTATGGTTGAACATTAATCACTACAACTTATGTAAACACGTTCTTTTATGTAGCACATGGTGTACCATACGCTACACCTTTCTTTGTTCACGTCACCCTTTGCTGCTTTCATTAATTCACCTCGAAATTCTTGGACCAAATGTATGTTCACCGTTTGGCACTGCAATGGCATTTTGTTTGTGGAGTAGAAAGTGTCACCGGATTCCATCAATGTCTCCCTCTATTAAGACCATTTGGAAGGTAAAAAATAAGGGTATTTTCGTGATTTTTTTTCATGTAAAGAATATTCATGGACATTTGTAACTTTGTGTGTTTTTTATTTGCTATTTTAAGTCTGCAAAAATATTATATTATTATTTTTTTAAATGCAAATTGCCAGTCGTATACATCGATGATCAGAGGAAGTCGCTCAAAAAGTGTCCGCACTGCTGGAGTTCTGCGTTGGGCTGTAATTGTCCGAAACAAAAAAATCAAAATGGTTCTTAGAGGTAACACCCATTCGCTGTCGATGAAGCAGGATTTTGGAAATATATGCAAAATTCACGAAATAGTAGCTTAATGAAGTCAATCTTGTGACTCTTCATGAAATTTTTGCTTTATTTAAGGGCAAAAGTACGTTTTATTTTTTGAATTTAAATATTATTTAGGTTTACCGATAAACTGATGGTACAAGGAAGATGTGTGACCAATTTCATCAAAATCGGTTGCATAGTTTTTGAGTGATCACTCCAGAAGTTGGGAAAAATACAGTTTTGAGAAAAACGCGCTCAAAGTTTCAACAAGGGAAAACTTAATTATTTTTATGTCTCACGTATACTGAATCACTAGAATCTATTTCCATTGAGGGAAAGATCTGGAAAACACAGACTAATTTATTTACTTATCCTACACAGTCAGATAAAGTTTATGAATGGGAAATATCAGCGAAGTCTTCAGAAGAAATAATTTTCCCTATGATGAGTATTGAGCGGAAATTAGTTGCTGTAAAAATGTCGAGAAAACCGGTTGGGACTGTTCACACTTATGCGCTAGCATTATTCCATGTATGAGTGAAACCACGAGTAATTGTTTGTATCTATGTAAAAGGTTTCTTTTATTTGATAAATAAATACAGTCTGATGTTTGTCTGCATATTTGTGTTCATCGTTGATTTTTTATTTGCTAATGCCCTTACGCTTTTTCCCAATTTGCGTTCGATAATATTATTCGATCGATGTATATACTCGATTTGAATAATTGAAATACCATCAAACATGTAGCCTAAGCTATTTATACTGGTTTATCGCTATAATAGTCAGATCTGGGCCTATTGTGGAAATCCCTACTTGTTTATCCCTATATTGGCCAAGTCTGGGCCTATTGTGGAAATTCCTACAGGTTTGTCCCTATAATGGTCAAGTCGGGTCCTATTGTGGAAAGCCCTACAGGTTTATCCCCATAATGGCCAAGTCGGGGCCTATTGTGGAAATCCCTACAAGTTTATCCCGATAATAGCCAAGTCTGGGCCCATTGTGGAAATCCCTACTAGGGAAAGCACTAGGGAAGCCCTGAAAGGCCCTTATTTTTATTAGGGATGCCCTATCAGTTTTCCGCACGGGACCGGCTAATCCGCGATTCCAGCGCCATGCAGGATTCCTTCGGTTTCCTCGTAAAAACGATTTTCTTGCTGCTGCTGCTCTCAACGGGCTTTCCGAACCGAAATTCGATAAACCGATAGGTCAACAGCGGATTCCAACACGCTTCATCAGAGCTCGCACTAAAAAGTTGTTTGGCACTGGCACTCTGGCTTCCGTTATTTTCAGTATTACGATTAATATGTGGGTTTCCAAAAAATGTTCTCTTCCGTGAAGGTCCCTTAGGACCTTCATGAGAACCTTTCGGGACGCGGACATTTTGATAAGCACTAAGTTCACAACTGGCCCAAGGTAAATTTTGAAGTACCTGCGACGCTGCGTATCGACAACAAAACATAAAATATCGGAGCAGGACGAAATATAGAAGGGCGCATGTACCGCCGTCCGCGGCCGCATACTTGCGTCTACTGAGCACCAACGCTTCTGGAGTTTTTCCGCAAAAACTCAGGCAATTCTTGGAATTTTGCTTTAAAAATTCGACACAATATTCTCAAGACATTGATCTATCGATTTATGGAAAGAAAAAAACATCGATTTTTTTCAAACTTGTAAATGGTCTTCCCCCCTTAACTGATCAAACAATAGTTTACACTCAACGATAGTAGTATGGAAAAATTCCAGAATGTCCGATAGATTGGAAAAACGTTATCGTGCATTTTTGAACTAATTATTCATACGCGCGGCAACTGTATTACGTAACTTCGACTGGGCCCTTTTTGCGTCGCATGAGTATGAGAAGACGTAGATTGATGGAGTGGACGGATCGCTGAGATAGTTATTTTGGATCACGCAACAGTTAGGCGTTATGTCAGAAAATGTCTGTGTTCCGTAGCCTATGCTAACTAGCCATTAGCGAAGAAAAAATATTCAATTTCCATCCACGTGAACCGTGAAGAATCGAAGTTTTAGTGAGCTCGAGATTGCCCAGCATGAGTTATCCGACTGGATTACGAAACTCGATGTGTACTAGATCAATGGACAGCTGTTACTCTTGCAGGTTAGGCGCAGTCCCTACATACCTGCTACGCTTCAAACTGCGTAAGGTTCCCTTACGGGCATTCACTTATGGAGCACATAAACTGATGCAACCGAAACATTCCCAATGACAGGGACAACCGATTCGATAACCTTAGCGACTGGAGCCTTCAATACCACCCAATTCCTCCTCTTCCTTTCTCTCTTCAACGAGAGACAGCAACAAAATCTCGCCACACCTCCAACTCCAGACGAACCAGATGACGAAAAGTGACTAGAAGCCGCATTAGAATTGCAGTGAACGGTATATGGGCCCCCATACCACTGGTCTGGGGTATATATATGGCCGAAATGAAATGGACTAGTCACACAATCGACACACTCAGCGAGTACTGAACGGTCCAGCAGCGCTAAGAAAATAATTGTCGTCATGAAGTTCTTCGTAAGTTGAATAAATCAAATGCAGTAAGCTCTATGATGAAACTCGAGAAGAAAATTATCAGAAAATTGGAAACTGTTGACAATTGACCGTTTTTATCCGTTGTTTTGCAGATCGTATTGTCGGCAGTAGCAGCCGTGGCTCTTGCCAAGCCGAGTTATGTTCTGTTGGAGTCTAGCCACGACGTAGCGCATATCGCATCGCCATTGGCCTACGCGAGTCCCGTCCATGTGAAACTCGTGCCCGGTGCCCCGATCGGTCATGACGGGCGAGTCGTCGATACTCCGGAAGTTGCTCACGAAAAGGCCCAGCATCAAGCCGCCCACATCAACGAGAAGGTCGCTCTCGCCCACGAAGCCGTCAAATCTGCAGATGTCGTTGCCTACTCGAGCTTGCCGGTCGCCAGTTATCAGGCGGCGTTTCCGGTTCCCGCCGCTGTCGCACCCGTAGCCTATGCCAAGCTTGTGCCAGGCGCACCACTCGGCCTGGATGGACGCGTCGTTGACACCCCTGAGGTTGCTCACCTCAAAGCTGAACACGTTGCTGCTCACATCAACCAGAAGGTCGCTCTCGCCCATGAGGAAGCCAAATCCTCGGACTACGTTGCACCTCATGTGCAGGTCGTTTCCTCTTACGCCCCTGTTTATCAGAAGACACTCGCTCCCCTTGTCAGCGTTTGGTAATTCCTTCAACCGAACCCGCTCTATCGATTCGCATAGAGTACTCCTGCCATCATACTCTTAACATTCTGACAATGTACAACTCTTTTAAGATATTAAATTGATTTAAAATGATATGAAATTCAACATTCAAATCGTTCAAAGCAGGACTTACTATCAGTCAACATTATTCTTCAAACTCTGTGAATGGATTTAGACCGACACTCTTGAAGACACTGCCAAAACCAGGGTCGTTGCTACTCGCCAACCTTTTCTACATATGCTCAATATGTGAAATCAACCTCGGGTGTTTGTAATAGAAGCAACGATAGCTCTGTCATTGTTTTTGTACGTCGTAAAAGGATTGAACTTGCAAGGCAGGGCCTTTTTTGCAGTAGCATTCGCGCCTATCGTTCTGCGTAAACCACCGGGGACAAAAAGTCACACGTTTACGCCGTGATCTTGAGGCATCCGTATATAACGATCGTTACCAGTTACCAGAGTTACCAGAGTTCCATGGCACTTCTCTCCTCATGTACTAGCAAGTGTATATTTCAATAAAGGCAACCCGATAATTGCGCCTTCATCTCACGTGGAGAAATTCATTACCCGAGGCACACTGTTTTCAACCCGAAACACCACTAACAAAGAGAAGTTGTAAAATTTCCCCACGGGGAACCTTGCTTGACCACAATTTAAGGCCGACTCCACGAAGTTTTTACTCGCGCACGATTGGGTTCACTTATTTTCCCGCATTCGGTTTCTTGGTGGTAAAGAAAAAAAAGTAACGATATTAACGACAAGAACGAGCCACGACGAAGGGGTTTATCGATACGCAGAGTCCGGTTTGTAATCACGCCGTATTGCGACGGCCTTGAGACCAACCTGTTCTCATCTTCGAAGGACACTCTTTCTTTAGATCTTTATATCCGCTTGCTCTATTCCCGAGAATCCTCGGTCAACGTACCTGCTGGCATCGACCAAGTGCGGCTAACTAAAGTCACATGGAGAAGAGGATCGGGTGAGGGTAGCTCCGGCAAATGGCCATCTTGCACGTATGCACCTACACGATGGTCTTCCCGGCGAAGCGACGATTACTTGTCCGGTTGTGCATCGGCAATGCTATATAAACTGTGGGTAGTTTTTCACCCAGCTATACTCGAGTTGAAGCTTTCGAAGCAGCAAGTTCGGTGACGAGCGATTAGAACTCAATCATGAAAGGACAATCGGTAAGGAGATCGAGAATTTTTACAAGCTTCTACGGCTAGATGACACTTGACAATTAATGCTGTCAAAAATATACGTATCGGTCTGCTCTAGAGTATCCTGCTGGTGTTCGGTGTGATTGTTGGTTGTCTGGCGAAGCCACCACCAACGTTCCTCGAGTACAAGGACAGCCTGGGTCAGTACAGCTTCGGTTACAGCGCACCCGGATCGGCGAGATCGGAGGTCAGATCGAGCGATGGGACGACCCGCGGATCCTACAGTTACGTTGACGTTTTGGGAAATATTCAGAGTGCCCAGTACACAGCGGACGGTGAGAATGGATTTCAGATCGTCGCGACGAATCTGCCCCAGGCGCCAAGACCCGTCGAGGACACGCCCGAAGTGACCGCAGCCAAGATCGACCATTTCAAAGCTCTCGAGGCTGCGTCCAAATTAGCGGAAGGCAAGAGCGAAGGTGACCAGATATCTGCAATTGGCGCTGTAAAGTCTGCCAATCCTGTCAGCTCGGCTGAAACCCCGGAGAATAATGGGGATGGAATGGATATCCAGGCACAGACGATGAGTCCAGACAGTCCTCAAGCTATTGGGGCCATTCGCTCAGTTGATTCGCAAAACACGCAGGCTAAAGAAATCAACGAAGTAGGAATATCGGCGCAATTAAGGAACGCTGATGATGCCCCAGCAATGACGATCGGCAGTTCCATGGAATCGCAGAACGCGAAGTCGGAAGGTCCGAAGGAAGCTTCAGTGAAAACCTCTACACAGGAAAATGAGAGCGTTGCGGCGAAGGCTCTGAATAAACCCACTCAAGATGGATCCAGCAAGGTAAAGTTACTCATCATTTATAAATAGCTTCTAAGTTCACACAAAGATTAAGTTTAAAAAAACTAGGTCAAGTGCGAGTCGGGCCTCGCTCTATTAGGGTTCCGTATATGAACAATTAACTTTTTTTAACTACATATTTAATTAGGTAATGCTTTTTTCTGTCTTAGCTCTTAGGTAGTACTAAACTGAAACCATATGGGGTGATGATAGCTAAAAAAGCTCTGCATACTCTTGCTGTAAGCCAATAATGAAAATATATAAAACTATTGTTATTTGAATATTTACAATACCAAATTACTTATTTTTGGAGGCAGTACCAGCCAATTGCCAATATTGTCACATTTTTCGCAAAAAAGAGGAGGCGAAGAAAAATAAATGAAATATACGATCTACAGTATTTTTTGATTTTGCAATCTCGTTTCTTCCGTGACGTCAATCTTTCCTTCTTGGCTGGCACCGACTCCAAAAATAAGTTATTTGGTATTGTAACTATTTAAATAACAATCATTTTATATGTTTTCATTATAAATGTCTTGTATTATGTATACAATAAATTATTATTTATACTGCATTATGAATCGGCGTTTTCAGTATGTGTTGTTTAAGTACAGTATATGTTACATAATATACAGAAGTTCCAAATTCCTAAATAGTTTAGTTTTTGAGATAGAACCCGTAACAAAAATGGTCTAAAACTAACTACTTTGACGGCCCCCATTTCTTTATTTTTGAAGATAAAAAAGAAAAAACATATTTGTACTTTACTAAATTAGTTTTAAAAAAAGACACATCGCATGCCAGGGTAAGAACGAAGAAAAAATCTGCCCCTTTATCATGTATGGAACCTCTATGGAAAAAAATTTAATTGAATTTCTAATTCAATATTCGGTTTTGGGTCAATATTCTACACAAAATATCCAAATTGCAAATCTATAACTCATTCCGTTTACGAGCTAGAGACCCGTGACATACGGACGGACAGACAGCAGAGTAGCAGATTAATAGGGTTCCATTTTGCCCTTTGGGTACGGAGCGCTAAACAAACGTTTAGGGTTAAAAAATTACAAATATGTCGTTTAAGGGTGTAGACTATAGTGACGATCCGAAAACAACGCTGATTAAAAGACAATTTGAAGCTATAAGATTGTTGAAAAATCATTTCGACATTTACTTGTATGTGCATTACCAAAGTCATTCTTTCTTAAAATAGATAATATTGGCTAAGACTTGACCGAGCTTTTTTTGTTGTAATCGTGTCATTAAAAAAAATGGTTGAATTTTTTTTTCGTTTCTTCGAGGGAACCGCACATCATTGTTGTTAATAACTAATGGAAAAAAGTGTTAAGAAGAAAAACGTCGGTCAAGACTAAACTACTATTACACTGAATAAGTGTACCAAATTTCAAGTGAATCTGTTTATTCGATGAAGAGGAATCGTTTACACCGTTTTGAAAAACACAGTTTCGAGAAAAAGGCGTTTAAACCTTCATAACTCCCCACCGTAAAAAGTGAAGACTAGTTTACTTTATGGTAGGATTTAATGAATAAAAAAAACACGTATTATTTAGTTTTGAAGAAATTAATAGGGGGGCTAGTTATACAGCAATAAACGGAGTCTGACAGACATGTTACATTCTGTCGTAACATTCCTTCATAATATATGAACTGCTTTGAAGCAGTTGTTCCGCTTGCTGTAGCACAAAGCCATGCCACATTTTTCACGCACCGTTTGTTGTTTCGATATTTTTTTCGATTTTCGCAAACCTTACGCACACTCAAATCTTGCAATTGCGAGATAAAAAAACTTCGAACAAATTGTGCTCCAACCTCCAACTAGTGCCATCTAGTTTGCATGGATTGTAATAAAACCATAGAACGGTTTTTAGCCGTTGCGTGACATTTATTCGAAAAAGGATTAAATGTCAATGTGGGAGTTTGTAAGGACTTAGATGGTTCGTTACAGAACTGTCACCCGGTGATGTAAAGGGTTACATTTTTCCTAGACTTCCATCGTTGCAATCATAAGCTTACCTTCAATATGCGATTCCTGCACCACATCTTGGACCTTCCTCTTCAATTTGCGTTGCCTCGAGCGACGAACGAGTGTTCACCATTTTCACAGTAGCCTAGCTCCACAACAGGATTTCGAATCTCCTATGCAACGGCATTTAATTTCGCATTCCTCACTCGATGGGGTGCACGAAAATTATTTTTCACCGATATTCTCCACGCTGGGAGAAACTTATTTATCTATTCATCGCCATACATGACATTGCTTTTATTAAAAACGACCGACTGTCAGTTTTTCGCTCGACAGATTGTTTCCTATAGAGGCTACAGAGCTGTGACAAATGGACGAACTAATATGACGAAATTATAATACTGTCAAGTGGGTAAAGATTCTCAAAGGGCTATTCTATCGTGACGGCTGAAAAAATAAGCTGTTTTTAATCATTTTCATTTTGAAAACTGTTGCATGTATCGGTACAAACTTTCTTTCGCTTAAAGGTACACTCTTACAGAATAGAAAAAATTGTGTTTGTTACATATAAATGTACATTTATTTAACAATTTATAATCGTATAAAGGCATGAAAAGAAAGTAGGTTGCTGGCGTTGATGATTTGCGCTTTCCAGGTAATCTGAAACAAAACATTCCGAAATATTCTTAATCTGTATGCGTGTCGCTATCGCCCGACCTGTAATTTTCATTTCATATTTCTAAATATTAAAATGGCGTCGTTTTTTGCAATAGTGTTCAAAAACACGTTTTTTTCGTCATAATTCAGGCAAAAGTATGATTTAAAATTAATATTTTTCAATCATTCTAGTTTGGGCGATAGCCATACAAATGCTGAATATGCAGTAATATGCGTTTTTCCGAAATCACCGACGCCAGATGAAAAAAAGTCGTTTCGAGGAAAAACTACTCAGAACAACACGAAACATTCAGAGTGATACTAACCGATAAAGCGTCATTTTACTCACTTAGTGAAAAGAGAGGCTACTACTACTATACAGTGAATGTAAAGAAGTACATGTGTATATCTGTATACGAAGGTATAATTCAAAATAGCTGTTCCCAACAGCTGCCAGGGACGCGCAGTGGGTAGCCGTACAAGAGCCTAGCGCGCGCACCGTGCGCTCCTACTTTAAAGCGCTGTACTGAGTCGGCAAAGTGAAAATCCACTTGACCAGCAACTGGATATCAATTCTATGATAGAATAGAGTTGAAAAATGCAAAAAATTAAAATTCGATTTTGTTATCCCCTCACAGGAAAATAGCACTTTAAAACCGCAAATGCGGTATTAAATAATCAGAACAATCATACATAACTTATGGCTATTGTTATCGAAGTTTTGCCTTTCTACTTTACTTGTCGAATCAGGGAGATGCGAATTCAGCAGAACTCTCCGGTCGTTCGGACGTTCCAGTCGTAACGACATCATTCGTCATACCGGGAAGTTTGAATCTCCAGACGAGGATTCAACTCGATCATTCTGATGGGGCAGCCGCAAGAATCGCCCCTGCTGAGTCTGCAGCATCCTCCGCCGCTGAGCCATCAACGCCTCAAAGTCAAGGTGATTAAAGCTGTTCCCTCCGCTCTCCTTAACACTTCGTCTATAAACGTTTTTCCGGTACTTCATAAAATTTTGAAAAAATTCATGCTAGCGTTCGCAACATCCAATTTAATATATCAATCATAAAATTATAGGAATATCAGTTTTTTCATATATTTTTTGTTAAATAAATGAAGCAAGTCTTCTTTACTTCGTTTTTACTTCTTTTTTACTTTCATTATTTTTATTATTGTTCAAAGTAGATCTCTAATGAGATTCCGACGAAAATGTTCGATACTAGCAGGCCAAATTTGCCGAACGGACGTCGAGCAGTTCAAATGAAATTCATTTAAATTGCATTCCAACGATGCACTTACTTCAACGTCACGGCGAAATGGATCGTAAAGTCTCCGTGCTCAATTGGGTCTCGTATTTTCGTCTCGGCACTCGATGATTGCTCATAAATAATTCGCCGTCGTAACGCCACATTCCGACATTTATTATATCTTCGAACATACGTTTCTTATTCGTTTGTTCGCGAACTCCTCCAGTGATCGATTCGTTAAAACGCGAGTGAAAGAAATACCACGGGGGTAACACCCCCGCATTTATCTCCCTGCTATCCGATACGCTGTCCCTTTCGCGTGGAATCGCGGCCCGCGAACGCAACCTCGCGAGCGGACTCGTCGCCTGGGGGCCTTTCGTGTGCCCTCGCTTCCGCGGTCAACGCCACTTCTCAAGGCCACGGGCGACGACGAACGACCGTACGGAAACGAAATCGAGAGCGAAAGGCACCGAAACCTTTATCGATTCAGATCACGGCACAGGGCGAGTGTTTTCTTGTGATGGTATTCAAAGGCCGACCGGTTCTTGACCTTCGAAACCATCGGGCTTATGGAAGTAGAAGGGCGCAGGGGGGTGCTTGAAGATTGAAATTTCGCGACGTTCGCAATAAGAAAAATTCAAACCACTTCTCATTTCCGCATTCATAAATACCAAAATACAGCGGTGGTGTGTTTTGCATCGCTTGAAGGCGACGGAAATTCTTTTTCTTCGCGTTCTCCCTCAATCTTTATTGTTGTAAAAAATCGTTTTTTACGGATTCAGATTTTGGATTTCTGAATAGCAACGTAAAAAAAGTGGTTAGCTAGCCCAGAGATGTCAAAAAAAATGGGCAATAAAATAAAATCATTTTCATTGGTTTCGAACGATGCAAACAATAACGCAAGGTTGCAAATAATGCATTACTTTTTGTAATGCATTAGCGTTTTCATTGCTCATTACTTTACATTTTGTATAGAAAAAATTTCATTATCCATTGCATTCAGTGATGTAACCATTTCATTACCCCACCCATTCAATAATGTAACAAATTTCCACTCCTCATTACCCATTACATTGCAATCGGCAATCGAAATTTTTTACATTACAAAATGTAATGTAATGAGTAATGGATTTTCTTAACTTTACAAAATGTAATGTAATGAGCAATGGAATGTTTTACATTACAAAATATAAGGTAATGAGTAATGGAATTTTCCACATTTCTAATGCAATACAATGTAAAAAATCTCCATTGCTCATTACAATGTAATGAGGATTATTATTCGTTTCCCATTAGGGGCAGCGGTTTTTGCAATGGGTCGATCTCACCCGAAGGGAAACAAAAAATAATCCATATTACCTTGTAATGAGTAATGGAGATTTTTTACATTACATTAGTAATGTGAACAAATTCCATTACTCACTGCCTTATATTTTGTAATGTAAAAAAATTCCATTACTCATTACATTAAATTTTGTAATGCAAAAAATTTCCATTACTCATTACATTCTACTTTGTAATGTAAAAAATTCCATTACCCATTACAATATAATGTATTATGACATTTTTTACATTACAAATTCCAATGTAATAAGTCATGGAAATCTTTTACAATACAACATATAGTGTAATGAGAAATGGAAATTGTTTACATTTCAAAATATAATGTAATGAGTAATGTAATTTTTACTTACTGAATGTAATGTAATGGGTAATGAAATATTTTTTCATTACCCATTAAAAAAGTAATTAATAATGCATTACTTTTTCATTACATATTTCGCAACCCTGCAATAACGTTATATCCGATACAGCGTGTTTACGAAGTCAGCACTCGCGGTCGGATTGAAATTCCGAACTTTGAATGCCCCGACGGTTTAAAATTCCTAATTTTAATGTTCCGAAATTCAAGATGGGGCCGGGTCGAAATTCCGAACTTTGAATGATCAGAACGCTCAAAACTCCGAAAGAATATTATCCCAAAAGATCAAAACTCCGAAAGAATTTTACACGAAAGACCAATACTCGGAAAATCTGAACACCATCAAAATAATTCGGCTATGGAAGTTATGAAAATTTCAAAATTTTTAATAAATCGACGAATTATTTCAAAAATTTATTTATTTATTAAGAAGTGTTTTTACGACAATTTTTAAATTTGTCTGGACAATGTTATACTTTCTACATAATTTACAGTCAACTGTAAATTGAATTTACAGTTAACTGTATATACAGAAATTGGGCCGGGTTGAAGTTTCGAACTTTTAATGCTTTGACGGTTTTAAATTCCTAATTTTAATGTTCCGAAATTACACGGTTCGTAATTGAACGTAAAGGAAAAATTCACGTAAAATTACTTCTTAAGGAGCAACACCACTCTAGCGGCCGAAAAAAGGCCAAACTTTGACGATTTTTTTGAGAGTATAATAAAAGGAATAGGAATTCTTCAGAGGGATTATTCAGCATATATTTAGGTATAATTTTTTTTTCATTATTACTTTAGTACAAAATGGCGGTGAGAGAGCCAACCTTCAAAATTATCATTTAAAAAAAACACCTACAGTAACGGACAAATTTCTCGTGAAATATAAGATCTGGAACAAAAAACGAAAAAAAAATCTATATACTATTGGGTACAGAAGTACGGAGGAACTTTTTATTTAATCAAATTTTATAAAAATGGTACACTTTTGACAAAAAATTCTATGTTTTGCTAAAAAATGAGCAGTAAATTCTTTATAAAATAAAAAGTTTACATTGAATCGAAAAATCCCTACGTACTTCTATGAAGAAAGTGATGGTGAAGCTACTGTCAAAATTTCAAATTGATCCATGCAAGCGTGTTACAGTAATGTGTTCGCTGAGATTGAAAAAAAAATTGTTTCGAGAAAAACGCGTTTAAAGTTTAAACTGTGCTCAGCGGGCGCTCGAAGTTGCTGCGGAAAAA